>BSBM01000480.1:13852500-14262500 GCA_027924585.1 Larix kaempferi | reverse complement strand
TCTATCTAGTCTCTTCATCACCCGCTCGCGCATTCAATTTACACGACTCTGAGACCCCATGTTCCATATGCACAAAACCCATGCCCTCGTGCCCTAGACCTGTCACAATAGAGAAAAGGATATCGCGCTAACCCTGTCACAACAGAGCATAGGAGACTGAGGAGATCATGCTATCCCTAGTGCAGAGGAGATCGTGGTATCCCTCGAGCAGAGGAGACTGAGGAGATCATGCTAGCCCTCATTCCATCTAGCATCGAGATGAGGAGACCATGTTAGCAGAGGATATTGTACTAGCCTCACAATGTCAGGAAATTTGGTAAGTTCATCAATTGCATTGTTGATTTCTACAGAGTCCATAACCCTAATTTTCCACATGTGTTTGGCACATTAGTTCAATTCGGTTGGGGATAGGGTTGCACTGCCTTAGGCATCCCCGTACATTGACGATTTTTGTTATACGATAAATTATATTCCGTATCGTTTGCGTACCTTGACGATTTCCCATCCCCTAGTCCCCTTATGGATTGGATGGTTTCCCTTTCCACCGGAAGAACTACATGTCCTGGAACTACCTTCCTTCATGCTTCCTTCATGAGGCGTTGAATAAGTAGCGCTATGAACCCCCTTCCCTTTCCCTTACAAGCTGGTGGTATCAAGAACAAATAAGAACCCCTATTGTTTACGCATAAAACCAATAGCTAAAGGAGCATAAGAGAGAGGAGACAACATTGGTTTCAAAGTATGCTCGAGAGCCTCTATATCCAAAGCCTATTCATGTTACAGGTGTATATTATGCGTTATGATCTCAACATATCTATAATTGGATATCAATAGTTCTAGGGCTATCTGATTCCACAAGGTCCACATATAGGGTTTCCTTATTTCATCTAGACTCGTACACAATTATTAGACATGAGCCTTTTCCTTTTGACAGTCCCTTTAGGGAATGTTGCAGGATTTGGTCTTTCCTTGTCCTTATTTTGGGCATACCCGTGTTATAGGCTCTAGGTTATCATTGAAAACAGGGGTATAAACCAACACAATTCCTATTTTATCTTACAAACAAGCAATACATTGTAAAAGATAGTTGAAAACGATGAATGCAATAACTTTCTAATTCAAATTACACTTGCTAACCAAGAACAAAATCTTTAAAAAGCTAGTAAAGTACTTATTTAACAAGATATTAAGACATATCTTGTTTATTCCCAAAGAATGTCTAGAGATACTTCCTTTAATGAATTTTGAAAACCCTCCAAAGACATCACCAAGACTTACAACTAGATATTGTTACCTCTAGTCCCTAAAGGATTCCTAAAAGAAATAAAATAAAAATATTCAAATTTGGCAGAATAGACTAAATGTTGTTATCAAACTATACCTAAGTTTAATGTCCTCTCAGAGAATGGTTCTAGATATCACTTCCCCAGAACTATACAAACAAAGAAAACACCCACCTAAGATCTTCTCAAAGACAAAGGATGAATTCAAATACCATAGCCTCCATCTAGTAGAATTACACTCCAACAAAACAAGAGGAGAAAATTCCATGAACCTCTTGCATTAAAGTCTTGTAGTGAACCCCTTCCATGTAACAAATCCTTGCAACTAGAAATGCAAAAGTCTGTAGCTTCCTATAGGTGTTAAATTTTGTAGAAGCATGTTAGAAAACCGTGGCATGCCATATCTGTAGGTATATAATGACATGTATAAGTATGTAGGAAAATTGTGGTGTGACATACTCCTAGGTATAGAAGTTTGTAGGAGATTGACAATGAATTTGTAGTAGGCATGCAGGTCCCCAAGTATGGAGTAGAATATTAGTAATCTTGTAGTATGGTTGTAGGTCTTCAAGTATATTGTAGCATATTTTACAAGAATGTGTTGTAGGTATTTATACCAATAGATTTGTACAATCATCAATGCTTGTTTGATATGTTGGATAAAGTATTAAGTGGATTTCTTGAATGCAATTTTGTATTTTGTTATTCGGGAGGGGTGGGGGGGTCATACTTGACCTAAGGGAAATCTAGAAGAGAGTTTTGAATTGGGATTGGGAAGGGCTACAAATAATAAGGCTGAATCTACGACTCTCTTTCAAGTATTTATAATAATGGATGGAAGGAGAATTTGTAGTGTAATTTGTCATAGGATATTCAATGGTTGTCATAACTTATATGTAAAGGACCTTGATGTAATGGATGGAAAATTTGCTAGAGTCGTTCAATAGATTAAAAAGGAATCTAGTCTCTTTGAAAATATTGAAAATATATCATGTCTTAAGAGATCAAAATAGACAAGCGGATTGTCTAGTGAATGAATCCTCTAAGCATTGATCAGAAAAAAGGGGTTGCAATACTAATCCCAATACAGGAGAGCAGCAAAATGCATTACCTGCAAAAAATGATGGCCTTTTATCCATTATGTTTGGAGTAGATATAATCAGAAAAACCATGTTGTATATAATTTTAAAATTAAAATATGCCTGACTCAACTTGCACTTGTCTGAAATTAAGGCGTTATCTCATTCAAACCGCTAAAACTACATATTTATGCCACTTTCACTCCACTTGGATGTTTTCCTTCCATGGCATCCTTTTTATGTCTACAATCTGCACAAATATACAGAAATTGACCATAACTTTATTAAGAAATAAATAGAAATAAGACAAATTAAATTTGTGTTAAAGGACAATATTAGTCAAATATGTGTCGGATAAGGGAAAAAACAAACAAAACCACACGCAAAAGGAATTTTGAAATGGTTTTTGAGGAATGAAGCAATTTGGAAAAATTGAAAGCATACTTAGAGCTTAGAGACACCCTTTGGGTGAGGGATGAGACCACTATACTTGAATAAATATTTAAGAATCATACAATGCTAACTTCTAACTTGGATTTAGTGAACATAATTGATGAGAAGGAGAAGTGGGTAGTTTCCCACATATAGGAAACAATAGTAGTATCCAAATTTCTGAAAAGACAAGGACCGTTGTAGGTCACAATGACATACCTCCAAAAACTAGTATTAGATATTTGATTCAAACATGGGTAGATCTTCACAACCCTCATTTAACATTAGGAAAGATCCCCACACTCCTTAATATACCACCCCTTATTATAGTAAAAAAATGGCCACATCCAAATGAAAACCGAATTCAAGTCAAAAAATGAAAATTGAGTATAGGTGACAAGACACTTAGGTTATTTTCCTTCTAGATCTCATATTGCAAGAGTGATTTCTACTGAAAATTCAAGGCAGATCTGTTACATCCATTTCGAATCCTTGAAAGAAGTATTGGAAATTTTTATTACTTGGAAAAATTTCTTTGCATTTCAATTCATACAATTGGCTTAGAATTTTTTTTCAAACCCTATACTCTCTTTTGTTTAAAAATCACAAGTTTCATTGCAAATAGAAGCCATATTTCCATTTACTTGTCATGCATTTTACTCATTAGAAGTAGAAGAAAGTTATTGCTGGATTCATTTAATTTGAAAGAGTAGTTCTAGTTTGGCATAAAAGGAAAAAATACAAAAATGTGTAGTTTTTCTCTTTGAAAAGTTTGTGCTTGTGTTTATTTTTCTTTTTGGATCGAAGAACTCTCTCCTTCTTGTAGCTAGTTTTTCATCAAAAAGAAAAGTGCATTGATTCATTCACTTATGCATGGTTTGAGTCGAGTCATAACACCATTGATTTGCACTTCCTCTACTCGATTGAGTAAGACAACAAACCATTAAAATTTATCTCCCTAACTCATCACATTTTAACCTCACTTGAGGATACAAAATAATTTGTTAGTTAGGTAGGACACCGAGAATAGGAATCCAAATAATTCCCCCTTGTTGCTTTACATTTGAAACATAGTTGTTGTCCTTTAGGGTACTAAAATCCTCTTGTATTTGTTGACACGATCATTGACCAGTTTGTTGAGAGGGCCCCCCGTTCCACGGGGGTAAGCAACGAGGACTAGTTCCAGATGGACTTTGTGGAATGCTGCACTCCACTTAGCGCCTAAGGACACCTATCCAGTGTCTTCCTTGTATTTTCCATATTGGTTGTACAAGGGATTAAAGGAAGAAGCTTCGGTTAACCTTCTCGGACGTGTCATGAATGAGGTAGCTTAGTGGATTTTCTTTTAGGGCTCTTTTACCCAGGATCCCTTTTAGTAGAGGGATATCCTTCCACTTTGGTCTCTCACTTCGTATTGTTCGACTTGGATTTCATCACCTTGCGGAGGATAAGATCTGTTGAGGTCTCCAGACCTTAGTTAGGAAGATTGCTTGCTATCATACCTTTTAGATGGTATTTTATTTTATAGTGCTGCTTGTTGGAATTCTGGCCTTTTTGTTGTAGCTCGCTTGTTGTGACATCGGTCTCGGTATAGTTTTAGAGCTTGATTTTGGCTTGTGTGCCTTTTCTTTTTCTGGCTCCCCTTCTGCACGCTTGGTTGCTTTAAGGTTTTTGAGTTCTTACACGGTCAGTTACCAATATGATGATGTGTGATGTCCTCTTCTCCTAGGTCTTCGAGATGGTTGAGTTAGATGGTCTTCTCAAGGGAATGGACACCCCTTAATGGATCCACTAATGCTTGCCCTTAGGAGCAGTCTAGAGGACCACATAATCACATCATCCATGTGGACTTTTCCTTTTACATTGATGATGGAATTTTAGGTTATATGGAACCTGGTACATTTGAGAGAGAAATGATTGGTTGTACCCCACCTTGGTTGATTGAATTTTGGTCATTTCATTTTGTTGATAATTGTTTTGTGGTACCTTTCCTTTTACCTTTTGGGTCTTTTACTCATCTTGAGTTATCTTTTGATTTGTACCACCTTTTATGTTTTTGGTCTTATGGGTACTATGGTAGTTTGTCCACATTTGAGGTACACCCCCTTAGTACTAATGGTTATGAGTCTTTATGCCCACTCTTGTCTTTTTGACTTGTACCTTACTGGTTGGTCTTTGTACCCTCACCTATTTAATTGTGTAACCCTGGTACCCACCTAAGACATTCTACTTTTTTTTTTTTTCCAGATCTGTTTTTGAAGTTTGAAGGTTATTGAGATTTGATTGGTAAGCTTTCTGCCTACTATGTTTTTTGATCTGCTCTCCTTCTTCCTGTTGGGGAGGTCGTGACACTCAAACTCAGGTTGTAACCCTTTTTTTTTTTGATTTGGTCTCCTTCCTGTTGGGGAGGTTGTGACACTCAAACTCAGGTTCTTTTTTTTTTTTTTTTTTTTTTTTTTTTTTTTTTTTTTTTTTTTTTTTTTTTTTTTTTTTTTTTTTTTTTTTTTTTTTTTTTTTTTTTTTTTTTTTTTTTTTTTTTTTTTTTTTTTTTTTTTTTTTTTTTTTTTTTTTCAGATTTGTTTTTGAAGTTTGAAGGTTATTGAGATTTGATTGGTAAGCTTTCTGCCTACTATGTTTTTTGATCTGCTCTCCTTCTTCCTGTTGGGGAGGTTGTGACACTCAAACTTAGGTTGTAACCTTTTTAGTTTTTTTTTTTTTTTATCAGATCTGTTTTTGAAGTTTGAAGGTTATTGAGATTTGATTGGTAACCTTTCTGCCTACTATGTTTTTTGATCTGCTCTCCTTCTTCTTGTTGGGGAGGTTGTGACACTCAAACTCAGCCGTGAGCCTAGTTCTTTTCTGGTGGTTGTTTTAGTAAGGGCCATGAGGTCTTAAGGGTTTGCTTTACCCTTCTGTCTACTCATATGTGGAGGCTGTGAGTCTCTTTGGCCTTAGTCAGCTGGCTATCATCTCATCTATGAGGGCCAAAAAAATTTATGGGCAGATTGGATTGAGTTTTTAGGTTATTTTGTTTTTTTTTACTAACCTTTTTTTATATGCTCAAATTTTGTGTGTAGTTCTTGATCTGTGGTTATACATATTTGTTGAGTTTTATTGGTGATGTTGAGACTTCTTAAGAGTTGATCTTTATTGTGATTGTACCGATCCTTTTGACTGTCATTTACTTTCTTTGATTGACTGTACCATAGCCCAGTCATCTCTCTCTCTCAGGTTTGTACTAACCCTCTAATAAGGTAACTTGGTTCCTAGAGTTGACTGGCCTCTAAGAGGCATAGTCATTTCTGAAAGTAACTCTTCTGAGTATATTACAGGAAACGTCTACACCTAGGTAAGTATCTTCATGTATTTATTTTCTTGTAAATTAAACAAGTTTATTATTACATGTTACTGAAGATTACTTTAACAAAGTGACCATTTGGTAGTGTTAAAGGTGAGAGGTTGAATTTTAATTTTAATTTTTTATTAAGTAGTTAAGACTTGTGTTGTCAGAGAAAATTGTTGGTGATCAGATATGTGTTTTTCTGTTAATATTTTATTTGCATTAAGACTTTTGTTGTAATCATTCTTTGTGCTTTACTTTGTATATTCTGCAAGTCCTATTGCATCCCTTTAAAATGATATCGTTTACCATTTGTGCCAATAGTTTTGCAGATTTGGTTGTCAAATTCAAGTCTTCTCTAGTGTCAAATAGTGACTTAAAACTTGCATCATAACTTCCTTTTCTGAGATACCTAATGCTCTGTTTCATATTGTGAAAGGCATAGTCCCCACACACTATCATACAAGATTTTAATTCTACTACTTTGTATTGGAAAGCACTCATACATTGTAGTTAAAAGAGGTAGTTGCAAGGAGCTATTGCATATATTTGACATTATTTGACCTTCTATCTCTTTGGCATGTCAAATAACAGGTAGTTACAAGGAGCTATTGCATACAAGAGGTAGTTACAAGGAGCTATTGCAATATATATTTGACCTTATTTGTACCTTCCCCACAATGGCTGATTTAATTTTGGTCCTTACACCCTGTTGTTTATTGGTCTTGTGGTACCTTGTCCTTGGCGTGTGGTTGATAGGGTCATTTCTCCCATCTTGAGTTGTTTGTACCACCCTCCAGACCTTAGTTAGGAAGATTTTTTGCTATCATACCTTTTAGAGGTCCTATTTGAGTTACAAGAGGTAGTTACAAGGATCTATTGCATATAAGAGGTAGTTACAAGGGTCTATTGCATATATTTGACATTATTTGACCTTCTATCTCTTTGGCATGTCAAATAACAAGTAGTTACAAGGAGCTATTGCATACAAGAGGTAGTTACAGGGAGCTATTGCAATATATATTTGACCTTATTTGTACCTTCCCCACAATGGTTGATTTACTTATGGTCCTTACACCCTGTTGTTTATTGGTCTTGTGGTACCTTGTCCTTGGCGTGTGGTTGATAGGGTCATTTCTCCCATCTTGAGTTGTTTGTACCACCCTCCAGACCTTAGTTAGGAAGATTGCTTGCTATCATACCTTTTAGAGGTCCTATTTGAGTTACAAGAGGTAGTTACAAGGAGCTATTGCATATAAGAGGTATTTACAAGGATCTATTGCATATATTTGATATTATTTGACCTTCTATTCCCCACAATGGTTAATTTCTAACTATTGTTAGAAATTACATGTTACTGAAGATTACTTTAACACAATGAGCCAAATGGTAGTGTTAATGTGGAAAAGTTGAAAGAGATGAAAATTATGTTTTGTTACTGTTGTTTTATTTAGTTTCAGTGGTACTTGTTTATTAGATGTAATTAAATAAAGGAGTTTACCTACACCTAGGCGCTACACGTCACCTTATAAAAAGCGCTACACTTCACCTTATAAAAGGCGCTTTGCCTTGAGGTCCTATATTGTTGACGTATTTGTAACTTCGGAAGATATTCACTTGTATATTGTATGCATTACATTTGTACTTTATTGTATCCCCCACGGAGATGTATTATTCCTCCGGTTGGAAGTGTCGTCATTTGTATTTGCAAGTGTCGCAAGTTATATTGTAAGTGTTGTAACTTATATTTGATGGGTTATTAGACCACTGGTGTGGGGTCGGCCCTATATGAGTAATGTGGGTTAAAGGGTTATTAGACCACCCTAGTGGGGTAGGCCCAGTGACAAGTGGTAATGGGTTATTAGACTCTCCTAAGGGAGGTCGACCCAGTTAGAGTAAAAGGCAAGTCAAGTCATTGTATAAATAGAGATTGTGACTCTCTCATTCTATTCATTCACTCACTCACTCACTTCGCATTAGTGAGAGAGAGGAGGAGTGCGCATAAGTAGAGGAGGAGCAACTGCTAGGAGACTATCTCTTGTTTTGGGGTTTGATCTTTGTGATCTTTGTATTGTTGCTCATTCTATCTCTGAGGAAGTTGCGTGGTTTTTCACCTTCTTGATTTTCCCCGGTGAAATGCTTTGTGTCTCTTGTCTCTTGTGTTTGATATGCTGTACATGTTGTTCTCTCAGTTAAGATCCTAGATCATATTGAATTAAATGATGAAAAAATAACATAGTATCATAGCTAGCCTTAAGGAAGGCATTGTATGGAATTTACGACACTTGTTGCACTTGCGACAAATTGGAAGCTAGGGCTTGGTATAGTAAAAACTAGTCATCGTGGCACTTTCGCTATAACTCAGTTTTGGATAAGGTTCAGGATCTGAAAATTTTATAGGTTGAAGATGAAATGTTCATGTACCTTGTGTCCGAATCTCAGCCTCAGATTCATTGTATGTTGTGAGATATGATCCGTACAAGTTAGGGTTTCTCTCTCTTCCAAAATGCAGTCCTAAACAAGTGACCTAGGAACAAAGGTCATATCTCGGGATAGGAAGCTCCAAATGGAATTCTGTAAAAAGTGAAAGTTAGGGCACAAATTTTAGTTTCACAAGTCCGGGTTTTAGAGGCCTAAGTTGAAACAGTGACACATGGCACTCCGTACAAGTTCTCTATGCTGTTTCATCCCATAAACAGGTCATGTTGCGACACTTGGCATATCTTTGTCTCAGAGAATCCATTAAATCTCAAATCTGTGGGGTTGGAAATATGATAGGTCAGTCTACCATAGACCAAAGTTTCAGACCCCGAGGATCTGAAATTTTAGAGATACATCATAAACAATATGGCATATATTTCTGTCCAAACAGAATTGGATTCTGAGCACTTTCATTTTTGGCTCATCACTGCTGTGGGAAATTAGGGTTTCTGAAAAAGTTGGAATTTTTGGAATCCGAGACCACGACTGGATGCTCCTCATCAAAATCTAAATTTAGAGACCAAGATCGAAGTTTTTGGTTGGGTAGAACCTCGGGCTCCATCAAGCCCTAGTTCGGGTTTTGGACGAGAAAACCAGATTTTGACAGAAGTTGCAGATCCGAAATTCGCAGGTCAATTTTAACGAGTCAATTTTTGGAGTTTTTAGAATCTGAGCACACCAGCTTGATCGCCTCAGTCATCTGCATCTCCCTATCTAGACATAAGTTTGAAATTCCAAGTTTGGATTTTTAGGGTTTCTCTGACAAACCCTAGCCAGCTCCAGATCCAGATTCAACAAATCAAGTGGATTGGGTTAATCCTAGAAGAGAATGATCTGGACACCTAAATAAGTGAAGAAGTTCCAGTTCCAGAGGGATATGAGGCTAAGGCCTTACAAAAGGAGACTACAAGCAATCTCGACATGTATGACTCGAGGAAATATAGGTATGTTTTGAAATCTGTTCATGGTTAAGTTTGTCTTCATATTATTGAGGCTAGTACAATCTTGATTAATTTTAGACTTGTCTTATCACCTTAGTAAAAGTATGAATGCATGTGAATGATAGACGACATTCATTGATTAGGGTTATGAGACTTATGATTGTACTGCTGCACTGTGGTGTTGTATGAGGATGATGTTGTCCGCTAACATGAAAGGTACATCAAGACAGACAGATCAAGTTCTAGATCAAGAACATATGACCACGGTGACATGAAGACAAAGACTCATCCAGAGCCATTGATCACATAGAAGCTCTACTTATGAGGTATGTATAAGTTGGTTCTACAATGCTTAACTTGCGAGATATGCAGGTTACTAGCACAAGGTCTCTAAAGCATTGAAGAGAACAAAGAAGACATTGTTTGGGTATGTTAGACATAACCCGCAAACATGATAACCCAACTATGTTTTTCTTATATCAAGTTAGAATCCTACCTTGTGTTAGGATCTTATATAAGTATATTCTTCGTATGATTGATAATGTTTATTCATGAAGTTATAGGTTTGAATAATCGTGGGTTTATGCATATTATGCTTCTTAGTTTTGTTAATGATATGACAAACTAGAAGAGACCTATGGTCAAATAAGAATATGCATGAGTAAAAGAAGTACTCCCTGAAACCTTGAATACTAATGCTTGTGATAAATTACCTGTGTATGAATGATCACGACCTTACATATTTAGAATCATAATGTTTTGATAGTATTGGAATTATAGTAATGCATGTATGATTATGTATGAGATCTTGATGATGACGCTAGTGCACACTTAAGCATGCATAGTGGTCCAGGATGGATAAAAGTTCAAAGATAGATAATCAAGGAATCAAAGATAAAGAGGGAGCACACTCCAGTAGTTCTCTGAGTGGATTCGACAATGGTGGAGAATTCACTTCAACAGACTTCAAGAAGTTATATGTACATAACAAAACACTATCAGAGAATCATGGAAGCAGCACGGGCAATGCTTCATGATCAAGATCTGCCTATGCATCTATGGGTAGAAGAAGCAAGGACAGCTGTATATGTACATAACAAAACACTATCAGAGAATCCAGTAGTTTCTGCAAGGAAGCAAAGATTGAGAGGGAGTCCACCCAACAATCAACCAAAGATAAGTATTTGAATTGTTATTTCCTGTATATATGATTACTTAAATGATGTTGTTCAGTCATGTACATACTTATGTTCCTAGAGTTAGTATGTATATTATGCATTGCATTAATGAACAAGATACTACTAATATGCAAGTAATAGGTAAGTGGACTATGGTATTGTACAACATTCCATTGCTACTTATCTAGAATGAAACCTCTTTGTTGACATGTTGGAGTAGTGCACACTCTTAACAATGTTATGGTAGAGATGGAAGGCATCTAGAAAGTTACCATATGAATACGGGATATGGATGAATGTTGTATTGAAGCATTGGCTAAGATAATTGCATGAATGTATGACCTATGTCTTTATGTGTAAGATTTTGTTCTGAAAACTATGAAAAGTTTCTAATCATGCAATTGAATTTGAATTGCAGGAAAGATCGTGTACAATCACCTACAAAATAAGTACAACAACATTTATTCCAGCAATGAAGTTCAAGAAAACTATCTATTGAAGATATTGAAGAATCTGAAGTTCCCAGGATCCGGGATGCAGTAATGGAAGGATGCCATGATCGAGGAGTACCAGTCGATCATGAAGAATGTTGTCTGGGATGTGGTCCCGAGACCAGTAGGGAAGTCTGTAGTGACTTCCAAGTGGATCTACAATATCAAGAATGCTGCAGATGGTAGCATAGACAAATACAAGGCAAGGTTTGTAGCTCGTGTCTTCTCCCATAAAGAAGGGATAGATTATGAAGAAAATTTTGCACTTGTAGCCAGATACACTTCCATCAAAACAATACTTGATCTGGTTGCAGTAATGAAATGGAAGATACACTAGATGGATGTCAAGACAACTTTCTTGAATGGTGTAGTCGAAGAGGAAGTGTATGTGGAGCAACCACTTGGATTTGAGACACATAACAGGGAGTCACATGTGTGCAAATTAAAGAAAGCCTTGTATAGTTTGAAACAAGCACCCAGGACATGGTACGACAAGATAGATAGCTTCCTGTCCAGTTTGGGCTTTACCAAGAGTAAAGCGGATTCCAACCTTTACTACAAGGTTGGGGAAGGAAATCCAATGATACTCCTGCTATATGTGGATGACCTGTTTGTGACAAGTGAGGATAGGTTGATTGGCGACACAAAGGGGAAGCTTGTTGCGAATTCCGAGATGAAGGACTTGGGTATGATGCATTACTTTCTAGGTATGGAGGTGTGGTAGAGAGCAGATGGAATATTCCTTGGACCAGGGAAGTATGCAGTAGAGATCCTGAAGTGGTTCAGGATGATGGACTGCAAGGCCATGGCTACACCTACGACATCAAACCTAAAGCTATTGAGTAATGCTTCATCAGAGTCGGTTGATGCCATGATGTATCATCAGATGATTGGGTCCTTGATGTACCTGACGAACATGAGACCAGATATTTGCTTTGCGGTGAACACCTTGAGCCAGATTCTGATGGATCCTAGACATGTTCACCTGATTGCTATAAAGCATATTCTGAGGTACCTGAAGGGTACGGTTGATTATGGGCTCAAGTATGATGCGAATCAAAATTTTAACCTGGAGGGTTATGTTGATTCAAATTGGGCAGGCAGTGCTGCAGATAGGAAGAGCACTTAGGGGTGCTGCTTCAGTATGGGATCAGGTGTGATCTCTTGGTTTAGCAGGAAGCAATCCTGCATAGCATTGAGTATAGCCGAAGCAGAGTATGTCGCGGTTTGTTCGGCTAGTTGTGAGGCAGTATGGCTAAGGAAGCTACTGTCAGAGGCTTGGTGTTCCTTAGATAGAAGATACTTCGAGGAGGAAGTGATGGGACACATTTGCAGGAGCCATTCCAAGCATGATGGTAGGAGGATCCTTCCCATGGATGTGGATGTAAGTGCTATGTGATGAGCATCGGGATGATGCTCCAGATGATGTGCATCATGATGACGCTATGATGATGATCAGGATGATCATGTGATTATGAGAATCGGGACGATGCTCCATATGATGTGCATCAAGATGATGCTATGTATATGATCAGGATCATCATGTGATGATGATGAACATCAGGACGATGCCCCAGATGATGTGCATCAGGATGATGCTATGTATATGATCAGGATGATCATGTGATGATGATGAGCATCAGGACGATGCTCCAGATGATATGCATCAGGATGATGCTATGTATATGATCAGGGTGATCATGTGATGATGATGTGCATAAGGATGATGTACTGTATGGTGATTATCGGTATGATCATGAGTATCAAGTTGATACTTCGTGGCCGTGGACAGGTTGTGTAGTTGCATAGAAAAGATCCTGGAGATCCAGACAGGTTGTGCTAGGCACGTAAAAGATCTTGGGATGCTCTTTAGAGATCTTGTAGGATGCAAGATACTCTTTTAAGGTTTTGTAAGGGTTGCATAGAAAATATCCTGGAGATCCGGACAGGTTGTGCTAGGCACAGAAAAGATCCCGGGATGCTCTTTAGAGATTTTACAGGATGCAAGATACTCTTTTAAGGTTTTGTGAGTTCACATGTAAAAGATCTTGGAGATCCGGACAGGTTGTGCTAGGCACGGAAAAGAACCTAGGATGCTCTTTAGAGATCTTGCAGGTTGGAAGATACTCTTTTAAGGTTTTGTGAAGGTCACATGTAAAAGATCCTAGGAGAGCTGATAGGTTGAGCAATAAGCTCGTAAAAGTCCTGGGATGCTCTTTCGAGGTTTTGTTGACTCACGTAATCATCCTTGAGGATTCCACAGGATGGCCAGATATGATGAAGACCTACAGGAGGTTAGGCCTACAACCAACATGAAAAAGGGTTGTCTCTGTAGAACTTCCTATGACGAGAAGAATTGAGAGATAGCACCAGTGATCGAGATGACGAGAACAGCAGCAGTGACGATGATGCTCCGTGATCCAGTGATGATGATCCAGCTCCAGAATTGAAGACTTATGCCTATATGTATTGATGACTTGTGTCAAGAGAATACCTTCCTAGTTAAGAGGGAGTGTTGATGTATTTGTAACTTCGGAAGATATTCACTTGTATATTGTATGTATTACATTTGTACTTTATTGTATCCCCCACGGAGATGTATTATTCCTCCGATTGGAAGTGTCGTCATTTGTATTTTCAAGTTTCGCAAGTTATATTGTAAGTGTCGTAACTTATATTTGATGGGTTATTAAACCACTGGTGTGGGGTCGGACCTATATGAGTCATGTGGGTTAAAGAGTTATTAGACCACCCTAGTGGGGTTGGCCCAGTGACAAGTGGTAATGGGTTATTAGACTCTCCTAAGGGAGGTCGACCTAGTTAGAGTAAAAGGCAAGTCAAGTCATTGTATAAATAGAGAGTGTGACTCTCTCATTCTATTCATTCACTCACTCACTCACTTTGCATTAGTGAGAGAGAGGAGGAGTGCGCACAAGTGGAGGAGGAGCACCTGCTAGGAGACTATCTCTTGTTTTGGGGTTGATCTTTGTGATCTTTGTATTGGTGCTCATTCTATCTCTGAGGAAGTTGCGGGGTTTTTCACCTTCTTGATTTTCCCCAGTGAAATGCTTTGTGTCTCTTGTCTCTTGTGTTTGATATGCTGTACATGTTGTTCTCTCAGTTAAGATCCTAGATCATATTGAATTAAATGATGAAAAACTAACATATATGAACTTTTTTCCCACGGTGTAGGTATAACCAAACAGCTATTTGTCATATCTGTCTTCCTCGAGCGAGGGGAGTTTAGGAAGGCTAGAGGAAAGTGAGGCATCCAGTAGGTCTACAAGAGTTTTATCAACTAGATGTCAAAATATTAGAAGAAAATTCCATAAATGCATGGAATTTTTTCTCGCTGAAGGGGGGTCATGTTCCTATGATGATGAGACAATAGGAGACATCGAGGTGCCCTTGAGGCACAAACATATAGTGAAATAATGGGTACCCAAGGATCTTCCTCAACTGAACGCATATTTTTGTGTGAACGAGAGGATATATCGAATTGCACCATCATCATGACATGGTTTGGGGTTGTTTTGCATGGATGGCATAAAGGTCGGTTATGGCAGATGTACATAATTGATGGAGTATGTTGGACCCTGTTACAACTACAAATATTGGATGCGGCTGGTCCAATATACATGAATTATGTGTAGATATGGATTTTCAGCAAACTATTTACAGTTGAAAGAAAAAGATCAAAATAAAGGAACAATGTTGTACAATGATGGAAGGCCAAAGGCCACAGGGAATATTGCGGGGTTTATAAACAGTACACAACCAGGGTCTACAATTAAGCAACCCAACTACAAATTTGAGGGGCGTGGAGGAAACTGTGTTTTTGTATGCGCCATTAAATCAATAGCTACAGGGGAAGAGTTGCTTATTAATTACAATTTGAATGGAGTAGATACAAACACGGTTACTATGGGAGTGGTACATCTAACAATTTACCCAACCTTTTATTAGTGAATTTAACATCTTAAGTATTTTTCATTAGTTTATTTCATTTAAATTTTCTATATTTAGTTCGCAGGGTAGTGATCATGGGAAATCCCAGCCAACAGATGGTCATAGGAGTACAACTTCCTCGAGGCAGAAGGTATACATCTTTGTAATAGTAAAAATATAATAAGAAAAGATAGTTTTTTTTTTTGCTGTGTTTTTTCATTAGTATATTCATTTGGTTTTTATAATGTTATCTATATTTGATGCAGAACATTGATCGGGGAAGCCACCAGGCTGTTGATCAGATGATAGCAGCCTCGGGGCAACATGTAAACCTAATTGTAATTTTACAATTTAAATACGTCAAAATGTTTTCTTATTATATTGTTTCAGTGAGTATTTTGGTTTCGTTTAGGTAATTTTTCTATGTTTTTATGTAGGGTCTGTAAGGGGCACCTCCCTAGTAGTAAATCATACCAGACTTGCCTTGAGGCAGCAGGTATACATCTTTGTAATATTAAAAATATAATATGAAAAAAGAGTTTTTTGTTGTTGTGTTTTTTCATTAGTATATTCGTTTGGTTTATATAATGTTTATCTATATTTGATGCATAGTGTTGATCGGGGAAGCCACCCCGCTGTTGATCAGATGACAACAGCCTCGGGGCAACAGGTAAACCTGATTGTAAGTGTACAATTTAAATACGTCAAAATGTTTTGTTATTATATCGTTTCAGTGAGTATTTTGGTTTTGTTTAGATAATATTTTGTATGTTTTTTATTCAGGGTTCTGTAAGGGGCACCTCCCTATTAGTAGATCGGGGCAGGTCACCTATAACCATTGATCCGATGAGTAGATCATGATCCTCGATCAGGAAACAGGTATAATTCATTAGAATTGTACCAATACAATATGTAGCATAATGTTTTTTTTTATACGTATTTTTAGTGTGTATATTGGTTTCACTATGATAATGTTTTCTACTTCTTTTTTGTAGGGTGATGATCGGGGAAAGTCCCCAGCTGTGGATCTAACGACACCATCATCCAAGCATCAAGTAAACCTAGTTGTAATTTTAGGAATCTATCATGATAGATATTTTTTGTTAATATACTTTTTTCCTTAGTCTATTGCTTTCACGTCAGTAATGTTTTATATATTTTTGTTACAGACCAATGATTCAGTGTATGAAACAACATCACAACAATCAATAGCTTTTGATGTGGATGAGTTGTTGGGCGATGCTGACATTTGTTCTTCTCTAGACCTAGTTAAGTTGATAGAGAAGACCTTGAAAAAAATTAATGCGGATATCCTTTGTCTGCTATTCACTATTCCGCAGATAGACGAGATTAAAGCCAAGGTTGAAGTGTTGGTAAAGAGATTTCATGCCTTGCATGTAAGTTGCGGAATCTTGAATCATAATATAAATTCATTTAGAACTTTATAATTTTTACTTTTATATGATAGTGAGCTTATAAAATGTGGTTTTTATTTACAGGATTTTATGGGACCACACACTAATGGCCAAGGCGGTGTTGGCCCCAGTGATGCTTGCGGAGATCCGTCGTCACATGATAAAATGACTCCACGTACATCGAATCATGCACCATTGTTTTTGACTGAACAGTCGGAAACACGTTCCGCGACACCCCCGAGGCCAGAAGAGAGTGCACCTGCTAGTGACCGACGCACACCAGATTGTGCAGAAGAAGGGGTCGATGCAGAGCCTCATGCTAGTATTGATATTGTTGAAGAAAAATTTCTTGGATCTTCTCGTGTCACTAGCACGGGTACAATACAGGAAATATTTTTGGTGGATGAAGATCTCGGTCCAATAAATATAGAGAAGATCCAAGGTAATTATACATTGTTCAAGTTAGTGTTTATAATTTGATTGTAATATACCGATAATTTTTTTTTCAACTAGTGATGGCATGATCGTTTTGCAGGAAATGATGTTTTCTATAAACATCTAAATGATTTGTCCTTGGAGATATTCAGTTCCACCATCTGCACAAGGTGGGAAAGACAAACAAAAAATTTAAAATATGAGCTCATTAATCAGTTGGTTGGCATGTTCGACAACGAGACCTTTGATCGAGCCGTGGTCCTAAAGAAGATTGGATAACATATGAAGATTGTCCAAGACAAATATAGGGTTCACCTAGAAAGGAACCCTAGGTATGAGCACCCTCCGATGATTCCAACAAGAGAGTGGAAATCCCTCATGGAAGATGGAAAGGAGAGGGCTCTGAGAAAAGAAGGAAAGCTACCACCAGGCACAGGGAGGCATGCAATAATTTCCACAATGTAATTATAAACCTTATTATTATTAAATTTTATATCGAATTTGGAACATCTAACGTATTTCAACACTTGCATAGGCTGTCAGACACATCAAAGGCCACAAAGGCAAGACTAGAAAAGACTGGTCAACACAAGCTTGGGCCTTGTGGTTATTCGAAATTGGCAGCACAAATTGTAAGTATCGGAAAACCAATAATGCATCCAAATAATAAATTGCAAATTATTTTCGTTTTATTGTGCCGCAAAATGTAAATTAATGACGTTATGCAAATATGTAGGTCGACCGATTCAAAGAAGTTCCCACTGAGGAAGACTTGAAGCTTGGCTTCCAGCATGGCTTTGAAGCTGTTGTTGAACGTCGAAAAAGCTTGTTTGGGCAAACACGGTCTTCTGGTGATCCATCTGGTGCACAAGTATATAACATATATATAGTTTAATGAAGATTTATTACTTGTGCAATCTATTCGTTATAAATAATTGACATAAAATATTGACTCTGTTTTGAGCAGGAAAGCAATGATCCCCTTAATGTCGAGGATGGACAACAACAAATCGAAGATCATGCGTCGAATCCTGGTATTGAATTTATTCATATGCTACAATTTTATATATAGCATTGCAGATGGTGAACATTAATTGTACTTCTCCATATTTCAATTGCAGATCATGTAGAGGGTCACACTGTACAGGTTGAGCCTGGATAGGAATATGAAGAACATGATGTGGCCACAACAAGTAAAAAAACACCTTTGTAATGTTTTTTTAAATGAAATACTTTTCATTATAATTATAACAAAATATATCGATGTAACATCTTCACATTATTGCAGCAAATCAGAACCCCTTGGCACAAAATTCACATCACGTTCACTCTACGAGGCATACATCACGACAAGTTTATGAAGCAGCGAGATCTGAAGGACAAGTTCCAGAAGATGAGCTTCTTGTTGATTTTGTAAAGAGAAGAAAAATTAGAAAGAATTGACTGAAGAAATATTGCGGAATTATTTTTGATAATATTATGTTTTGCATGATTTTTTGCCTACTGAATGAATGAATGGTTTAATGAATGTTAGCTTTTATTAAATGAATGTGTTGACTGAATGAATTAATGAATGGTTTAGTGAATGCTATATTTTATTGAATGAATGTGTTGAATGACTGAATGAATGGTTTAATGAATGTTAGCTTTTATTGAATGAATGGTAAATGTTTGTTTATGATGAAATCTGCATGAATTTGCACTTAATTTTTTTTTCAAGTACATGCATTGGGTATGGGGAATTGAGAGTGATGTGAGGGGGGAGGGTCCATAAGAGCTTACACCTTCACGTGGTTGGCCCTTTTCAGTAGAGAATATTAAATTATTCTAGAAACAGAGAGGAGCTCAATGAATGGCTACGGTGCTGCCTTTCTACAACCCACTCGCGTGTCATCTAAATTTTGACAATTTCTTGGGGATTGTTATGAAACTAAAGCATCTTATCCTACTTTCCAAGCCTATGACAAGGTAAGGAATTATCCATTTCCCATAGTTATTTCTTTGAAGCATTATTGTCATAGCATGTATTCCATGATTCATAAAATTTCTTCTGGTGTATAATTGTAGTGTTGAAATTTTACTATGGTTATTTCACTCATCCCTTGGAACTTGTTACAGATAGCCTTGGGAAACATTTTGAAATTTCAGAAGAAAAATTGGCGTTTTGATGTGATTGGTGGTATTATATACTTTGATTTGGTGTTGTCCATGTTTCCTCAGGTGAACTCTTATTACCCATTATTTTACTTGAATATTATTTTAATTTATATTATTAAATTAAAATGTTCATCAAATGTAAAATAATTATTATTAATGTTGTTTTTCTTCATTGAGACTGTATTTTTTTAGGTTCATTTCGTTATTTTCATAAACAAGAAAATCTTTATTTGAGGGGTCCTACCATGAAATTATTGCAACAGGAAAATATTTATAGTGTGTTGAAAGATGTTTCGAAAGGTAAAGAAAATGTAGACATTGTGAAGCTCCACAAATCAAGGGAAGTTGTTCCAAGAAATTACAAGTATCAGAAACATATGCGTATTTACAAGACACAGGTAAGAGCAATGATGCAATATGACATAATTTTAAATTCTAGCTGCTTTAAAACATTTTTATTTATAACCATCCATTTTTATAGTTCTTTCAAAACTATTGGTATTTTTTGTACACAATTATAGAGAAGACAACTAGTGAATTATTGAGTCCAAAAAGCATAACATTGTAAGCAAAAAAAATCCATTCAATGGTAAAGGAGGTATTTTGGTTGTCCTCTTTTTCCATCTTGACTTGATGGTATTCAAAGAATAAATATGTAAAAGAGCACGCTTCATTTCCCACATACATGAATAACTAACTTCTAAAATCCAAACAGACCTTGATACCATCCATATCTTTATTTCTCTAAATGACAGTGTGATTAATCCAAATAGACTCTTTTGTAGGAAATATCAGACCTATAACCATATTTCCCTTAATCTTCTTTTTTCAATTGTTCTTTAACCTTGGGATTAAGACGAGAGATTGATGTTTAACGATATTATCATTTGGTCACAACTCAAATTTAATTTCCCCCAGTTCTCCCATGATCCCAACTCCAAAATAAACTCCACTAGTTATGCAATAGATATTGACCAATGAAGAAAACACCACATAAGAGAGAGTAATGAAGCATGAGATTGAGAAATTTTTTGTCTGCCACTACAGGTCAACGTATTAGTCCTGAATTCTCACATATTAGAGATGTAGAATGGCCATGTAGAATTGTCTCAATGTGGGCCTACATAGAATATATGAAGCCCATACATTAAGGTTGTGTAAGCAATGACTTTGGATGAGTTGACAACTACTCTAATAGATATGGACAAGACTAAGTCTTTGAGATAGGATGGTATTTTGTGTGCATTCTATAAGGCCACATGGAACTTTGGAAACTCGAACTTGTTATAAGCACACAAAGAAGTTATGCATAATCCATCCTTAGGTCAAGGAGAAGACAATGTCATGTGAAATTAGTAACATCTTACAAATCTTTTGTGGTTTCCACCATACAGTTTAACTCATCCTTTCCACCTTGTCTGGCCACCTTTTTCACATCTATAATTGACTACAGTTCTTTCCAGCAATCATCAGTTTTTTCTTCTATGTTCTCCATGTTGATGTATATGTAACTTCGGAATGTATTTCATCTATGTATTTCATTTATACTTATTGTACCCTTATAAGAGATGTGTTATTCCTCTATAAGGAAGTGTCGTCATGTGTATTGACAAGTGTCGCAAGTGTGTGAACTTGCCGATGGGTTATTAGACCACCATGTGTGGGGTCGGCCCTATTTTATGTAATATGTAATTGATGTACCTAACTAGACAAGTCGGCCCCATAAGGATATTGGGAAAACAGGTTAAGTATAAATAGAGATCGAGAGATCTCTATTTGGATCATTCAAAAACTCACACTTCTCTCACTCAGAAAGTGGCGCACTAGTGAGGAGGAGGATCATATGCTACTAGGAGACTATCTTTGTGTATTTTGGTTGTACTTTGGTTGAGCCATTGCTCTCTCTATCTCTAAGGAAGTTGTGGGGTTTTTCACCTTAGGGTTTTCCCCACGGAAACTCCGTGTCTCTTGTCTCTCATGCTTTTGATTCTTGTGATGATTGACATGCTTGTTATGATTGATATGCATTGATATACTGTACATGTTATTCTCTCAGTAAAGATCCTAGAGTATTGTGAATTAATGCTCAAAATTTAACATGGTATCAAAGCTAACCTGAGAAGAAGACATTGTGCAGTGATGAAAACTAGGGTTTCTTGTTTATTGGGTTTCTCTCCACAGATTTTGGAAAATGAGTATAGTAGATTGACTCTGCTAATCAAGGAGAATCTATCTGTCCAATCAGAATTCAATTATGAGCATTTTCAGATTTGGCCCTAAAAATTAGGGTTTCCACAAAAATAGGAATTTCTGGAATCTGAAGACGTAGATGGAAGCGCCTTGCAAAAATCGAAGTTTAGAGCTTTGGATCGAGATTTTTGGCTGGGTATATCTCCGGGAAACTCAAACCCTAATTTAGGGCTCTCCTTAGTGAATCCGGGAAGATAGAAAGGCAGTTTTGAAGGGTGTAGCTTTGCAGATCTCAATTTCTGAATACATCAGGTTGATCAACTCATCAAGGTGCATCTTTCTATCCTTTCAGAAAGTTGAAATTGACATTCTGAATTTTTAGGGTTTTTTCGACAAACCCTAATCCGAGACCAGATCCAGTTTTCAGCAAATCAAGTGGTAAGACCTAAATATTTTCTATTTCCATTTGAAGTACTCTTTAATATGTCTCACCACACCAAGCTTGAGGATAAGCTTGAAGGGGATGATAAATTCCAAGCTTGGAAGTATAGGATTGGGTTAATCCTGGAAGAGAATGAGTTGGACTCATATGTAAAAGAAGACATCCCTATCCCAGAGGATGAAGAGGCAAAAATATTGCATAAGAAGAACTTGGTCAAGGAAAAGAGAATCATTGCTGATTCTATCAAAGACCATCTCATACCACATGTGTCATCTCTGAAGACACCCAAGGAGATGTTTGACTCTTTGACCAAACTATTTGAAGGGAAGAACATAAATCGGAAGATGAACCTGCGGAATCAATTGAAAGGGGTCAATATGTCGAATGGAGAAACCATTCAATCCTATTTCTCCAAGGTCTCTCAGATCAAGGAACAACTTGAAGCTGTAGATGAAATGGTGGAGAACGCTGAAATTGTTATGACCACTTTGAATGGCCTACCTAGGTCATGGGATTCTTTTATCTAAGGGATCTGTGCAAGGAAGAAATTAATCTCCTTCAGTAGACTGTGGGAGGAATGTTCCCAAGAAGAAGCAATGCTTGTGGCAAGAGAAGAAAAGATGGGGAATGAAGATCAAGCCCTCACAATACACACCAAGAAAGGCAAGTTCAAGAGGGAGCCATCCCATCACAAGAAGAAATCTTCTCATCCTTATCACAAAGATAAGAAAGATCTAAGGTGTTTCAATTGCAATGAGAAAGGTCACTTTGCTTCAGAATGTCCCAAGAACAAAAGGGATTACAATAACAACTCCAACAAGAAGAAGAAGGGCAGCAAGAGAAAGTTCCATGCTCATGTTGCTGAAGATGATGAACCTCCAAAGAAGAAAGCTAGGGCAGAAAGTGATGATGACTCATCAAGTGAAGAAGAGTATGTTCTTATCTCTGCTCTCACAGGTACTATCTCACATGGTTGTAATGATTGGTTAATTGACAGTGGAGATTCTAAACACATGACTGGGTTTAAAGAATATTTTGTAAATCTGTCTGAACATGAATCACCCCATAAAGTGAAACTTGGGGATGATTACCAATACCCCATCAAAGGAAGTGGTGAAGCCTCCCACAACCTAGATTCTGGAAAATATTTGAAGATGAAAGAAGTCCTTTATGTACCTGGGCTCAAGAAGAACCTACTCTCCATCTCTGTAAAGGATGTGCAAAAGGTAAGAACATTAAGAAGGCTTTCCCAAGCAGTGAAAGCAAGGAAAAAGGTATCTTGGAAATCATCCACTCAAATGTATGTGGTCCTATGTCATCCAGTTCTCTAAGTGGGTATGTTTACTATGTCTCTTTCATTGATGACTTCTCCAGGAAGACTTGGGTTTACTTCTTGAAGAACAAAGATGAGGTGTTTGATAAGTTCAAGGAATTCAAAACCTTGATGGAGAATCAAACTGATAAGAAGATCAAAACATTCAGATCGGACAATGGTGGAGAATTCACCTCAGGTGACTTCAAGAAGCTTTGCAGTGATTCAAGGATTAAGAGGGAGTTGACTGCTCCTTACAATCCACAATAGAATGGAGTTGCAGAAAGTAAGAACAGAACAATCATGGAAGCAGCAAGGGCAATGCTGCATGAACAGGATCTACCTATGCATCTATGGGCAGAAGCAACTAGAACAGCTGTATATGTGCAGAACATAACACCCCATAAGATATTGGACAACAAGACACCAGAAGAGGTCTTTTCTGGTAAGAAACCTGAAGTCAACCATCTCAGAATATTTGGTTGTCCAGTATACACTCATGTCCCAAAGGAAAAGAGGACCAAACTAGATCCTTCAGGAAAGAAGGGTATC
Source organism: Larix kaempferi (assembly GCA_027924585.1). Classification (NCBI taxonomy): domain Eukaryota; kingdom Viridiplantae; phylum Streptophyta; class Pinopsida; order Pinales; family Pinaceae; genus Larix; species Larix kaempferi. The sequence goes on along the minus strand of BSBM01000480.1, from coordinate 14,238,824 downwards.
TTTGTGGGTTACAGTGAAAGCTCGAAGGCTTACAGAATATATGTTCCAGGGTTCAAGAAGATTGATGTCAGCAGGGATGTAACATTTGATGAAAACTCAGCATTCATCAAATCAAGGAAGGCACCTATCGAAGTTTATGAAGAACCTAAGGAAACTAGATTTCAAGACACTACCATGACTGAAGCAATTCCAGAAGTTGTTCGTGAGTTTGAAGATCTGAAAGAACCTGTAGATCCACCCCGTGAGAATAACTCTCACAAGAGGAAACCTGCATGGGCTAGAGAGCTCATTCAAGATGCAGAAAGATTTGGCATTCCAGAAGAAGAACACAGAGCAAAGAAAAGAACCAGATCACATACCAGCTATGTTTCTTTACTCTGTGACATCATGAATAAAGAACCTTCCAGTTATGAAGAAGCATCGGAAAAGAAAGAATAGAAGGATGCCATGGTCGAGGAATACCAATTAATAATGAAGAATGATGTTTGGGATGTTGTCCCAAGACCTAAAGGGAAGTCTGTTGTGACTTCCAAATGGATCTACAAAATTAAGGATGCCGCAGATGGTAGAATAGAGAAATACAAGGAAAGATTCGTAGCTCGTGGCTTCTCTCAGAAAGAGGGAATAGATCATGAAGAAACTTTTGCACCTGTAGCCAGGTATACTTCCATCAGAACAGTACTTGCCTTGGCTCCAGCGATGAAATGGAAAATACACCAGATGGATGTCAAGACTGCTTTCTTGAATGATGTAGTTGAAGAGGAAGTATATGTGGAGCAACCACTTGGTTTCGAAACACATGGCAGAGAGTCATATGTGTGCAGATTGAAGAAAGCCTTGTATGGCTTGAAGCAAGCTCCCAGAACTTGGTATGGTAGGATGGACAGTTTCCTATCCAGTTTGGGATTTACCAAGAGTAAAGCAGATTCCAACCTTTACTACAAGGTTGAGAAAGGGAATCCTGTGGTTCTACTCCTATATGTGGATGACATGTTTGTAACAGGAGATGACAGATTGATTGCAGATACAAAGAGGAAGCTTGATGCCGAGTTCGATATGAAGGAATTAGGGATGATGCATTATTTCCTAGGTATGGAGATGTGGCAGAGTGCAGATGGGATCTTCCTTGGACAAGGGAAGTATGCAGTAGATATCCTGAAGAGGTTCGAGATGATGGATTGCAAGGCCATGGCCACACCTATGGCATCGAACTTGAAGCTTCTTTGTGATGCTTCATCTGAGCCGGTTGATGTCTCTATGTATCGTCAGATGATTGGGTCCTTGATGTACCTGACGAACACGAGACCAGATATATGCTTTGCGGTGAACACATTGAGCCAGTTCCTGACGGATCCGAGGAGTGTTCACCTGGTTGCTGTAAAGCATATTCTGAGGTACCTGAAGGGTACAGTTGATTATGGGCTCAAGTATGAAGTGAATCAAAAGTTTAACCTGCAAGGTTATGTTGATTCAGATTGGGCAGGCAGTGCTGCAGATAGGAAGAGCACATCTGGGTGCTACTTCAGAATGGGATCAGGTGTGATCTCTTGGTTTAGCAGGAAGCAGTCCTGTGTAGCACTGAGTATAGCTGAGGCAGAGTATGTTGTAGCCTGTTCATCTAGTTGTGAGGTAGTATGGCTTCGGAAGCTACTGTCTGAGTTATTTGATCTCCCGTTGGATGCTACTGGTATCTTCTGTGATAACTAGAGTTGTGTGAAGCTGTCTGAGAACCCAGTGTTTCACGATAGGTCGAAACACATAGAGATCAAATATCACTATATCAGGGATATGGTGTAGAGAGGAGCAGTGAAGCTCCTGTATGTTGCGACGAATGAGCAGATTGCAGATGTACTGACGAAGCCACTAGCCAGGGTGAAGTTCGAGTACTTCAGGGAGAGGCTTGGTGTTCTTCAGATCGACGACACTTCGAGGAAGAAGTGATGGAAACATTTGCTGAAGCCATTCCAAGCATGTTGGAAGGAGGATCCTTCACATGGATGTGGATGTAAGTGCTGTATGATGAGCATCGGGACGATGTTTCAGTTACTGCTTAGTATATGCATCAGGATGATGCTAGATATGATCAGTTGGATCATTTATATGTATATGTATGTACGCATCATGTTGGATGCTGGATATGATTAGTTGGATCATTTATATATGTATGTACGCATCATGTTGGATGCTGGATATGATCGGTTGGATCATTTGCGTGTATTTTGTATATGCATCATGTTGGATGCTTGGACCATGTATCTGTATATGTATCAGGTGGATACTGTGTATGATCAGGTAGATCATGTATGTTGATATATATAAGTTAGATGCATTGTGTGGATCATGTATCTATGTATGTATTAGGTGGATACATTGTATGATCAGGTGGATCATGTATGATGATATGTAACAGGTAGATACTTGGTATGCATCAGGTGGATGCATTGTATGATCAGGATGATCATGATGATGAGCTTCGAGATGTTGCTCCAGATGATATGTACCAGGATGGTACAGTGATGATGATCAGTATGATCATGAGAATCAGGATGATGCTTCGTGCGATGATGATCCGTTGGATCATGAGTATCAGGTTGATACTTGGAGGTCAGAGATGATATGTGGCAGGTTGTGCAAATAGCATGTAATCAGTCCTCAGATATCCGATAGGTTGAGCTATGTGCTCGTAATCAGTCCCGGGATGAGGTATTGCTATGTAGTATGTAATTAGTCCTCATATATTCGATAGTTTGAGCTGTGTGCTCGTAATTAGTCCTGGGATGAGGTATTACTACGGAGACATGTAATTAGTCCTGGAGATCTGATAGGTTGAGCTGTGTGCTCGTAATAAATCCTGGGATGATCTTTAGAGATCTTGTCGGTCGTGCTGCGGCACATAAATGTTCCTGGGATGCTCTTTAAAGGTATTGTCTATTCACATGTAATAAGTCCTGGATATCCGAGAGGTTGAGCTGTGTGCTCGTAATAAGTCTTGGGATGCTCTTTAGAGATATTGCCGGTCGTGCTGCAGCACATAAATGTTCCTGGGATGCTCTTTAAAGGTATTGTGAAGGAGATGCATGTAATCAGTCCTGGGAGATCTTGCCGGTCGTGCTTAGGCACATAAATGTTCATGGGATGCTCTTTCCGGTATTGCATCCGCACATAAAATTAGTCCTGAGAGACCACCTCTATCAGACCGTTCGCACATATGATGAAGACTTGTAGGTGGTGGGCCTACATCCAGTATGAAAAAGGACTGGCTCTGTAGAACTTCCTATGAAAAGTAAATTCAGAGATTGGTTGAGATAGCAGTAGCAGTGACAGTGACAGTGACGATGACGGTGCATCGATGTCGATGATCCAGAGAAGAAGACTTGTGCTAGCAGATCTGTGTCGAGAAATACCTTCCTAGTTAAGAGGGAGTGTTGATGTATATGTAACTTCATAATGTATTTCATCTATGTATTTCATATATACTTATTGTACCCTTATAAGAGATGTGTTATTCCTCTATAAGGAAGTGTCGTCATGTGTATTGACAAGTGTCGCAAGTGTGTGAACTTGCCGATGGGTTATTAGACCACCATGTGTGGGGTCGGCCCTATTTTATGTAATATGTAATTGATGTACCTAACTAGACAAGTCGACCCCATAAGGATATTGAGAAAACAGGTTAAGTATAAATAGAGATCGGGAGATCTCTATTTGGATCATTCGAAAACTCACACTTCTCTCACTCAGAAAGTGGCGCACTAGTGAGGAGGAGGATCATCTACTACTAGGAGACTATCTCTGTGTATTTTGGTTGTACTTTGGTTGAGCCATTGCTCTCTCTATCTCTGAGGAAGTTGTGGGGATTTTCACCTTAGGGTTTTCCCCACGGAAACTCTTTGTCTCTTGTCTCTCATGCTTTTGATTCTTGTGATGATTGACATGCTTGTTATGATTGATAGGCATTGATATACTGTACATATTATTCTCTCAGTAAAGATCCTAGAGTATTGTGAATTAATGCTCAAAATTTAACACTCCATAACCCTTTCAAGTTCTTTAATTTTCATCCACTTTACCTCACCTTTTTTATATTCCATCTATATTTTCTGATGGACTTTCCTCATGTTTAGATTTCTCAACCTCCTCTGTGTCATTTTTCTACAAGTAATAACTAATTTGGCACTTGAATGGACTATCAAGTTTATAACCCGTGTCATCAATAAGATATTCATGTTCTCTCTTCCCCTTGTTGTAATTTGTCTTCATTTAGGAGCAGATGGCCTAAGTCATCAATACTTTTCATTGATAAATCTTCCAACACCTCTACAGAAATGCCCAACATTGTAATGCCATTTTCCTCACTTGTAGGTTCTTAACTTAGAAGATCAAGCTCCTTGTATATTTTATGTCCTTGAATAACCATGGCTCAACATTCTATTACATTTGGTCCAGATTATACCAATGGAAATGTAGTGCCTGAAACATCAATAGATTTTGGGGAGTGAGACAACCATGAATTTCCCCATTTAAAAATTTAATGGCATTTGTGTTGATTAAGCATATAAGCAATAGGCTAATCTATTATGAATCATATTCATATCAAAGCAATGTATCCTTAGTCATTATAAGTTTAAGTAGTTCATCTATGGGTAAGTATATTATTTTAAATGAGCATATTCAAGATCAAAATATACAACTAAGGGAGAAGTTACGACAATGAGAGAAGATTTTCAAACTTGTAGAACTCTAGACATTGAAATATTTAATTACTTTTGTGAGGAAATAGTTAGTGAGACACCAAAAATCCATTACCAATGTTATGGTGAGCTAGGAATTGTGTACAATTCATCTCATGTAGTTGGGAGAGATGGTGAATCAATTGGATAATCATTAAGAGGAAAGGTGTATCAAATGATTGCACAACTATAATAATAATTGGCAGTTGAGGAGGAGAGTTGGTCAAAAATCTAGGTAGAATTCCAAGTGATGAAGGAAGATATCAAATATACCACTTCTATAGTAGATTCTTGTGTAGTGACCAATGAAAACATGGTAAGCAAGTCCACAAAGAACCTTTGTCATTTTGATTCATTGGAAGAATCTTTTGGTAGTTTTGAATTACAAATCAAAGAAATAGGTTCTAAACTTATCATGAAACATTTGGGATAAAATAGCCAAGGGTTTAGCAAGAATGTCCAAGGGATTAAATACCTCATTGTAGTGTACCCTATTCCATGGATGAAGGATTAGTGTTTTGTGATAAAGAGGAAATGGGTGAATGCTCCAAGATATGGAAGATTGTGAGCATGTTGAGGCAAAAGCTAATCTCTAAAATGTTTGTTTGTAAGAGAATATAATACTACAAGCTTACCATTATCAAGTAAAAAGAGACTAAATCAATTGCCACTTCAAGTTAAGAAAAGACAACATCAAAGAGAGTATGCAATAATCCATTACTCTAGCAATCTTGTGCAATATTGAAGAAGGGTAGCAAGAATATGACCATGAATTATAAGACTACACTGGCACTTGGTAAAGCAAGCAAGCAAGCATGAAATAACAAGAGAAAACCAAATAGGTAGGCATAAGGAAGATCGCCTCTTGTTTATTGTTGTTGCAAGAATAAATACCAGAAGGTAATAGATTGTTTGTATTATGATATATAATTCTTTTTGGATTGAAAGGTCATCATGTGGCTTCATGTGCAAATACACAAGCCTTCTTCAAAGAGAGAAATTATTTCTAAAATAAGGGGGATACTAGGTTAACTTCCTTAAATCATAAGAAAATCCACAAGAGAATGAACAAGAAGGGAGTACCTAGCATCCATCACATGGTGATTCATTAAGACCACTTGTGTGAAAAAAATCTAATTTTTAGAATGTATATGAAAAAGGATATAACTTGAAATTCTTTCATTCTTTTCACACAACTCAACAAGAAGTCACAAAATCATCAACACGAAATGGCATTTTGCAACAACTAGTTTGTATGTTGTTGAGTGATTCACTAGTATGATATAGGATGTGAAGTCAAGTTGCATCCTTTATATGCCAATAAGTTCTAAAAAATGGGAATTGACCTCCTCCTATGAACTAAAACAAAAACTGCTAGCAATCCTCGAATGTGAATTCATGCATTGTTCTTATTTTGAACAAAACTCATCTATTCATCATGAAAATCCAAGCATGAATGTATATCATCCCAAGATGGTTAAAATATATGAAATATGTTAAAAATATCAAAGGGAAGTTTCAAATAGTCAACTTAAGAAGACAATGATGAAAAAATATATGAGCTTGTCACCAAGATATCAAAGAAGATCAAGTTTGAATTCTACAGTTTAGTAGTCAAATGATGCATACTCAAGAAGAAGGGATCATGTTGGTATTTGAGTGTGTGTGCTCCGACCATGATGAAGGGATGAATTTTTAGAACTTGTTTGATTCCATGGGCACTACCAAAGGAAGAATATACAAAGATAGCCAAACGTTTTTTTTTGTATTATCTTCAATGCTCAGTGAGACATGAATAAGGTAGACATCAAGTGATACTTTTCTAGATATGTGCAATAAAACATAGTTAAAAAATGAAGAAAAGTTGGATTTTCTTCACTTGATTGAATAAAGTACCCAAGATTTAAATTTGCATGTGGGAGATAAGAATGTTGTTCAAGTCTTTTGTTTCACCATCAAAATTTGTGTGGGATTTTTAGCAAGATTGCAACTAAGAAAATACACTGGTTTTTAAAAGAGGACAACCCATTTGTTTGGAATTTTATGAATGATCATAGGTGTAGCAGAGAACCTATTGAGCATGAGGTCCATTGGACATGCTAAACATATGAATCTCATATATTTTTTCACGTGATATCTGTATTTTTTTTTATAGTCCACATAACCGTCGAATATCTGACGGCCACTTCTAAAGAATCCGACGCCATCGCCATACCACTGATGGCTAAAGCCGTTGGATTTGGGACTTCTTACAATTTAGATACTTTTGGATATCCTACTGTCACTTCCAAAGAATTTGACGTTGTCGCCATACAATCGACGGCTAAAGGCGTTGGTATTTGATGTCAATCATGCCGGATATCTGACCTCCTATAAAGTAAGAGTTGTCGGATATCCGACCTCCTATAAAGTAAGTGTTGTCAGATATCCGACTGCCTATAAAGTGAGAGGTGTCGGATATCCGACCTCCTATAAAGTAAGATGTGTTGGATATGCGACGAAAATGTTAAAAGAAACGTTGTTGGATATCCGACCGGCCTATGTCGGATATCCGATGAGTTCATTTTACTATCGGATATCTGCCGAAGTGCCACCGATGTTTAAAAAAGTAGATGCCTGTCGGATGGTCGACAACATGATGTCAAAAATTAGACATCTATACCATTGGATTTTGGGTTCAAAAATCCTAGTGACTGGGTGGAAGATGCAGATGTTCTTGGGATGTATCCACTGGGTGGAAGACACAAGTTTACTGAGAGAGAGACGTAATACATCTAGGTTGTATCCAATCAGTGGAAGGCGCAGATGTTCCTAGGTTGTATCCACTGGGTGGAAGACGCAGGTTGTCTGGTGGACATGGTATATACACCTGGGCTGCTCTCCACATGAGATGATCCAGATACAATGAGATGATAGTAGGAGACGCAGGTGATTGCTCTGGCAATGTAATATGTGGTCTTGGGATGTACCTACTTGATGGATTGCTCGTATAGATGACGAAGTCCTAAATGAGATCTAGGAAGGCATCCACCATGAAAAATGGCTAGCTCTGTAGAACTTCGCATGATGGGTAGATTCGATGTCATTATTTAGTGATCAACAAGATGAGAATTGCTGCAGCAACAATGATGATGATCCAGTGACGATGATGATCTGGCGATGATGACGTTTTCCAGTTGTGATGATGACTGTGTCGAGAGAATACCTTCCTAGTTAAGAGGGAGTGTTGTTGTAAATGTATATTCAGAAGATAATCTTTTGTATATTATTATTATATTATTATTGTACTTTTATTGTACCTCCGTCAAAGATGTTTTTCCTCTGTTCATGGATGTCATTATTGTATTTTGTCATTAAAGAATGTTGAGGTAAAACCTCCATTGTAAGTCGGGGAAATAGTCTGTAAAATGTATTTTTGAGTCTCCCTATGAGAGGTCGGCTCAGTTAGTTGAGGAAGCTGGCCCCATTGGGGATTTAGGTCAGTCACACATAAAGTATAAATAGGGAAGTGATCTCCCTCATTTGGACACACACCAACAATCAAGTTCGCTCCAAGGAAGAGAAAAGACAATTTTGTTGAAGAAGAAGAATAAGGAAGCTGCAAAAGTCATCTTATCTTTGGGTTTTTCTATCTTGGTTTGATATTGTACTAAGTGACGAATCTATTAATGAAGAAGTTGTGGGGTTTTCTCATTTATGGTTTCCTTGAAGAAAATTCTTGTGTTCTTGTGTATTGTTGTTCTTGTCTATCTTTCAGATTAAAGATCTAACATAATTGAATTAAAGTGCAAACACTAACAACGGTGACTAGTTTGGGAGACCCCCTGGTGGGGGTTCGCAGGCAACGCCCCCGTAGTGAAAATTTCAAAAAAAATGCCTTGTAAAATGTTGTAATTTCATAGTCATGACTTGGTCAATAATGGGTGATTTATTGACCCATGGTATTGGGTGTTCCATAGTATTTTCCCATGGTATTCGCTCTTTAAAAGGAAGGTATTGTAATACGGCTGTGTATTGTAGCATTGTAAATATCTCTGATTGTGTAAGAGAGACCGTGAGAGAGTGAAGAGGAATTTGCAGCGGATGTGCTGCAGGTTGTATCCCTTCATTTGTTGGATGGTATAATAATAATGACTGGCAATTTCTGTGTGGACATAGCCCAGCTTGGGTGAACCACGTTATACTGGTGTCTCTCTTGTAATGTGTTTTTTGTGTTTTATATTTGCATCTTGTTTATTGTCATTGCTCTGTGATCCAGTTTTTCTTATAGGTTTTTCATCCTCATTGTTTTGAGGGTTTTCCCCAGGGTAAATCTTGTGTTATGGTTGAATGTTTCATTGATTCAAGTATTCAGTATTTATGTACATAAAGTTTTAAAGTTCAAATCTCATAATATTTACTCAAAAATTAACACCTAGGACAACTAGTCCCAACCACAAGCAAAGAAGGGTAATGGAAAGACAAAGAAGGACACTGAGAAGTGGTGCGAATTCCACAAAATCCCCTAGCACAACATTGATGAATGTTGCTCAAAGTGGTCATTGGTGGCCGAGATCAAAGCTTCATAATTAAATCCTGCTTCTGATTCTGATTTAGAACCCAACATCACAGTCACAGACCAAGGGAAGTGAGTCATTGATGCAGAAACCAATTTCACCGTTACTACCACATAGATTCAACCAGAGGAACTAGAGGGGTTAGAGGCATACGAGTGACTCTTCCACTCATAGATGTGGGTGAAGGGAACCCCCCTACATTTTTTTGTTGACAGGGTGTTGCAGTTGCAACCACCCTCCCTAGTAATTTTTCTTGAAAGGATGGCACCCCTCCTTCTTTGAACCCAACTTTTTGCTTGATCCACTCTTTTAGTTTTTCTATAAAAAAAATCTAGTACTGCTTGAAGTTAGTTGTTTCATAGAAAAAGGGGTACTTAGACAATTTTCCAGTTTTGGCCCTTTTTCTTTTGAAGTTTAACGTTTCGCCGACTTTTGTAAAACCCTCCGAAACACCGATGGAGTTTTCCATTTTTCGCCGAAACACCAACGACTTTTTCAAAACACTCTGAAACATGTCGGGGAAGTTTTATTTTTTAAGCGGAAACGTCAGACATCTTTTGTAAAACACTCTAAAAATTCGAAGGAAATTTTCCAATCCCTTCGAAACTTGGTTTAATCAAAACGCACCGAAACTTGGTTTTGATCGCCGAAATCTTTATAGTTTGGAAAATTTGAAAAGTTATCGGAGTAATCGGGAAATGAACTAGTTCGCTAGATTTTTGGTTTTATCTCTGAAGCTTATTGGCCTGCTTTGCATTTCTTTCTCCGAAACTATCTGGTGTAGAATCATATTTTTCCCCGACTGTGTTGCACCACTTTCGGTTTCCATGTCGAAACATCATGACATCCGACTTTCAGAGCTTAATGAGATTTTTCACCGAATTACATCGGCAGAAGGAGAAGTTTGCCTCCGATACATTTCGACCAATAGATAAAGTTATCACCAACAAGCCATTGCGAGAGATATCAAATGTTCTCCGATATGTGGCTAAGAGATTTCTTTTTTACCTCCGAAGTGATTTTTTAAAAACCTTTTAAATGCACAATTTGACTGTTTGGGATCACTTGTAAAACAAGCTAGGGTTTGTGGAAGAAGCTATACTAGGAGTTAAAACCCCGTTAGCAAGCCCGTACCATGTTCTCTTCAACATCATTGCATCCTGCATGCCATCTGGAAAGGTAATCTTTAGCAGCACGATTGTAGACTAATAAGTACATTTGTCATTTTTCCAGGAAAGCAATTTTGTCCTCATACTAGTTGATATTTCCACTTGGCGTTCAAGGATTTGGGTCATAAAAGGTAAACACATGATTGGCTAATAGGGTAGACCGTTTTTTTTTGGGTTTTTCTCTTTTATTGGCCAGTTAAAATCCTTTAGAAAATGAGGGATTTAGTTTTTCCATTGATATATATGTTTTAAAAACCCCAATGCTTGCATATTGTCACTGAAATACTGTGAGGAAAGAAACGCTTAAACCCTAGTATTTAGATATGTTTCTTAGATGCGTTTTGAGCAATTCACAAGAATCACCAAAACCGTAAATGCACAATCCATATACCATTCGTGTTTTTGGAAAGGGATATTAGTTTCACGATTACATTTCCTGGAGAAGGGATCAAATGTTATTTACACTAACATGAGATTGTATATTCGGGCCTTTAACAATTTTCTTCATTGAATATTTTACAACTACTCCTTGTTTGCTTAAAATTGCATTTAGTTTATAATTTCAATGGAATATATGCAACACAATGATACTTCTCTTGCTTTATAGGATCCAAAGATGTCAAAGAGGGATCCAAAGTGTTTTCCTAAGGTGATATTAGATTCAAATGATGAATCTTCCCTAGAAGTGGATTTAGAAATCCAATTTGACAATACTCAATCAATCACAGGAGTGGCTCCTGAGTTCAATTGGGGTGAACTGTATAATTTGATCATAGATAAAAACATACCTGAATTAACAATTGAAGAGGATCTGATCTACCAAAATATTAAGAAGTCGGGTATTCACAAAGCTACTGCATGGCTAGAATTATTCCCATGCGCATAAATGATAGGGTGGATTTTCCCCTATGTTGATATTAAAGCTCATATAATCGTGAGTGCTACCGGAAGATGCTTTACTTCATTCCATCTATCCCACATAGGAAAGGATTACAAACTCCCAGCACCCAAATTCTTCTTGACAGAAGATTGGATTCAAATCTCGAAGATAGATTATGTGGAGTGTGCCAAGAAGATGTTATTGCCTGGAAAGCAGTTGCGTCAAAGAAGTAGTGGAGAGTGTGAGATTAAGTTCCGGAAAAATCCTTTCAATATTGCTACCACTATCCTATGTACATTATATGTAAGATCTAACTTAGCCAACTACAAACTTAGTTGGAAACCTTTGTTATATCACATCACAATGCATGGTACATGAAATCCTAGCGAAACTTTGGTGTACATTGCATATCAGATTCTATGGATTTAGAAACATGCAAGTTTTTACAAACAAATTTGCGAAGAGTTTTTGGTTCCATTATACAAGTTGATTTTTGAGAAAGAACCAATTTGTATGTCCGATGAGGCCCTTACAGTGGCCACACAGTTAGGTGATTATATTTTAACTCCTGAATGTATTTATCTACGTGTGTACAGAGGTTCAAAAGGTCCACTATTAATGCCGAAGTATATCATTGACTACATCATCTTAAAGGATATTGTGAGACAAACATTTATAAATGGTATTGGACATTTCTTGCACGAAAATAAGAAAGCTTCTTGGGCCCCACTTCCACTCATAGTTGGAGCATACAAATTTAATAAAGTCAAGAAAGCTCAAGAATTGTGAAAGATTTGGATTCTTATCATTTTGGTGAGAATATTTTTGTCATAAATGATAGCCACCAGAAAATGGCCTTACATTGACAATCAATTAGGATTAATTATGAATATGCAGATCTATTCTTACGAGAGGAGGAAGTGTACAAAAGGGTAAAGAATATTGCGGAATTAAACAAAAGGCTCGACAAAAGGAAAGGGACAAGTCCCAACAAGCAATTCGATACATCAACACGAGAAGATCTAGAGGAAGCTTCAAGAAAAGAGGCAGTAGAAGAAGCTCTCTTAGCCAAAAATGTTAAAAGACTACAAGAAGAAGAAATGGATAAGAAGGCAGAAGAAGAGAGAAAAGAGAAGGAAATAGATGAAGAACCACATAAAAGGGATGAACAAGAGAAAGTTGAAAAGTTGGCTGCCAAACAAGAACAAAAGAGACTACAAGAAGAGGAATTGAAGAAGAAGAATTGCTCAAGAAATCTATGCAATCCCAAAATCTACAAAAAGGTAATGGCAATCCAGATATGGAAATTGATAAAACAAAATATAGCAACACATAAGTTCCTCTTATTGGAGGACATATTCCTCTAGTTGAACTGGGACTTATGCCATTTACACCATCCAAGCAACATGCGGTTTCTAAATTGGAAACATCTATGAACCGAAAAGAAAGACTATTATGAAGAGGGAAGAAAAGACACTCTAGGTTGCTTTGCAACCCAATATTGTTACTATACAAGAAGTCCCAATAGTTGAGGGCACAAATAAATATCCAAAGTTCACGGCATCTATAAATGTTGCTGCAGCATTAGCTAATGAAGATAACATACACAAGCTAATGGAAAACATAGAAATCAACAAGGCCAAAGTGGTCAAATTGAAAGATAATCTAGTACATGCAGGAGTGAAGGAATTGAGATAAGATGCCAATGAGATGCCCTGGAACTACAGAATGAAGAGGCTATGCAAACTATTCAAAGTGTAGAAGATGAGAAGGACTCACTTAATGCACAGATAGTAATATTAGAAGGTGAAAAATCAGATCTCCAGTCTCAATTGAAGGGGCTACAAGAGAAAGAAAATCAATGGGACCAACAAGTAGAAGCTCTTACCATAGAGAAAGGAGCTCTGTAAGCACAAATATCATAGCTTAATATAGAAAAGGAATCATTGGTTATTCAGTTAAATTCTGCACAGACACAGAAACAAGACTTGACACAATTTTATGGCCGTCCTTCTTCCCTTTAGGAACAACTATTCCATTCTCAAGAATTGCTCATTGAACAAAATTATGAAGTGCAATGAATGGTAACTCGGCTTAGGAAAATATTCGGGGAAGCCACATCTACTAGGAAAAAGATTGCAAATATTTACAACATGATGAAAAAGCTGACCACTTGGAAGAAAATGGCCAAAGAAATCCCTCCACATTTTCCCAAAAGATCCACATTTGAACTCAAGTTGGATTTTGCAACTCTGGACAGTTGCCAGAAAGTAGAAAATAAATTGCAGAATGAAGTAAAAGATTCCATCTCCAAATGTGAGGACATTCACCAAAGTATTGCTGGAGCTTTCAAAAAATGTCATTTGCCTTCTCCTAGCTCCTTCGAAATCCTAGTACTAAAAGAGAAACGACTGGATGAATAGAGGACTATCAAGGAGGAGGACATTGCTGCTATCAGAAGCCTAGAATCCATCACTCCAGGAGATCTACAGGAATGCATTGGGAAATCCACTCTGAAGACATAATACTTGGACAATGGTCATAATGCAACAACTAAAGGATTAAATGCTATGGTAAAGGATTTATCATTTCATGAAGTAGCTCTATGGTTGTTAGAACCCCAACAATTAAATGTCATATCTTATGAAAGTAGTATTTGGGATGAATATATCCAAACTCAAGAGAGGGCTCCACCCTCTCAATGTAATATTTTATTGTATTTTAATATTTTGCTCACTTATTTTGTAATCAAAAGGAAACAAAAGTTTTGGAATTCAAAGAGTTTAAGGAAGGTGAAATGATAAGTCCCCCAAAGGTTGGGATGGTAAAGATAAATAGGAGAAATTAGATGAGGAAAGGGCTTTTGTTTGTGAAATATTGTACCGAGACTCATATGTGAGAAACTATTTTCTGCTAATGACAAAGACATTTTTCTGGTTGGAAGCATACATGGGATATTGTGTTGAAGCATATGGACAAATGTGTAGAACTAATTTCTTCATTTTGTTTATGTATATGCAGTCAGATCTTTCCTATTCTGTTGGACTACTCTAATAGTTTTTGAATCATATTGTTGTATGTGAATGCAAAATACAATTTTCTGTGTTATTTATGAGCAATGAATGTAATTAATGTCAAGCTATCTATGCATTGGCTTTATTTTGTAGTTGTTGAATGCATTATTTTCAGTAGTTAGCTTCTGAAATTGTATGATATAGTTTATTGTTATTGCTCTTTCTTAGATTTTCTCCTTGCAAGGATAGGTTAGATTAAGTAAAACATTGCATTTAATTAGGACATATTCTTAGTTGATCGATAGTAAAGAGGTTATAAGATGAGAGGTAAGAACCTGCACATCACTAAGTGAGGCCTCTTTCTACTAGTCAAACAAGCTTAGGTAGAAGCATGTGCATGTAGAATTAGTAATTTGCATTTCATATAAAATTCTAAAACTCTAAATGGTGGATCGGGCCGTATTCAATAAACCAATCACAAGATCATCTTTTACGGTAGCTGGATAGTAAACTGGATGGGTTCCCTAATCCAAACAGTGGAGAGTCTAATTGGGACTTTTCATTGGGGAGAACCCCTACTGTCGATGAAAGGAATTTTCCAGGCGTCAACACAACAACAACCAAAATAAATTGATCTCAGCAAAAATCATCAAGAGATTAGAGCTATCAACAACACCAAACCCACATCCATACACCATCGATTGGCTAAGCCAAGGATGAGGTATGCATGTTATTCATTAATTCCATCTACCATATGACATCAAGCTTTTCAAAGATGACATACTATGTGACATGGCCCCACTTGAAGTCTGTGATGTTCTTTTCGGGCAGTCATATATGTGGAAGCATCATGCTATGTATGAGTCATGACCTCTTAGTGTTATTGTCACTTTGGGAGGACAGCTCTATCGGATACCAGAGATAGTTGCACCTACCACAGTCTCTTTGACCTCAACTAAGTAGTGCAAAAAGATAATCTTCCACAACGAAATTTTTTCCCTCTTCACAATTTCCTCTAAAGGTGAACACCAGTTCATAGAGACCTCCACAACCTCTGTGCAAAGTCCATCTACTCAACATAAACAAGAATAACACAAAGGCATTGTTGCCTCTCCTATTCGAGTACCTTTACAATGCAAGGCCATGCATTCAAGGTGCTCCCCCATAAAGAAGTCATCCACACTGGTTCATACCAAGGATAATAAGGTAGCCAAAATTTTTGAACATGTCTAGTGCATCCATCAACAACATTTACATTCCTCAAGGATGTCAAAGAAAGGCAACCTTTAAAACTCAGCAAATGCCTCAGCGGGATCTCAAATCAACACATAGTTCGCCATATGTTGAGGGAATCAATGCAATGGAGACCGTTGCTTCTGAAGGGAAGGGGAGGCTGATCCAGATGGGTATCGGTGGCCACCCACCTATTCCATTGTCTCAAAACAAGTTTTCCAATTTGGAAGCTTTTCAGGACGAAGAACTTCTCTAGATGGATATCAGTGGCTACCCACCTATTCCACAAGCTCAAGACAATTTTTCTAGTTTGGCATTTTTTACGAATTTTTGTGTCCAAAAATTATGGGGCCATTTTGAGGATCTAAATGAAATTTTGTGGCAATGCCACAATCTATTAGTGGTGTATGGTAGGACTAGATAAGTAAAATGTGTACTTATCAGCTAGATCTTTCCAACGAGCTACTACATGCCCTAAAGATAGATCGTATGAGAAAGTTATGCCCACGAGAATTTTACACCTCAACTAACCACCTCGGGACCCCCAGACCTTTTTTACAGATCATCTCCTAGGGTTAGGTTTTTGGATGTTAGGGTTTTATCCCTAATGCTTATGATAAAAAGGCCGTTTGACCTCCTTTTGTAATCATCTTGCGATGAATGAGCATAGCCTCAACATCTCTTCTTAGAGATAAAGCTACTACCATTCTAGCTGCTTTATTTTACAATATGTTTTATTTTATCCAGTTAAAAGAATTTGAGTTTATTGTATCACCATGTTTCCTTCATTATATCTGTTTATGTGGTCCTATATATGCTCTTTCATTTCGTTCTCACATAAATTCAGGTAAGAAATCCACACAGAGGCACTTAGGCTGGAGGGTGATCCATTAGTAACTAAGTGGGAGGATTTCAAAATCCTCATTTAAGTCTCAGTCGACCCTATCAGGTATGTAGAGAACAAGTGGATACATTAGCATTCCTTTAGTAAAAGGTAATGGAAGAATGTGCAAGAGTACAACACTAAAGTCAAGAAGACGACTATCGAGATGTACTCCTCAAGTATATTGGGGGTCTATATAGTAATTTACAGAAGAACGTGATGCTCTTCAATCCCAAAAAAATTGTTGAGGCCTATGTACAAGCATAGTACTTGGAAAATATAGGCCATAAAAAGAGCATCTAAATGGTTCCAAACAGAAAGAGAACCAATATGCTTCCAAGGAAGGGAATAAGAAGTCTAAGGGAAAAGATAAGAAGACTACAAGCACAAAACACCAATGCAAGGGTTCAAAAAACCACTACAACCATTGTAACACCAATGGTCACACTGAAGAAAAGTGTTGGAATCTATAGCTAGAGTTGAACCCTAAGAACCGCAAGAAGGATGCTAAGAAGAAGAACCTTATAGCCACAAATTCAAGCAAAGAGGTAGAGAGAAGCTTCGATGTGGATGACAAGATTGACTGTACTTCAATGCAAAACAAGGTGAATTTGAGTATCCTTCATTACAAGGAAGAGAAGGAGATGACGAAACTCTTCCATATCAAGATCCAGATCAAGAAGACTAAGGTAGATTCTTTATTCGATTCTAGTTTCCAGGTTAATCTCATAGCAAAAGATCTGGCAAGTAAGCTTGGAAGGGAAATACATGACCACCCTAGCCCCTATCCAATGGGATTGGTAAATGAGGATATAGAACTTAAGGTCACAAAACAACACATGATTAAATTTTCCGTAAGTATAAATTATATTGATGGAGTGGACGGTAGACGTAGTACCCATTGGTTTTTTTGGTGCAGTGTTTGGAATACCCTACACATATAAGAGGGATGCAATCTCCATGAGATGATAAAAACAATACCGCTTGATCAAGGATGGGATATATTTCATCATTAGCCTGCATAAAGGTAATTTGAAGATCTCTCTAGTAAGTACCAACCAAGTGAAAAAGTTGATCAGTTCAAGTGGAAAGTTTGTGTTACTTTTCTTAAGACATAATCGACAAGAAGGTGAATCGATAAAGTAAAGGCATATTTGGAGGGATGTACCAAAGTGTAGAAACACCAATTGGAGAACCTTTTGCAAATATGCAAAGAAGTGTCCCACAATCCTAGAGGGATACCTCCTAAGAGGGAAGTGGAGAATGAGATATAACTACTTCTAGATTCACCATTATCGAACAACGTACTGTACAAACACTTTGTTATGAAAGCAAAAGAAGTGAAGAAGCAATTGCAACAACTACTAGAGTAGGGAGTAATTTGACCAAGCACCTCACCTTGTGAGTCACCTATTATCGTAGTACCCAAGAAGTATGGGACTTGGAGGATGTGTATTGACTACAAATATCTGAATAAGATCACCCTTACGAATCAATACCTAGGATTGATGATTTTCTAGACCAGTTGTAGCATGCCAAGTACTTCACCAAGTTGGATCTCAAATAAGGATACCACCAGGTATGAGTGAAAGAAGAAGACACCTGGAAGACCACCTTCAAGATGAGGAAAGGTATATAATAATGGTTAGTAATCCTTTTGGTTTGTGTAATGCACTAGCTACATTTATGCATTTGATGGATCATGTATTGCACCTTTTCATAGATTCATTTGTGATAGTTTATTTAGATGATATATTGGTTTATAGTGTTACCTGGGAAGAGCATATATCACATCTCAAGCAAGTGTTGGAGACCTTGAAAAAACATCAATTATGGGCATACCTTAAGAAATGAAAATTTGTTCAGCAGTCGTTCGTGTATTTGGGGTATGTTATTGGTGGAGGAGAACTTAAGATTGATCCCACAAAGATGGAGGCCATCACTAAGCGTCCTACTCCTACAAAGTTTACTAACGTTAGGAGATTTCTTAGGGCAACACAATACCTTCAGAAGTTCATAGCTTCCTTTTTCAGATGTGGCTTCACCTCTCCATTACATAACAATCAACAACAAGGGGTTCCAGTGAGGGAAGAATCAACATAAATCCTTTGAGGAGCTCAAGCAAAAGATTAGTCAGGCACAAGTTCTCACATTGCCTAACTTGCAAAAGCCTTTCGAATTGGAGAGATATGCAAGTGGGTATGCTATGGGAGTGGTTTTGATGCAAGGAGAGAGGAAAATATGCTATCATTATGAAATGCTCCAAGGCAACATCCTAAGCTACCCTACATATGACAAGTAACTCTATGCCTTGGTTGAAGCTGTTAAGAAATGGAAGCACAAGTTGATGGGAAAGGATACCATTATTCATGTTGATCACCAACCGCTGCACTATTTGTAATCCAAAGTAAGCTAAAACAAACACGACACTACAAGTGGTTGGGATTTTTCCAAAAATTCAATTTTATCATCAAATATATGAATGGCATTACAAACAATCTGATATACATGCTCTCAAGGCCACCTACAATTGAGATCATAGCTTTGGGTACTCTTGTGTATATGGAGCCTTTCACCCATGATTCATATAAGGAGGAATACAAAAAATATGAGGAATTCAAGGAGGTATTTCAACAAATTAAGGGTGGGTTACTCTACAAGCTGGACAAGCTCTATGTTCCTAAAGGTGAGAGGTTGCAAAACACGAGGGAGATCGCACCTCCAAAGTTGCAAGGCATTTTGGTGTTGGAAAGACAGTTTCCAACTTGAAAAGGTGTGTTTATTGGTCTAGAATGAAATAAGATGGAGCTCGGTTTATTAGAGGATGCTATTTTGATATAAAATCAAGCCCAATAATAGGAAGCAAGCTATACACCATCCCTTACTTATTCCTACAAGACCATGGGAAAGCATCTCCATGGATTTTGTGGGTGGTCTTCCAACCACTAATAAGGGGCATGGCTATTATTTGTGGTAATTGATATATTCAACAAGATGTGCATTCATATGCCTTGTAAAAATCCATTAAAGGAGAATAAGCAACAAACATGTCCTTTGAGGAGGTCTAAGTGCACTTTGGGATTCCAAGTAGCATCATCACAGACATGGATACCAAATTTCTCAATGCATTTTGGACTGCACTTTGGGATAAGATGGACACTAAGTTGAAGAGATATACAACATTCCATCCATAGACGGATGGGTAGACTAAAGTAGTCAGGAAGAATTTGGTGCAACTTTTGAGGGGTTACGATCAGAATCATCCAAAGGCATGGGATGAAAATGTGATCTACATCCAACACTTCCATTGGAACTTGTTTTGTAGCTACCACCTTCACCTATAGATGTTGTTTATGGACAACAAGGATGAGTTAGGGAAGACACCATTAGTGAAGCATTACGAGCTAAAAAATTCATTGATAAGATTAGGAAAATCGATTTACAAGTACACAAGACATTGAATAAGTCACATGAAAAGTACAAGAAAGACATGACTAACACAAGGTTGAGAAAACATTCAAGGTAGGAGATAGAGTTTGTTTGACTTGAATAAGGAAAGACTACAAGGTCTGGTAAGAATATCGAGGCGTTACGGTATGGCCCTTTTGAAGTGTAGGAGAAGGTAGCAAACTTAATGCCTACAGACTAAGTCTAGCATATGTGTGCACATTTACTCAGTAGTGAATGTCGAACATTTGAAACTTTATGAACCTTCCATGTTGGACCAGCTGGAACCTGAGCATGTATTACCTTCTATAGAGGACTTATCACTAGAGGCTCAGACAGATTTAGCAGAAGACACAATTTCGTAGAAGAAGTCCAGAACAACCAAGCAAGGACAATATTAAATTTGGCAAGTGGAGTTGAAAGGATAACTTCCAAGAAAGGCTAAATGGTACTCCAAGGAGAAGGTAGAGGAAGAATTTCCTCACCTCATTCAATAAAATATTTTGGGGACCGAAAGATTCCCAAAATGGGAAGTGTGATCTGAAACAAATCAATATATAACTTGTCATTTATTTTGGTGCTTTCTGGGTGGAAAATTTTGAGGAGTTGTCTTGCAGGGCCCATTTTAGGGGCATTTCTCACTATGCAGATTTGGGGTCCAGAACCTTCCAAGGCTTGTTTGAGTGTCTAAATGATGTTTTTTGGGGTCAAAATTTTATTGCTCACATCATGCCTCTTGAAGTGATTCTACACTCTGATACCTTTCTAGTGGTCCCAGAAACACCTCAAATGGAGTTTCTATGTGGAAGTTATGCCTCCTGCAAGTGGATTCCATGTCAGCTCTCATTTCTCACACATGTGGAGCTACTCACATACAAAATTTCAAGGACATTCTAGAGGGTATAAAACCCTAACCCTAATTGAGAATCAAGGCATGCAAAACCCTAAAATTAACCCTAGACGACTATTAGGTTATGTTAAATACTAGGTCATTAGGAGAAGAAGGGGTTCCACTCTTTTGATGTTAATGTATTGTTCCATAGTTGAATAGTGCACAGGAGTGGATATTAGAGCATGACATAGGAGGTTGGAGATCTTGCAGTATCCATTATATCTACATAGTCATAGGTATCTCCATATAGAGTAAAATTATTCTATATAAAAGAGTAAGGCATAGTCCTCATTTTTGGTTGGGTTTTTCTCCATAGTGGGTTTTCCCAAGGTAATTCTTGTGTTTATTGTGGGGAATGTGGATTTCTTTGATCTAGTAATTTGTATTTCAGTTTCGTTTAATTAGAATTCAATTGAAATAAGCTAATAAAAATAACTAAGTTGTAAGATCCGTTGTGACGAACTGTTCCAGTGGAATATCCACGACAATTTACAGATCATCAACTATACATACAATGTGTGAAAATATATATTACACATGTACATATAGTACCAAATTGTGTGACATAAGTCTAATATCAACACATGGTTCATCATTATATTAGCCATGGTATATTTTGTTGGTAGCCTCATGTACATAATATTATATTGGGAATAAAAGATTCACTCTATCTATAGGATACTAATTTAGCGTCCTCTACGTAGTCTTAACCTATTGTCCAATTTTGGCACAACTTTGTAATATGAAATTGTGCAATGTACAATTAATAATTTATGAGCCTGTATATGTTGGTATTAGATCCTCATTTTGACTTTCATCATGGTCTTGTTCAAAGCCGATCTCTACAATATAGACTGCATCCAACTACTTTAGGCTCTCATCTTGGTCTTGTGATTACTAACAATTTGGTTGCATGTTGTTCTCAATTTGATTTTAAGATTGTAGAAAGTGACATGAAATTAATCTTTGTGGGAACCTTATTAAGAGTGATATTTAGTGGGTAAAGAGTGTTATAAGAGAGAGATACATGAATACAAGGAAAGATTAAGACTTGATAATGAGGGTGCAACAAAACTAATGGATACCATCAACATAGTTAATGTACTACAAGAAAATATGACCCTTTCAAAAATGATGTGGCACAAGAATATTAGTGAAGACTACAAGCTACTAAACCACTCCAAGAACAAGTTTAACCAATATCAAAGATACGTTGTCCTGGAACCCTCATCTAGGAAAACGTTTCTTGTGGTTTTGGCACTAGAACCTTAGAGAAAATTTCTTCTATTTATGGCACTAGAATCTCAGAGAAAATTTCTTATGGTTTTGGCACTGATGACTTAAAGAAAATTTGTTTTGGTTCTAGCATAGGCCTTATTGAGGACCACCCTTCGAATAACCACCTATCTCCAAAGGGTTAAATTCATGTTATTGTGTAGGAAAAAAGGTGTCCATGGGGTTAACCATTGACATGTATGACCTCAATTCCAAAACAAAACTATCCAGTTAGATGTTGTAGGATTCCTATTGGACCATAGCTTTTAATTACATACCATAACAAGATATTCTATGGTGACAATTGAAATTGAATTATGCCTCTTATACTATTCAATTATGAATGCAACAATGCACGCTTTGTTGCAAATTAGACAAGCCTACTAACAATGAACACAAAATCAAGACTTTGTGGACATTGCATAGATATGGGGGAATGTAATGCTTATCATCCCTAAGATGATTTGTATTTTATTGGTATTATTGTTGAAATACATAAGTAGTTTCTTGGAAGATATAGAGAACTGCCACACCATATACATATGTTAAATTTCAGGATAGTTTTTTGTTAAAATTTTTATAGACTTTACTGGGATGGAAGGTGGGGGGGGGTTGTTTTGGATCGCGACAGAAATACAATACTTACCTATGAATGCGGAATAGTATAGGAAACCAACAATCAAGCTGAAATGTATGCCTTATACATGGGATTGGAATTTATCATTACTCTTAAGATCCAAAAGGTCTTGAACCTTTGAGGCTCCTTGTTGGTAGTTACTCAAGCAAGGAAAAATATATTTAGGGAGAAAACAACAATAATACATCTTCAACAAATAATTATTAACAATCTCAATCAGATTAGGGATACCAATATCCTTCATATACGAAGGCATAATAACCTTGTAGTTGATAACATAACAAAAAATGTCATTTCCCTTTATCATGGAATTCTTGTCAAAATGGGGGCCACCCTCAACGATGGTGGATGCCCTAATTTTTTAATCCATAGATTTCATGAATGACATGGTTATTGTCTCATTAAAGGTTCCTATCGATATACGTGGCACCCGATGTGTTTTAAATGCATTAGGTACAAGGTCAATCCCATCATTTGCAACACAATATGTTCATTGATTCTAGAGCAATAAACGAGGACTCTGTTTAGCTGCCTCCAATGGAAACTATGGAGGTTTCAAGATCGCATGATTAAGTGGATGAAGACAAGAATATGGACAAAGCTCTTAGTAGTTGCATCCCTCCTTAACTCTTTTTTTTATGCTGTTTTTTGCACAGTTTTGTTAGGACGATTCATAAGAGTCTATAGTTTTAAATTATTTGTCATAAATGTACACTCTACTATAGTTTTTAGGTTGAAGAGAAATTTTGGGATATAGCTCTTCTAGGACAAGAGAAGTTTTGTAAAATGGGAAAGTATATAATCTCTTGATTGTATTCCTTATCCTTTTAATATGAATTTCTTACTCGTTTCGATTTTTAATTTTTTTTTTTGGACTTTACATTTGTTGTGATTTTTCTTCAATTACACGATTTCTTATATTGTTGGGAAATGGAAATAGTGAGTGTTGATATTCTAGTGTAGTATAATAGTTTTATATTACTCGTTTATTGATTTAGGCTATGCCATTGTATTTTGCTTTCTAAACAAGGATATGTTGGCTACATATATCTCTATAGAAGTATTTTTCAAGGTAGTGGAATTTTCATACTTAATCAAATGTTTAAAATACATAAAATATCACTAAAATAGATAATTTATATAGTTTCTTGTTTAGTAATGTATGAATATGTGTCAAAAATAGTTTTAGTTACATTACAACTGACATTAGCATTATCTTTAATTTCTTTTCATATTGTCAAGGAGACAAATGTGAATTTTTTTTTAATAGCTTTATATTTTTATTTTTTAATCCAAGTAACATATCTCATGGGAAACATCATATGCACTTTTCCTCATAAGTTCACATAAACAACTAATTAGAAAATCATATATGCCTTTTTTTTTCATGAGAAAAAGTCATACTTTATTAAAAGTATATGGTGCATGCCAAATACAACCGAAAGAGCTACAGAGACAAGACCGTGAGCTGTCTCCCAAATCGAGCCATAGATACAAATGCCGGGATATATCAATCCCCCATCAAGTGAATCAAAATAATCGTCCGAGAGATAAAAAAAACAAAGCTTAGCCGATAACCAAAGCGAAGAAGAAAATCAAAGCAAAACGAGAGAGCCAGAACAAGGCTCAGCCGATAAAGACAAAAAAAGTGAAGTGCAGAAAGAAATGCACAAAGATCAGGGTGCAAAAATGATCCAGTAACCGTAGATGGGATCCCGAGAGCCAAGCGATAACTCATAAAAAAATCTTGCCAGACTCAGCCAATAGACCACGTCGAGAGAGATAGTCTGCAACAGAGTTATGCTCCCGATAGAGGTGGATAATAGAAGGGATCGGGTGACGAGCTAGAAAAGATGAGATCTGCTTCATCCAAGGAGAAAGAGCCAATGCATTTATGACCGCCCCATCACATGCCCAATTTACAATCGCCATAGAATCACCAGCAATCTGTTCTAGATTGATACAAGCCATATCAGTAAAAAACAAGACGAGCCATAAACCCAGGATTTCAGCTTTTGTATTAGTACTAGGTCCACCATGAAGCCATAATTTGAAACAATCGCCATTCTCCAACTCGATAAAGGCCCCAACCCCACATAATCCAGTGGTAGGCTGAGCTGCACTGTCAAAACGAGCCTGATTTCTCGATCTCAGAAGCCTGGAAGGAGAAGAAGAACGATCACAGCAAGCAGAAACCACAGTCTCAGAATGTGCAAAAGCCACAGCAACAGAAAGGACCCTGCAAGAAATACTACATGCCGTAGTAGCCACATTGTTGAAGATCAGCTTGTTGCGGGACTTCCAGATCTCCCATGCAATTAGACAAGCCAAAACGCCCAATTGCTGATTTACGGAGAAGATGCATTTATACCACTGCTCAATAGAAAGATCTGGCCCAATGCAGATGGAAGGCCTGGAAACACCCATAAGGAGCCACACATGCACAGAAAAAGGGCATGAAACAAAAAGGTGAAGGAAGGATTCAGCCTCCCAATTACAGTGGATGCATAAACTTGGCCCAGAGAACCCACGATGTTGAAGATTGCCCCAAAGGAGTAACTTCTCCTCAAGCATAAGCCATGTAAAAATCCGAATCTTCAATGGGATGTGCCACGTCCAACAAGAAACATGCCACCATCTGCTTGATCTGGGAATGTGATATAACATAGCCGAATAAGCCAAATTGGCAGAGACGGTACCATCGTTTGTGTTCCAGGACCAGAGTAGACGATCAGCCACCTCCAATATCTGATAGTTTGCGTTATAAAGACCTAGAATATAGGTATTCCATTCCGATGCCAGAGATCCCACCAGTCCCAGCTAATGAGTAGTCATCCAAGAGTTGAAAGTAGGCCCAATTTTATACAAAATATGATTGAGAGATGTAAAACCTCGACAACGAAGATGGTGCAATAAAAAAGGAGATAATTGATAGGACGTTGGACCTCCAACCAGTGGATCTTTACCAATCAAGACATGACGACCATTTCCAGGGATCCATGCTAGCCACATAGCCACCGATTGGAACGTTGATAATAAACCAGCCCAAACGTTTGATACCCCACGAGTAGATCAACGGCCTTCACGAATCCACTGCACAGTAGAGAGATTTCTGAAATATTTCCCCTTTATGATATGCCCCCATACACAGTTTGCTGTTAAGACCCGCCATAAACTCTTTGCTAGAAGAGCCTTAGAAAATATGAAGATGTTTTTTAAAGCCCATCCTCCTTGTGCAAAGGGTCGGGCGAGCATTTACCACTCCACCAGATGAATTTTGTGACAACCAGTACCAGACCAGATGAAACGGTGGATTTTTTGCCTGATACCAGTGAGGATGGTCTTAGGGATCTTATAAAGGGAAAACCAATAAACACCTAAATTCTGAAGAACTGATTTTGCTAAAACCAGACGACCCCCACTAGACAACCATCGCCATCTCCAATTAAATAACCTTTTATCAAACTTCTTGAGTAACCAGACCCAATCCACAACCCGGTAGTTGTTAGGTTTTAGATAATAGCCAAGACAGATAGTGCCCTTAGATAATTCAACAACATAAAAGGGAAGTAATGCAACAATCTCATGTAGCTTCGGCCCATCCAAATTATGTTTTAATAACTTCGATTTCGCATCATTTATAATCATACCAGAAGAATCACATAATAACTTTAGGATCCCCTTCATATGGTCCCATTCTTGAGAGACAGCAAGACCAAATAACATGATATCATCAACAAAAAAATGATGGGTCACAGATATATTTGATACAAACTTAATACCAGAGAAAAACGAATCAGCTTTTGCATTATGGATTAGTCTACTGAGACCATCAATTACGATCAGAAATAGCAAAGGTGACAGTGGACAGCCTTGTCTGAGACCTCGCGTCGGAGTAAAGAAACTCGTAGGACAACCGTTGATAAGGATTGAATAGTTATCAGACATGACACAAGCCATGATCCATTTGATTATGCCCCATGGTATTTCAATTTGAACCAAAGAAAGTCTCAGATAGGACCAATTTACATTGTCATAGGCACGAGATAGATCAAGTTGAAGAATCAGTGCACTTGTATTTTTAGACTTGATGCTATGCATCACCTACTGAGCAACCCCCACCGCATCAAGGATATGTCGGTCATCCAAGAAGCCGTACTGTTCCATAGAAAGACCCCGGGAGAGAAAGGGCTTGAGTCTGCCTGCTATAATCTATGATATAATCTTATATACAATGTTGCACAATGAGATCGGGCGAAAGTCGAAGAAAGTGGTAGGATTTGAGACCTTTGGAATAAGAGTGATAAAAGTGGCATTTAGTGCCCCGACCACTTCACCCTTTAGTTTGGATTCTTCTACCATGTCAAGTATATCTGGACCCATAATATCGAAAAACTCCAAGAAGAGTTCCGCGGTCCATCCGTTTGGACCCGGAATCTTATCCTTTGCAAAACCTTTTAGGATAGCAAGAATTTCCCCAAGAGTAACCGGTGACCAGATTGAGTCCCCCCCCTCCTCAGAGAAGATACGGGGATAATGCTTGATAATTCCAATCTGCTCTCTAATAGATGTAATTCCAGGGTCCTTATAATAATTTTGGAAATGGGTTTTTGCCTCCACCTGTAAGTCCACCAAAGATGAGATAGAAACCCCCGAGCCTGATTAAGGACGCCAAATATAATTAGTAATTCGACGAGAATTTGCATAATGGTGAAATTTTTTTGTGTTGTTATCACCCAGTGATATCCATATCGCACGGCTTTTTAAACGCCAGGCTGCCTCAGCCAGGTTTAATAACTGCAGCTTCCTGCCTTCCAAATTCGCCAACTGAAGCTGCGTAGCATCAGATATAGGGTCCCCAGACTGAGAATCATTTATAACCTTAATGCTGTCATCAATAGCCAACAGCTCCACCTTATCCGCCTGTTTACGATCCAGCGACCAAGATTTGACTTTACCCTTTAGAAGTGCCAATTTCCGAATAAGACAAAGACCAGGTGATGAAACCCCCAATATTTCCATCTTGCACCATTTCGATCGGACAAAAAGTTTGAAATCATCAGGTTGAAGAAGGGAATGGTTAAATTTAAACGATATACCTCATTAACAATTTGCTCACTAAGAGCAACATGTCACAAAGTGAGATTTGAATCCAAAAAGGGAGGGGATCAATTTTTCCTCACAACCACTCTAGCTAAAACCAATTGACAAATACATTGATAGTTATAATATTATGGAGGTTATATTTATTATTGTTCATATAAATGTAATAATCAACGCTTTTACTTAACATAAAATGTTAAACAACAATGGAAATATAAAATGGTAGATGGTAGTCATAGGTAATTCCCTATAACTTCAAGTTAATAACTTTGAGAGATGGTTTTGAGAAAGCAAAATCCATAAAAAAACATAAAACCATCTACTTAGTAAAATTGCCATGTTCCATTTTCTTTTATTTATATTTATTTTAATTAAATTTTTTTTGTGTTAAGAGGGATTTAAAATGAGCTAAATCTTAATGACGTGATGAATAAGTGTTCACTTCAAAACTTTTTACCAACTAAACTTAGAAAATTAATTAGATGCAATTCATATATGTTCCTTAAGTGAATTAAATAAGGTATTACAAAACACTTAGTAGAATATAAATAGATTTTGGAAATAGAACTTGTTTAAGCCATACATGTCAAATTCTTGGGGTTGGGTAGCCAAAAATTTAATGATAAATACAATTTATATAGATTAATGAAATCCTTTGTTCCTTGAGTGAATTTTATGGTATTAGAAAATGCTCGGTAGAATATCAATATATCTTAGAAATATGATACATGTTTGAGCTATACATGTCAAATTCTTGGGATTTATGTACTTAGAAATATGATACATGTTTGAGCTATACATGTCAAATTCTTGGGATTTATGTACTACATTGTAGTCGGTTGTTGTAGCCAAAAATTAAGGTGCACCATATAGAGGAGGATTAATGCGTTTTTTAAAAATGAGACTTGTTTAAGCCATACATATCACACGTGTTGGGATTTATGTATTGCAATGTTGGTTGTGGTACCCAAAATTAAGTTGAACGCCTTATCATTGGTCATAATGTAAGCTCTAAATTATAATTGCTAAACCATGTATTCATTAAATGAACAACTTAATATGTAAATGTTAAAGTGAGGTTTTATTAAATCATATTGAACCAAGGTGATAAATTTGCATTCTTTAATAATGGATATTGGAACATGTGGATTAGAGATTTATTAATAGTTCTTGTAGTGTTTAGTTGATGAAGTTATTTTTCACATAGTGAAAAAATAAAAATAAAATAAAATAAAATTGTAACTTGTTATTCTCTGAGAATCAAAGTTATCTATAACAAAACTCTGCATTCAGGTAGAACCACTAGTCCTTCAAAATTTTTGACAAAAAATCCAAAATCATGACTAATCCAATACAGATAGTTCATCCTACTAAACATACCACTCTAAACAAATCTTTTCAAGACTGACGACATAGAGGGATTTCTAAAACCAATTGATCTAAAAATCAATTATCTATCCGCACAATGAAGCCCAAAAAACTAACATCAAATAGGTTCCTCAAGGATTTAGAAAAAAAGTATAAGAGACATTGTCCACGAGCTGCTCCTCAAAGTATTCCTTAAAAGATATATATCCATTCAACTCTCCAATTGTTTCCTTTGAGAGTTCATCTTCCAGTTGATTATATTGTTTGTAGATATGCTTGAAGCCAACATTTGTAAAATAAAATTTAAGCTCCAGAATCCTCTGCTTCTATTTTTCCAAGAAAATAGACTGAAGGTCATGTTTACCTTGTTCCCAACCAAGAATAACCCGTGAATCACCTAGAACCAATATCTCCAAGTTGCCTCTCTTTCTAGCAAACCAGAGAAGTCCCCATAGTGCCAAAAGTTATGCAAATGTATTAGTACCTTCACCTGTACCCATCTTTAATTTTATATAATGAAAATGCTTGATGTAGAGTACCATTCCAGCACCACACTTGCCCTGCTTTGAAGCACCATCGAAATACCCATAAGGACTGTATTCTGGAAAAATTGGTTGCGGATGAATCTTTAACATTTTTACCTTTTTTTTTCTTTTAATAAATCCATATATCCCCTAATAATATTAGAGCAGATAACAATTGTTGAGGGGGGGATGTTTTGAAAAATAAATCTGTTTCTAGCTTTCCATATTTTCCATAAAACAAATAAAGGAATATCTCTAAATTTTTGCTTTCTCCAATACCAATTTGCCATATTTTCTTCAAAAGCAGTGGAGCTCCATACCACCAAAAATTTCAAAAATTTACAAACACTGGTCCAATTTTTTTGAATAAAAGCACATCCATAGAAAAGATGAGAAATTGTCTCATTCTCAGCGTTGTAGAGAATACAAATCCCCGGACCAACAAATCTCATCCTATGGATATTGTCTCATGCTAAAACTTTGTTGTTTAGCAGTAGCCAAATGAAGTATTTTATCTTTAATGGAAAACCCCATAGCTAAATTTTCTTCCCCCACCAACTAGTAGAGTTGCTTGATGACATCAGGAAATCATATGCAAGTTTATTTTAACCGATCCCGATTCTTTGTTATACTCCCAATAAATACAATCCTGGTCGTTATTTAACTTCACACCCAACTTATACAAACTTAAAATGAAGTCATTCCATTCTGTAGAAACAGAGGGTGGGAGATTTAAATCTAATGATGAAAACCAATAATGTTCACCCATCTCAGAGCTGCTCCTAATCTGATTTAAAACAAATAAATTCCTGTTAAGTAAGGAAGTTAAAATTTCTCTAGAGAATGGAATAAAGACCTGCAAACCTGCAATGGGATCTATGGCCAAGAAAATTTGAGAACCGGACCCAATCTTTCGGCTGAAATTTATAGCCATTATATGAATTTAGTTGATAAAGTTATATTTGTTAGTATTTGTGAATGTAATTTTTTTGAGGCATATGGCATATTACCAATGACCTTATATGTTTGAAAAAATTGTCAATTGAGCTAGATAACTTGCTTAGTGAGTAGGAATAAGGCAATCTTAGAGTTCAAATTTGAAGTAGGGGGAAGGATACAAGGCCGGGGTGGAGGATTGGATTATCCTAAAGTTTATATGATAGTTTTTAAGCTTAAGAACTTCACAAAGGTAAAGAACGGATTTTAAGTTATACCACTAAAGTGTTGATTTTTGAGATGGAGCTAAGTAGCTTACAAGACCAAATATTTAAAAATAATGGTTGAACAATGGTGTAATAAGATGCATGTTAATTTGCAAGCAAGAACTTTGATAGAGAAGTTCAATGAAATCTTCTCAACATGGGTATTAAAAAAGTGGGTTTCCATCTTAGAACTCATTTTGAATTGAATGGAAAAGGCTTCTTCAATATCTATTTCAAAAATAATAATGATACGAAGAATGCATTAAAATGTGGAAGAAAAATCTTTAAATATAAAAATATGTTTTTAAGGCACTGGATATTGATATTTTCCCCAAATTTTAATTGGACTATTAAAGTCTATGTTAAGGATAATATTGTCATGTCTATTGGATGAATTTAGGGTTTAATAAATTCTTACCAAAGTAGGATCAGATGGTTTTATTTTTAGATACATACTTTCTGTGAGATTTTCAATTACTAGGAACTAGATTCATAAGACAATTTCACCATGGAATATTTTAGACAATGAGAGAAGAAGAATAGAGAGAATAAATTATGGAAAACACTCTATATCTTATTCATTGATATGATAACAATATATAATACATCCTCCATGGAGAAAATCAAATTGCTTTGAAGCAATATGGAAAGAGCAAGAAGAAAAGGCAAAAAACCCCCTAGGTGGCAAAAGCAGTTTCCAAAACTGTGCTAGAGGCTCATGAATTTGGAAAGTATGGTATGACAGTTCATGAGTGAGGTAAATAGGATGTATTGATGGCTTTAGAAGGTTAGATATGATGTGGAGGTCAAATTGGTCAAGTGGCAAACGATTCCAAGTTAACTAGCTTTATCTTTTCCACTAGAAAGCAGGAAAAGCAGGACAAAGCTAACTAAAACTGGATAGTGTCTTTCTAATTCTAGAATGGAATAAAACCAGATAGAATCCAAGGAAATCTTATCTAGAATCTATCCAAATTCATTTTTGTGAATGAGGATAGCATGTGGTCCACTAAAAGACAAAACTGGCCTATTCTACCTAGTCAAAACTCAGGAAATTAATCATAAATGATTAATTAATTTTATCCTAAGTCTAGAATGACATAATGGGTTTTTTAAATGTTCCAACACCCCCCCTTAAGCTTGACTTTATGTGATGGGAATCAGAAAAATATTAGAAATATAGGGCCCAAGCAACAAGGCTTATGGTCACCCCAATACAAAAATAACTAGTCCATGTAAACCGAGGAAACATGGAAAACCTCATGGGAACAAAACCCCCCCTCAAAAATGGACATGCTTGATGTCTTCATACTGTCATGTTGCTCATTTGAATGAGATGAATGAGCTGAATCGGATGAATGGGATGCTTCTGAGTAACTGACTTGATGAAGAGATTGTGGATGTCATGATCATGCATCAGTGCATCGATGTTGTGTAGGAAAGAACCATGTGTTGAAGCTCTATGAAGCTCATCTTCTGATGATGGAGGAGCCTTAAATGAATTTTTCTTGCTGCTGTAACATACATAATCAGATCTGAAAACATAATCAATGATGGAAAGAAGATCTATGCATACTCCTTCCCAATGAGAAACAATGAACTCAACAGGATCAATTTCTTCTATAGCTGCAACATGGTGTACTAGTTCTTGTACTTTCTTCTCAAGCTGATGTAGAACCTTTCTGATATTTAAAATGAGATCATGTAGCTCTGAAATATCAGAATGTAGTTCATATGGAGCAGCAACCAATAAAGATGTGGAGTCTCCATGATCAAACACAATTTTTGTAGAAAACATTTGAGAAACTAGATCACTCGGACAACTGAGCGAGCTTGGAGAGTGTGAGGACTTGAATTTTGAACCATGAGTGATGGGGTCAGGTCCAGATGTGTGAAATATCAGTCCAAATAATGCCAAAACAATGGCTGTCCAACCAATGAAAGATATGCAAGACAAAAGTGCAATAGAGGCAAGTGACACAGTGTAGGAAAACATAGAATTGTGTAGTTTCTTAACTGGAGAACTTGGGGTTTGTAGGGTCTTTTGTGCATCCAAAGGTTGGGAATATGATGTGGGATATGTAATGACCTGCATATCAGACTGTAAATCATCTTCTAAATCATAATCTAAAATATTTGAATGATGGTGGAAAGACCTTTCAGAAGACAAGTCAGAAGTTAGTAAAAAGTGACTAGTTTTGAGAGTAGACTTGGATGAACTGAGTGAAGATTGTTCCAAGGAAGAGGTGGAGGTTTCTGATTCTGATATATCAGAATGTGAATCAATATCAGAGACATCAGAATTATATTTCACTCTAGCACTCAAAGCATAAACATTATTACCTTTTGGAGAGGCTTGGAGATAGAGTTCTTGTTCTACAACAAGCTTGCCTTGTTCTTTCTTTGCAAACTCATGAACATCTATGTTATGCTCTTCAAGCATATTGGCCACGATGTCCAATTTCTTCTTGAAGCAAGATTTCTCAGGATGAGTGCCTTTGTAGCAATAAGAACACTTGGGCTTCTCCTTCTTCATCTTCTTGTATTTTGAATCTCCATCAGAATCCTCTTCATCTGACAATATCTTCTGTTTGGATTTGTCATTCTTGAAACTCTTTGCTCTATGAGCAACAAGTGCAAAGTCTTTGGAGGGTGATTGATCCCTCATTTGGACCAGCTTGTCCTTTTCTTGAGTGAGTGAATCAATGAATGCATCTAAGGTTGGCATCTTCCACTTGGGAACTGCAAGTCTTGTAGAATGAAAAGTAGACACAAATACTGAGTATTCAGAGCTCAGTTTTGACAGAATGGTAAGGATTAATTGCTCATCCTTCTTCTCTATACCACATTGCTTGAGTTGAAGCACTAGGTTCTTGAATTTTGATATGAACTCCTCCATAGAATTGAAATTACTTGGACTAAGAGAGATCAACTCAATCTCCAACAAATGACCTCTGAGCTCGTCCTGTTTTCCAAAGAGAGACTCTAGATTTGTCCACACTTCATTTGGAGTTGATAGAGAATCGATATGGAATAGAAGATCTAGAGATACAGAGAGACAAAGTAACCCATAAGCTTCATCAAGCCTATTGAACCATTTGGATTTTAATGCAACAGCTCTTGGCTCAGTTTCAAGCCCCATAGTGACTCTATACAATCCCTTGCTTCGAAGCTGGATGATCATATGCGCCTTCCAGTCAAAGAAATTGAAGGGAGTGAGAGTCACAACTTTGGCTTGATTTTGCTCCATACTGATGCGCTCCTAGTGATGGCAATACCTGCAAAAAACACTCTTGGAAATTGCTTTGAATCAATCTAGCTATGATACCATGTGATATTTTCAATTACTAGGAACTAGATTCATAAGACAATTTCACCATGGAATATTTTAGACAATGAGAGAAGAAGAATAGAGAGAATAAATTATGGAAAACACTATGTATGTTATTCATTGATATGATAACAATATATAATACATCCTCCATGGAGAAAATCGAATTGCTTTGAAGCAATATGGAAAGAGCAAAAAGAAAATGCTTAGAAAAGATAAAAAACCCCCTAGGTGGCAAAAGCAGTTTCCAAAACTGTGTTAGAGGCTCATGAATTTGGAAAGTATGGTATGGAAGCTCATGAGTGAGGTAAATAGGATGTATTGATGTCTTTAGAAGGTTAGATATGATGTGGAGGTCGAATTGGTCAAGTGGCAAAAGATTCCAAGCTAACTAGCTTGATCTTTTCTACTAGAAAGCAGAAAAAGCAGGACAAAGCTAACTAAAATTGGATAGTGTCTTTCTAATTCTGGAATGGAATAAAATCAGACAGAATCCAAGGAAATCTTATCCAGAATCTATCCAAATTCGTTTTTGTGAACGAGGATAGCATGTGGTCCACTAAAAGACAAAACTGGCCTGTTCTACCTAGTCAAAACTCAGGAAATTAATCATAAATGATTAATTAATTTTATCCTAAGTCTAGAATGACATAGTGGGTTTTTTAAATGTTCCAACACTTTCTAAGGGTAGAACAATGGGTTGTTAGTGTATGCAGAGATTTACTTACAAGGGAATAATCTCAAAGATCATACCACTTTAAGGGTAGGATAATGTAACCAAAATCGAAGTAGATCGTGGATTAAGTACTCGATGGAGAATACATTTTGAAGGATTTCTCTAGAGTTGACCGTTAATAAACTGAATGAATAAAAGACAACCCAATAGCAACTGAAATATAACATTGTGTAAATAGGGCCTTCAAATCAAACGCATCAATTTCCCATAAGAGGAAGTCAAATGGAAAATGTGTGCTTAAGATGAAATTTGGAGTTAGGAGAGCACTTTAGGATAAAGTCAGATGAAAAGGTGGCTAGAATACCTTTGGAAGAATTACTCGAGAATTGACCCTATTGACTCAATGACAACCAAATGGAGGATGGGAAGTAATGATAAGAAATCCATTAGCAAAGGACATAAAATAACATGTATACAATGCCTTCAAATCAAACACATTAACTTCCCACAATGTGAATTCAAATAGAAAACACGTGGGCAAGAGGAAGTTTGGAGTTAAGAGAGCACTCTAGTATAAATTCAGTTGGTAGGGGGGCCATAAATGTGGTTATGACAAAAAAATCAAATTGAGAACCAACAAAGAAAATGTGAGAGACATGGGAAATCACCAATGTGAACACGAGAGTAGAAAATAAATATGGAAGTTTCATAGTAGTAATGCAGATTAATTGTTCAAACCCTTCCACACAATCTTATTAGAGTTAAACATACATGTGGTCTTGATTATAAACACACAGTAATTGTTCAAGCTCTTTCATAAAATCTTATGAGATTTAAACAAAGAGATGATATTGACTATGAAGAAGAAAACTCATTCATCTAATTCAATAGAGTGTAATTACTAGGAGAGTTAATACAAAGGTATAATCGTACAAAGGTTAAACCTTTTAGTTTCTTGCAAAATTTAGATATCACTTCGGTGTCTTTAAACTCGTTTGACATAAAATTGAACAACAATATACACCTAACATGGTAGCCACTAGAAGTGGATCACTCCTTGTTGGGTTTTTAGACATGTTCGATATAAATATAAATTCAATCATGTCAAAGTAGGCATGCCCCTTTGTGGAGATTATTCTAACGTAAAAACCTTTTCTATAGATAAAGCGGTGATAAAAATCATGTAATCGAAATCTAAAAAAACTTAAATATTTTTTGTGAATCAAAAGAAGTTTAAACTTAAAAAAAACCTTTTTTTTGTTTGGTGAGTCAAAATGAACAAGCTATGTAAGATACTCAAATCCTCTTGCAAAATTAGATGATTCTGTCTTACTTACTCATTAATAGGATAGTGTAATATCACATGCACCCCATCCTTAATTTCTCATTGTTTTCAAAATATGCATTTCCATTCATCTTGTTTTATGTTTTTCAATCTCCTTATTTTTATTGTGTATGATGAGGGCCTAGCTTGAATTGACAAATTATATGTTTTTTTTATGTATAGTGATGTTCACTTGGAGGTAATGTTGTTCTCTACAAGTAATGATTGAGTTGATCTCATATTGGTAAAATCTCATTTTTTCGTCGATCTCTTGCCATATTATCGTTATTGCCCTCTTTTGTATCAAGTTTAAAATATATAACAATTATTCATGGAAATCTTTTTCTTCATTTCCATGTTTTTCTATCCATTTCATCCCATTACAATACCCACCCTTATCTTGGATTGCAATTATAGTTGGTGGGTAGTTTCTTCTTGTCCATGTGCCTTACTTTGAATATATATGTTAAAAATTGACATAATGCTTCTCCTTCTAATGATAACATACATGTTTATGCTAATATCATAGAGTAAGGGGTTTGGATTTTAATTCCTAGTTCCTCTAATAAGAATTATTTCTAAACTCAACATTAAGAATTTTTGAAGGGA
This sequence comes from Larix kaempferi, assembly GCA_027924585.1. NCBI lineage: Eukaryota > Viridiplantae > Streptophyta > Pinopsida > Pinales > Pinaceae > Larix > Larix kaempferi. Next base: position 14,201,971 of record BSBM01000480.1, on the reverse strand, counting down.
TATGAACCAAATCGAATCACTTTCCATCTGTGGCAAGGGTTTTCCTTACCCACCAATTTGTTTGTAGGTTTGTCAACCAATGTGCTTTATATTGTACCAAACCCATGATCTAATTCACATTGATACCCATTCCTACATTGTAAAAAGGTGGTTCAAATTTTTCACTATTAGGACAAACGATGATGGTATAAATACTCAACATATGATATAAATTAAAGTACCAGATTTGAAAACATTTTGGAATGAAATATCAGGCATGTAATATTCGTATCATAATGAAATGTGTTGACCCAAATTTTTGCCTAACTAGAAAGAAATACTTGCAAAGGGTTGCAAGTTTGAATCATAGCCTATCTCACCACTTTACTTACATTCTACACGTTAACTCTACTAGAGGTAAAGGTGGGGTACTATTAAGTAAATATATCTTGTTACAACAAGAGTGGTTGCATAGCAACAAGTCCTTGCCTAATAGTTAGATCATTGTTGGTAGTTGCCTAATAGTTAGATCATTGTTGGTAGTAGTAGCAATTTGCATTCTGTAGCTCAAGGCTGTGTGCAATTTGTTTCTTGAAAGTCATGGTTGCGTTGATGTATAAATATAATATGAGATGTCACAAACAATAGATTGAAATTCGATATATTTTGATAAAGATATAAATAGAAGATTGTTCCAGATTGAGACGTATTTTTTATTTGAGATTGTATGGTGTAAATAAGTTAAATACATAGCTTAGAATAGTTACTCATCTTATAAACTCCTAAAAACATTATTTCCTGAGTTAATTTCTACAATTATAATTATAATTACATATTGATCCTCATAACCATTTTAATTAAAAATACATAAATATGCAAAGAAAGTACACTGCTATGAACAGGGTATACTTCGAGTCGAGTTTGAATGGAAACAAAGTTTAAGATCTTCAAATTATTCACAACCATGTTGAAATGCAAAATATCTTGATAAATATATGAATAGAGGATCGTTCAATAATAATAATAGAGGATTGTTCTATCGAAGATTGTAGTGATGAAATAATTTAAATACACAAAGTTTAAAATCTTCAAACTATTAACAACCAGATTGAAATGCTATATATGTCGATAAATATATAAATAGTGGATAGTTCTGATTGAGAATTATTTTCTATCTAGTATTGTATGGCGTAAATAATTTAAATACATGGTTTGGAATAGTTATCTGTCTTATCAACTCCTAAAAACATTATATCCTGACTCGTTAATTCTACAATTATAATTACATATTGAGCCTCATAACTATTTTAATTAAAAATACATACATATGCAAAAAAAAAATACACTGCTCTGAACAGGGTATATACTTCGAGCCATGTTTGAATGGAAACAAAGTTCTATACTTCGAGCCAAGTTTGAATGGAAACAAAGTTTAAGGTCCTCAAACTATTAATAACCAGATTGAAATGCAATATATCTTGATAAAGATATCATAGAAGAGTGTTTAATAATAGAGTTTATAATTCAAGATATCATAGAAAAATGTTTGCATAAAATCTCTAGGATATTAACTGTTTAAATAATAACTTTCCGTTTCCTTATGGGAAAATGTTGTAGATAAAATCCTGTGATTGCACAAAATTAATTTTCCTTTAAATATCCATCTTCAGCTAATACTAAGTTTCTGTATGCATTCAACAAGAAGGGTGGAAGAACCAAACCTCTATAACACATGGAAGCTTCAGATATATACAAGAATCCGCGACAACTCTTTAATTTTTTTAATTGTATAATAACAACGTACATTTTTAGGGCAAGGATTTCATGCATTATTGAACCATACCACACTCACCCATCTCTCCAACGTAACCATCTAGAATCGCTACAACGTTGACCATACCACTCTTTTTTTTAATGAATAGTAACTATATATCCTGAAGCAACTAATAGTCAAAACCAACACTTATTTTTCCATACATTAATCTATTAATCGAGTCATCTAACTTTGACCTGGTGATTGACCACAATTTCCTTTATACAACACAAGAATATATATGGATAAGAACAAAAGGAACACAAAACAATAAATGCCCCCAGGTATTTACCCTTGTTAGTTGTATACAATTGATATATTTCAATTTCTCTAGTTACCTTTTGTTTGCGGACATTACCACTTCTTTTAACTAATTGTTTGTTGCCTACAATGATAGGTGGTGCGGATATGCATGTATTTTCCAGGACTGAACATGCATATTAACATATGCATGTATCACACGTCCCTTTGCATATCTACTGGTAAAATAATTTTGGGTTTATCATGAAGGAATAAACAATCCATAATTTAAAAGTTAACCCTCTGTTAGAGTCTTCTTCGAATTTATGTAAACACGATAGATTACAATCCATATTTTTATGTTTAGTTGTTCCTCCTCCATAATTGCATCAGACATTCCCTGTGAAGTAAATTGACGGGGTTGCCAACAAAATCAGAGATTTCTTTCTCGCTCAGTGTGGGTATTTCTCATTGAGCATATTAAATGAACGGGTTCTCATCCGTCCAGCACAAAACCTAACACACAAGGGAAAGGAAGGAAGAATTAAAGGAAATCAGTATCCAGAAGATCTCGACGGTCATTGCAGCCAGGGAATAAATGTGCAGTCTAGACTCTAGAGCCCGGTTTGGGGGTTAACCCTCCGTGTTTGTGTATGTAACAGTGCGTTGAATTTGCATATTTTATTGGGTGAACTGAATATGAAACCAACACTAACCTATCTAAATCGTGCTGATATGCACCTCGATGTTGCCTGGGTGGGTATGATCCATGTTACATATTCAATTACAAACGTTTAAAAAACAAAAAACCATTGCTAACCTAGTTGAAATGCAGCGAGAAAGCCCGTATTTGCTTGGAATCCAAAGCAGAAATTGGCATTTAGCTAAAAACTGATATTGTATATATTGAAATGCAGCGAGAAAGCCTGTAATTGCTTGGACTCCAATTACGTTAGTATTTGCATGGCTGCATGCGATAACGCGCAGGATGAATCCAACATTCAAAGACTCCGTGAGTATATTCGCAGGCATCTCCACGCCTGCATCTTCCTTTTCTGAAATCAGGACAACAAGTGCCATAGTAATGAAAACGCCTAGGGTCTCTGCGTCGAGCCTTTTCTCCGGGATGAGCAAACAAGCACTTTGCTCCAGTCATGAGACCGACCGCGCATGCATCGACGCACTTTGAACTCATACATTCAGAATTCGTTGCACGAATACGCGTCCACCGTGGGCCAAGAAGGCTCTTCTTTATTGTTGGAGGGCAAGAATTTGTGCAGAGAATAAATACCATCCGGGAATTCAATCAGAGTCCTTGGACTTACCAAAAAATTCTCAGACTCCATGGCAGTAGGGGTAAAGCCGAAGTCGGCACCAAGGTCGTTGCCGCCAAAGGAGAGACTCTTGTTGAAGAGCTTCGCAACATAATCTTTGCTATATCTTGATTTCTCGGAATTGGGGGAAGTCTCGGAGGAGAATAAATTCAGGCTTTGCAACTATTCAATGTTTGTCAGGGAAAACTCAGGGTTCTCGGTATAGAAGGATTTTTTGCGGGTCCTGGGACTCGAATGTGCGACTTACAGGACAACAACGGTTGCCAAATGCAGAAGAAGAAGAAAGACAACCAGAAAACAAGTGTTGCTCGGCCGATAAGCCTGGCATTTTAACAGGAGGCCTAAAGCTACAATGCAAGCAAAAAAAAATGAAAAGAAAGAAGAAACGAGTGCAGTCACTCTCACAATATCCAAGGCTGGATATCTCAGAGAATTATATGGCCATGGAAGACAATCATTGCATTGCAGCAATTGCAATCAATAAAATTAGAGAAGGAAAAATGAACGATCTGAAACGAAAGGCAAACAAAAAAGGCAATGATGTGAAACGGCTACAACGATGGCAAGAAGCGCAGAGGGAACAATATAAGGCCACACAGGTTGGCTTAATTATTTCTGATTCCATTTAAAAACGAGATTGCTAGTGTGACATGTGTACACCATGCATCCAGTATAAAAGCATAAAAGTAGGCACCACCACGTACCAAGTACATGCATACATCCCACCACGTACCAAGTACATGCATATATCCTGCAATCATAAAGGCACGCACAAAACTAATATTAAGTCGAGGAGGCAGCCTTGAAAAGAGGCCAAATAAGGCCTCAAACACTCTGATTGGTCAGAACACAGTTTCTTAGAAAAAACTTAGGATATAAAGCGTTGGTAAATGTGCAGGATTAATATACTAAAACCAAATCGATTTCTATAATCCCTGCAAAGCCGGGCAAGGTGTTATTCATTATGTATTGCATATTGTTTACTTGGATTTTATGGCAACGTGTTATTGCATTTTACAAGATTCAGTTTGGAAGAATTAACAAAATATTATTGATTTTAGCATAACCTCATACGAATGTTCATATGTGACGACAATCGGTTTTGAAACAGATTGGAAGGCACAAGCATTTAAAAACAAGTCAAGTATAACATGCATTATCATAAGGATTAATGTTGAAGCCCCCACTATATTATTTATTACCTATTCATTAAGCATATTAAAGTTTCAATTTCTATTATAATGGTTTTATGATTATATAATTCATATCAAATGGTTAAATTTTATGCCCTAAAGCACTCATGTGATGCTAAGGTTATATTATGAAGGTTAAGTCATGGCACACAAAGGCACTCATCAGAATTAGGAATTCATGCTATGTAAAATGAGGTGGCGGGTGGAAAGTTTTGGTATATGGTCTTCATTGTTGTCACAATTATGTATGGATAGATTGCATCGATATACAATCATATGTCTTTTATGTCAACAGTTTGGCTATTTTAGGTATACATGATGGTTGATTTATTTATTGCAATGGTTACATTACACAGTTTGAGGGTATGTGTTGTGGAATGATAGAGGATGCATTCATATCGACATTGACATCAATTGAATGGTGTATATCTTGATGTATATAAGGTGTACAATGGTAATTTAATTGATTTCACTCCTCCACCGCACAATCCAGAAAATACATTTTTGGGATTAAGAGTGAATTAATGAGAGTGAAGTGACACTACCACATACTCCATGAGGTAAATTTGGTTGTTGAAATTACCTTACAACATTATTTCTCGACATATACATGATAATTATTGGAGGTCGAAATTACTTTGATTTGTAAAATACCGTGCATATTCCACTGGAATAGTTCGTCACGACAAATATTACAACTTAATTCATTGTGTTAGATGAATTCCACATATTGATAAATAAAATAGAATTGAAAGGAAAATAACCGGAGCAAAATAGCACATCCACACAAATAACACAAGATATACCCTAGGAAAACCCTCTATGGGAAAAACCATCCAAAAGTGAGGACTATGCCTTGCTCTTTTCTTCTCCAATATGGAATGAAAATACAAAGAAAGTGGTACTCACTATGGAGTTACCTCTGACAATGTGGCTTGCATGACTGCTACAAGATCTCCTACTCCCTCTGCTATGCTCTAATATTCACTCACTTATTGTTTCTCAACAATGGAACAATACAATATCATCACCAAAATGGAACCCCCTAGTCCTCCTAATGGCATGGTATTTGGCATAGCCTGATAGTCATCTAGGGTTAGTTTTAGGGTTTGTACATGCCTCAAATCTTAATCAAGGTTAGAGTTTTGGACCCTCTAGAATGTTCTTGAAAATATACACATGACTAAATGCACATCTGTAGGTAATGAGAGATGGCATGGAATCCACTCAGTACCATGGTGGTCAACTAGATAAGTCAACTTGTGGGATGCATACATTCCTCATAAAAACTTTGATTGGGGTGCTCTTTACACCGTTGGTAAGGTCTCATAGTGTAGAATAACATTGAGGGGGGTCGCATACATAGTTTGTGAATTTTGGACCCCAAAAAGCATCATTTAAGTCCTCAAATGGGCCCTGGAAGGTTCTTGACCCAAAATATTCAAAGTGAGATCTGCCCCTAAAATGGGCCCTACAAGACAATTCATCCAATAATTCCACCCAAAAATCACCAAAATATATGAAAAATTATATATTGATCCAGTTCGGATCATCCCTCCCAATTTTGGGTGGTTTTGGTCCCCAAAATATTTTGCTAAATGAGGTGAGGGAATTTTCCCTCTTCCTTCTGCTTGGAGTACCATTTAGCCTCACCTAGAAGTTGTCCTCTCAACCCAATCTACCAAAGTTCACATTGCCCCCGTATGGTAGTTATGGACTTATTTTACAAAACTGTTTCTTTTGTCAACTATGCTTGAACATCAGGTGTTAGGTCCTCTATGGTAGGTAGGACATACTCCTCTTCTTGATTTGACATAGAAGGCTCATAGAGTTTCAAATTTTCCACATTCACTACTAAGTAAATGCACATGTATAGGGGTCGACTAAGTTTGTAGGAATTATCTCTCACCTTCTCCAATACCTCAAAAAGGCCATACCATAGAGCCTTGACCTTCTTACCATGAACCTATAGTCTTTCCTTGTTTAGTTGCAGCCAAAATCCATCCCCCACTTTGAATGATTTCTCAACCATGTGTTGGTCATGTTTGGCCTTTTACTTTTCCTATGACTTCTTTAATGTATCATGTACTTGCAAATGGATTTTCTTGATCTTATCAATGATTTATTTCATCTCTTAATGCTTCACCTATGGTGTCTTCCCTCACCCCCCCTTGTTGTCCATATATGACATATATATGTGAAGGTGGTAGATATCTAAAACATGATTCAAAAGGGGACCTGCCAATGGAAGTGTGGACTGCTCTATTATAAGAGTGTTGAATATAACTCATATTTTCATCCCAAGTCCGCAATTGCTTCTGATTGTAACCCCTCAAAACCTGCACCAAACTCCTATTGACTACTTATTTTTTTTCCATTTGTTGTGGATGGATTGTTGTATATCTCTTCAACTTAGTGTCCATATTCTCCCAGAGTGTAGTCCAAAAGGGACCAATAAATTTGGTATCAATGTATGAGATGATGCTCCTTAGTATCCCAAAGTGCTCCTAGACCTGCTCAAAGAACATGTGCACTACTTCTTCTCCTTTAATGGTCTGTTTACAAGGCATAGGAATGCACATCTTGTTGAATATGTCAATTACCACAAATAAATAGTCATGTCCCTTCCTAGTGGTTGGTGAACCACCCAAAAAATCCATTAAAATTCTCTCCCAAGTTCAAATGGGTACATGTAAGGGATGGTATAGACCTTGATTTCTATTACTAGGATTGCAGGGACAACAAAGTATGCATCATATAATATAGTGCGCTACATCTTCTTGCATTATGGACCAGTACACATACCTTTGCAATTTAGCAACTATCTTCCCAACACTAAAATGCCCTATAACTTTGGATGTGTGTGCCTCTCTTATAAGCTGCAATCTTTCACCTTTAGGAACATAGAGCTTGTCTAGCTTGTAGATAAACCATTTTAGAGATGATATAAGTTAGCATTATCGTCACTTTCTTCTACATGAATTTAGCCCTATAGCTGTTGAAACACCTCCTCGAAGTCCTCATCTTTTGTGTATCCCTCTTTGTATGCATCATGTTTAAAGGGTTCCATGTGCATAATAGTTCCCAAGGATTTAATATTCTTGTACGTGGGTGGCCTTGAAAGCATGTCTACTAACTTATTAATCTACTCTTTTTATACTTGATGACTAGATGAAACTATTGCAAAAATCCCATCCACTTGTAATGTCTAGTTTGTTGTAGCTTACTCCGGGCCTGCAAATACTGCAGTGGCTGGTGATCTATGTGGTTAATGGTTTCTTTGCCCGTCATATAGGGATTCCACTTCTTAACATCTTGAACCAGGGCATAGAGTTCATTATTATAGGTGGGGTAATTTAGGACTCCTCCTTAAAACATTTCAGAATGATAACATACTGACTTACCTTGCAAGAAGTGGTGCTTGACTAATCTTTCATTTGAGCTCATTGAAATCTAATTCTCTCCCCCAAAGAAACTATTATATCTCATTGTTGTGGCATGGAGTGGTGCAGACACCACTGCAAAGGAAGTGATAAAATTATATAGGTATTGTGCCACCCGAACAAATCTCCTAACTTTAGTGGAAATAGTAGGAACTTGCCATCTTATAATGGCCTCCATCTTTATAGGGTCTATATTGAGTTCCCCTCCACTGGTCACATACCCCAAACACACCAATGAATACTAAGCAAACTCACATTTATTGATATTAGACAACGGATGGTGTTTTTACAGAGTCTCTAATACCTGCTTGAGATGTGAAATATGCTCCTCCTAGGTAGAGCTATAAACTATTATATCATCCAAATACACTATAATAAACAAATATAAATATGGGCACAAAACATCATTAATCAGTCTCATAAATGTAGCTGATCCATTACATAAACCTAAAGGCATGGACAACCATTTGTACAAACCTCTCATTTTCTTAAAGGTGGTCTTCTAGGTGTCTTCTTCTTTGAAACATACCTAGTGGCATCCTAACTTGAGATCCAACTTGGTGAAGTATTTGGCATGTTGCGACTAGTCTAACAAATGATCAATCTTGGGTAGAGTGTACCGATTGTTAAGTGTAATCTTGTTTAAAGTTCTATAGTCGATACACATCCGCTAAGTCCCATCATTCTTGGGTATGATGATGATAGGCGACCCACAAGATGAGGTGCTTAGTCGAATCACCTCTTGATCCAACAATTGTTACAACTACTTCTTCACTTCATCTGCTTCAAAAACATATTATTTATACAACCCAATATCTTGTAATGGGGAGTCAAGAAAAAACTGATTCAAAATGGATCAATAAAGAATTTTCCATCTATTTGGTTCTTTCTAGGTGGAATGATTTGAGGAATTAGCTTGTAGGGCCCATTTTAGGGGCGGATCTTACTTTTCAAATTTGGAGTTAAAAATCGTCCAAAACATTTTGGGACCATTTTGAGGGCATAAATGGAATTTTTTGGTGCAAAACATGTTTTGAACCAAAATTTTATATTCTATACACCGAGACCTTTCCAACAGTGCAAGAATCACCTCAATCAGAGTCTGTATGAAGGAGTTATGCCTCCTACAAGTTGACCTATCTAGTTGACCACCATGGTACCGAGTGGATTCCACGCCATCTCTTTCTCACAGATGTGGAGGTAGTCATGTGTGGACTTTCAAAAAAATTCTAGAACTTCCTAAACCCTAACCCTGATTAGGAGTTGGGGCATGCAAAAACCCTAAAATTAACCCTAGACGGCTATCGAGCCATGTTAAATACTTGGTCATTAGGAGAAGATGGAGTTCCATTCTTTTGATGTTACTTTATTGTTCTATAGTTTAGAAATGACATGGGAATGGATGTTAGAGCATAATATAGGAGGTAAGAGATCCCATAGTAGCCATTTTGGCCACAGGGTCATAGGTAACTCCGTAGAGAGTACCATTTCCTTTGTATTTGCATTTTGATATGAAGAGCAAGGCATAATCCTCATATTTGGCTAGGTTTTCCCCATAGTGAGTTTTCCCAGGGTATATATTTAATGTGCGGATGTTGACTTATTTTCTCTAATTATTCTTGTTTTAGTTCCAATTATTTAATTCAATAAAATTAAGCTAGTAAAAAGAACTAAGTTGTAAGATCCGTTGTGATAGAATGTTCCAGTGGAATATCCATGAAAATTTACGGATCATATTGGTATCAAAGCAAGTTTTTATTTTTGGCTTTTGTGGGTAATCACATGATCCATTATTTGGTGAAAACAATTCTTCAAACCCTAGCCATGGCAAACGAGTTTGTTCAAGGAGCGATACAATGATTTACAAAAATGGAATTACAAGTCTCTGATATCTCACACAACATGTCAATCTTAATGGAGGATCTGGAGAGAAATTTTGTACCTTTCGATAATTTTTGGAGGAGCTAACTCAAATTTTGTATAAGAGGGGAAATCGTAAGATAAGAGCAACCCATAAAAGGAGCAAATGAAAGAGCTCGAGAAAGAGCAGTCAAGTTTTAGTACCAATATTCCTTCCCAATCTCTCTTCAAGATGGAAGCGAAGGTTGATATAAAATCATACCAAGATGATATCGATGCTTTAAACTCAAATATTTGGTTGCAATAGTTAAAGGTTTATTTTAGTATCCATCAAATAGCCAAGGATTAAAAGATCTCATTTTCTCAACTGAAGTTAGAGGGACATGCATTATCTTGGTGGGAAATCCACATATAAGCACTTAGGCTGGAGGGTGATTCACTAGTAACTAAGTAGGAGGATTTTAAAACCCTCATTAAGTCCCAATTCTACCTTAATGTGTATGTAGAGGAACACTAGATCTGTTTGCATTAAATCACGCAAAAGCAGGGGCAGAGTGTGAAAGAATACACCATTGAGTTCAGGAATATGGCTATCATGTTGGATATCTCACCCAAGAACTTAGATGTACTCTTCAAGTATCTAGAGGTTTAGATAGTCACATACATAGGCAAGTGATTCTCTTCAATCCCAGGTCAATTGTTGAAGAATGTGTACAAGCACAATACCTAGAAAACATAAACCAAAAGAAAGGACATCCAAGCGGCTCAAAACAAAAATAGAGTCAAGATGATACCAAGGAGGGGAAGAAGAAGTAGAATGGAAAGGATATGAAGTCTATAGTGATGTCACATCAGTGAAAGGATATGAAAAACCACTATAACCACTGTAACATCGACGGTCACACTGAAGAAAAATGTTGAAAGCTACATACAGAGCTAAACCCCAAAAATTGCAAGAAGGATGCCAAGAAGAAGAACCTTCTAGACACAAACTCAAGCAAGGAGTTAGAAAGAAGCTTGGATGTGGATGAGAATATTATTTGTACCACAGTGCAGAAGGAAGAAGTAATGTTCCATACTGACAAATCCTTCCAGTTTTATTGTCTGTACTTCTCTGATTGGGATTAAATTAGTCATTTTGATTTCAAAAAGGGGTTTGATGGTTCCATTTTCGGTCCCCGTTATCAGTGTTCTATCCTCAGTTTTCAAATTCAGCCATGATTCCAGAAAAGAAGAGGTGACCTAGTGGTCCTAGTGGTAATTTAATCCGAATTGAACCACATAATACAAATTGGGCCAGTAAATTTCCATCTTCTATGGTAAAATTGAAAGAAGCAAGTTGGTTTTTCTCTCTGTGAGAGAATTTAGGATCATAATGCAGAAGTCACGAGACATTTCGCTCAAAATTTCAAAGGGTCAGTTGTGAATCTTAATGGATTTGAGTTTCAGGTGACGAAAGAGTCCATTGCTCTAGCTATTGATGTAGTTCCTGAAGGGGAAAGATGGTTTAAAATGCATGCAGAGGATGAGGATTATAACCAGTTTCTCTTACCCGAATGTAGAAACCCTGATTGGAGTAAAGGAATACAAAGGACTTGTTTATTGTAAGAATGGCATGACGTCTTGCAAATTATACAGAGATATGTTACCTGCGAGGGGAGGTTTGCTACCATTTTCCTGTATCATATGCGATTCCTTCTGCATATAGCAAGTATTAAAAAATTAAACCTCCCTTATTATTTTCTAAAAAGTTTGAGTAAAATGGCCACTAGGTTACAAAATCATCCAGAATCATCAAATCATAGTGTATTCCACCATGGGCTGGTTAAGTTGTTGGTAACAGAAGAACTGAAAAAATATAAAAGGTCTTGGCCTATTTTTTTTTTGGTCGGGTTTTAAAGCTGAGCATAAAGAATTTGAAGAAGATAAAAGAAAATGAGCCTTTGTTATGAATAAATCCCCCAAAAGTTCTTCTTGCCTTAATAAAAAAAAATAGACACCATGATTTCATTCTGAAGAGGGATTAGAAGGAAATAGTCAGAATTTAAATCTATTGAAGAACAAATCACTGTACAAACTCCCTCTAAATTTGATCAGGGAAGAGTTGAAGATGAAGGGCCGATACAAGGTTTTGATTTTTAGAGTAGGGATACATTTGAAGATTCCGTTGATATGGTTATTAAACAAAATAATGAGATCGAGACAAAGCAACAGTTTGATATAGATGTCTCTCATGACAAATCTCAGATTCTTACGAAGGATTCATCAAAACCATTAATGGTTTATCAAAGACCCAAGACCTGAACTACAAATATGTTGAGATTAAATATGAGGGCTATTCTAGACCCTAAAATTAAGAAAAATGAAACTATGAATATTCAAGACTCATCAGATGAGGAGGATTGAAAGGCAAGAGTGTTAGAGTCTATGCTCAATGAAGTATTAAATAACATTGATCAAAGTTTGAAAAGGTTCCCTACCTTGTCCAGGATGATCACCCATTCAGTTTTGAAAATGAAGACTCAGAAGAAGAGATAGTACCAATAGATTCTGATATAAAAGGAAGAGCTATCGTTGAGCATGGAGCAGGAGAATCCTCCAGGAAGCAAATCAATTTGACTGAAAATAATCTTGCAAATGAAGTTAATGAAGATTCAGACCTATTAATGAAAGAGTTCGAAATAGAAAAGTAGAAGAAAGAAATTGATCAGTTTAAGCTCCAAAATGAACATGTAAATCAAATCAATGATGGATTGATGCAGGCTAACAAGATGTTAAAGCAGGATCTTCAAGAAGTAAACATAAACTACTCAGAATTTGTACAAGTGGCAGAAGAAGTTGTAAAGAGGAGAAATGTGGCATAGAATCAGAATATTGAGATTGTCAAAGAAAAAGAAGAGCTTGAGAAGAGGTCGAGTCAAATTCAGAAAGAGTGCAATTGGCTACAAAAGAAAGCTCATGCATTGGATGGTATCGTTGTGCTGGCTGAAGCAGCTAGGCGTATTTGATTTGGAAATCAAGTTTGATTAGAAGTGACACATGGCATGATTAAGTTGTTCAAATTTTTTACATTTTGTCATTTAGTTTTTTGTATATGATCTATTTTTAGTATGATCCGATCCTAGAAATATGGATCTTGAACAATTTTTCTAGGATTATTTTCTCCTATAAATTGTAAAGCTTAGTTGGAAACTAACATAGACAAATGAGGGTAGAGAGTATCTATGATGTTGTTTTGACAGATTGATGTATATCTTGCTTATATAAGGACCTATTTTATGATGAAAATTGATAGCTGTTTAATTTTGGGAGCTACGTTTTAACCTTCATGTTGTTTAAATATTCTGTGGTTTTGTTTGAACTGTTGGATATACCTATATGGATGTTTTCTATATGGATTCCTGTACATGCAAATGAGTATTTTTGCAGAGATGTTTGAAATGTATTTTTGAACACCAAAATGATCATGATGCAATGTTTATAAACTATTTGTTTTTCTCTTGTATCATTTATGGCTAAAACCTAATTCCCTCTCTTTGATCAGTTATTTATTTTCAGACTGTAAGTCATTATTCATATCCTTATTTATGCAAGTAACCTAATGTTTTCATATTTTTCATTAGCTTGCCAATTGTTGAAATTTTTTAACTTTTTAATCCCTCATAGTCATCAAACCATGAATGAAAATCAACCTTTAAAATTTGAGGTTCCTAAAATCCACTATCCCGTAGTCTAGTTGCAGCTTTAGGACTAATGATTGCAACATGTCATGTACTTGACCAAGTTGGATCTCAAATCGAGATACCACCAAGTGCGATTGAAGGAAGAAGACACCTGGATGACGACCTTCAATACTAGGCAAGGTCTATATGAATGGTAATTAATTATGTTTGGTTTATGCAATGCTCCAACTACATTTATGCATTTGATGAATGATGTATTATGCCCTTTCTTATATTCGTTAGATATAGTTTATATAGATGACATACTAGTTTATAGTGCTACATGGTCATATCATCTCTCACATTTGAAGCATGTGTTGGAGACCTTGAAAAAACATCAACTGTTGACAAATATTAGATATGTGAATTTGTTCAGTAGTCCTTGGTGTATTTGGGGTATGCGATTGGTGGAGGAGAACTTAATATTGATCCCGCAAAGATGGAGGGCATCACTAAGTGGCATACTCCTACAAATGTCATTGAAGTTGGGAGTTTTTTGGGGTGAATGTAAGAAGATATAACTTGGTTGATCAGAGGATGCATACTTTGTTGTACAAGTAAGCCCACTAATAGGAAGAAAGGTCTATACCATCCCTTACCTATTCCTCCAAGACCATGAGAGAGCATATCCATGGATTTTGTGGGTGGTCTTGCAACCACTAGGAAGGGACATGACTATTTATTTGTGGTAGTTACCATATTCATCAAGATGTGCATTTTTATGCCTTGTAAAAAGACTATCAAAGGAGAAGAAGCACCAAGCATGTCCTTTGAACATGTCTAGGTGCACTTTGAGATACTAAGGAGCATCATCTCAGATGGGGATACCATATTTCTCAGTGCATTTTGGACTACACTTTGGGAAAAGATGGACACTAAGTTGAAGAGATATACAACATTCCATCCACATACAAATGGATAGACATAAGTAGTGATCAAGACTTTGGTACAACTTTTGGGTGGTTACAATCATAAGAATCTAAAGAATTGGGATGAAAATGTGATATACATCTAACACTCTTATAACATAGCAACCAACACTTCTATTGGGAAGTCCCCTTTTGAAACTTGTTTTGGATACTTGCCACGTTCACCTTTAGATGTTGTTTATGGACAACAAAGGTGAGCAAGGTAATACACCACAGGTGAAGCATTAAGATACATAAATTTCATCGATAAGATTAGGTAGATCCATTTGCATGTACAGGAAGCATTGAAGAAGTCACAGGAAAAATACAAGGACATGCATGACCAACAAAACATTGTAAAATCATTCAAAGTGGGAGACATAGTATGGTTACAACTAAACAACAAAATAATACAGGGTCCTGGTAAGAAGATCAAGGCTATGAGGTATGGCCATTTTGAGGTATTAGAGAAGGTGGAAGATATTGCATACAGACTCAGTCAACCCGAATACATGTGCATTTACTTCATAGTGAATGTGCAAAATTTGAAACTCTATGAACCTTCCATGTTGGATAAGGAACTTGAGCAGGTCTTACCTTCTATAAAGGAGTTATCACTAAAGGATTAGGCATATTTAGTAGAAGACACAGCGTTGCGGAAGTAGTCCAAAACAACCAGGAGAGGACAGTATGAACTTTGGTAGTTGGCGTTGTAAGGAAAACTTCCAAGCATGGCTAAATGGTACTCCAAAGAGAAGGTAAAGGAAGCCTCCAAAAATGGGGAGGTGTGATCCGAAATGGATAAATATATAATTTTTCATCTATTGGGTCCTTTTTGGGTGGAAGGATTTGAGGAATATTCTTGTAGGTCCCATTTTAGGGGAAGATCTTAGTTTTCAGATTTGGGGTAAAAAATCGTCCAAAACCATCCAAGGCCATTTTAAGGGATTACATGGCGCTTTTTGGTGTGAAATGAATTTTGGAGACCTTGAAAAAACATCAACTACTGGCATATCTTAAGAAATGTGAATTTGTTCAATAGTCCTTGGTGTATTCGGGGTATGTGATTGGTGGAGGAGAACTTAAGATTGATCGTGCAAAGATGGATGCCATCACTAAGTGACTTAATCGTACAAATGTTACTAAAGCTATGAGATTTTTAAGGACAACACAATGCCTTCAGAAGTTCATAGCTTCATTTTCGGTCATGGTTGCACATCTCCATGCCTTAACAACCAAGAACGAGGGGTTCCAACGGGAGAAAAACCAACAAAAAGACTTTGAATACCTCAAGTGAAAGATCAATCAGGAACCAATTATCGCATTGCCTAATTTGCAGAAGCCTTTCGAATTTGAGACAAATGAAAGTGGTTATGCTATGAGAGCGATTTTTATGCAAGAAGGGAGGCCAATATACTATCATTTTGAAATGTTACATGGAAGAATCCTGAACTACTCTAGATATGATAAGGATCTCTATGCCTTGTTTCAAACTATTACAAAGTGGAAACACTATCTAATGGGCAAGGATAACATCATTCACATTGATCACTAGACGTTGTAGTATTTGCAAGCCCAAATTAATTTATAACAAACACAACACTACAAGTGGAAGGGATTCTTACAACAATTTCATATAATCATCAAGTATAATAAAGACAATACAAATAAGTTGGAATACATGCTCATAAGGATACCTACAACAAAGATTATAGCTTTGGGTACTCTTATGCATATAGAGCCTTTCACCCATGATGCATACAAGGAGGATTACATAGAATATGAGGACTTTAAGGAGGTATTTCAACAACTACAATGTCAATTCCTTGTAGAAGAAGATGATAGCAAATCTAATTATCATCTCCAAGATGGGTTACTCTACAAGTTGGACAAGCTCTATCTTGCTAAAGGTGAAAGATTACAAGCTCACACCTCCAAAGTTGCAGGTAATTTTGGTGTTGGGGAGACACTATCTAGCTTGCAAAGGTACGTTCATTGACCAATAATGCAAGAAGATGTCAATTTATCAGAGGATGCATAATTTGTTGTACTAGTAAGTATAGTAATAGGAAGCAAGGTCTATACCATCCCTCATCTATTCTTGAAAGACCATGGGAGAGCATATCCTTGGATTTTGTGGGTGGTCTTTCGACCACTAGGAAGGGATATTTCTATTTAATTGTGGTAGTTGATAGATTCAACAAGATGTGCATTCTTATGCCTTGTAAAAATACTATCAGAGGACAAGAAGCAACAAACATATTCTTTAAACATGTCTAGGTTCACTTTGGGATACCAAGGAGCATCATCTCAAATAAGGTGCTCAAATAAGGATACCAAATTTATTAGTGCATTTTGGAGTACAATTTGGGAAAAGATGGACACTAATTTGAAGATATCTACAACATTCCATCCAAAGACAGATGGATAGACATAAGTAGTCAACAAGAATTTGGTACAACTGTTGAGGGGTTATAATCAAAAGCATATGAAGAATTGGGATGAATATGTGATCCACATCCAACATTCTTATAACATAGCAGTACACCTTCCATTGGGAAGTCCCCTTTTGTAACTTGTTTCTAATACTTTCCACCTTCACTAATCCGGATTTTATGAGCAGAACGAAATGAATACAGATTATTATTAGATGCTTAACACAAAATAACAGAGATACAGTAAAATTGGTTTTCTATTCAATAAGGAAATAAGCTAAAACGATAAAATGCAGTGGAAAACAAGCTTGCTGGAATGGTGGCGGCTTATCCCTGAGAAGAGATGTGGTGGCTGGGCTCATTTCGCAAGAATATGCTTACAATGAGGCTCTCAAGGCCTTTTACAATAAACATGAATGTCAAAAACCCTAGACATCCAAAAACCTAACCCTAGGAGATGAATCGCCAAAAGTCATGTGGGCCCCGTTTGGGTAAGTTAGTACATCAACTTCCCGAGGTCGTAACTTTTGCATACGATCTCTGTTTGGGGCACTCGGTAGCCCGTTGGAAAGGTCTATCCGAGAATTACAACTTTCAATTGGGGGCAAATGCATGCCAGAGGAAGCCATTTGGCCCCACCAAATCACCAAAAAAGGTTGTTTAGGGCCTCAAAATGGCCCCGGAAGTTCAGGACCCGAAAAACTGCTAAAAATAGTACATTACTAAAATTGCCAGAAAACTGTTTTGAGCCACTTGGAAAGGTGGGTGGCCACTGATATCCACCTGGATCATTCACCTATATATATTGTTTATGAACAGTAAGGGGGAGTGAGGGAAGACACAATAGGTGAAGCATTAAGGGATGAAAAATCATTAAGAGCTGAAAAGTTCATTGAAAATATTAGGTATATCCATTTGCAATTATATGAAGCATTGAAGAAGTACCATATGAAACATACAAGGCTAGGCATGACCAACACAAGTTTGAAAAATCATTCAAAGTTGGAGATAGAGTATGGTTACACCTAAACAAGGAAAGACTATAGGGTCCTAGTAAGAATATCAAAGCTTTGAGGTATGTCTCTTTTGAGGTATTGGATAAGGTGGGAGATAATTTATACATAATCAGTCTGTGGCCCCATACATGTGCATTTACTTCATAGTGAATGTGGAAAATCTAAAACTTTATAAACCTTCCATGTTGTATCAAGAACAAGATCTTAACTTCTATAGAGGACTTAGCACTAGAGGCTTAGTTAAAGTTAGTAGAAGACATAGTGTTACAGAAAAAGTATAGAACAACTAGGTAAGGACAATATGAACTCTTGTAGTTGGGGTTGAAAGGACAACTTCCATAAATTGTACTCGAAGGAGAAGGTAGAGGAAAAATTTCCTCAGTTCATTTAGTAAAATATTTTGAGGAAAAAAATCCTACCAAAATGGGGAGGTGTGTTCCAAAATGGATCAATATATAGTTTTTCATCTATTTGGTGCTTTCTAGGTGGAACGATTTGAAGAATTGGCTTGCAGGGACCATTTTAGGGGAAGATCTTACTTTTCAGATTTCAAGTATAAAATTGTCCAAAAATTTATAGGGAAATTTGAGGGCTTAAATGACATTTTTGTTGCAAAACTTATTTGGAGAATTTTTTTATATTCTACACACCGATACCTTTTCAACAATGCAAGAATCACCTCAATTGGAGTCCATATGAAGAAGTTATGCCTCCTGCAAGTTAACCTATCTAGTTGATCACTATGGCACCAAGTGGATTCCATGCCATCTCTCATTTCTCACACACGTGAATCTATTCATGTGTGGAATTTCAAGAACATTCTATAACTTCCAACACACTAACCCTAATTGAGAGTTGGGGAATGTAAAAACCCTAAAATTAACCTTGGATGAATATCGAGCTGTTAGGAGAAGAAGGGGTTCCATTATTTTGGTGTTACTGTGTTGTTCCATAGTTGATAAATAACATGATAGTGGATGTTAGATTAGAATAGAGGAGATAGGAGATCATGTAGTAGCCATTCTGGCAACAGAGTCATAGGTATAACTCCATGGAGAGTACCATTTCCTTTGCATTTTCATTTTGATATGAAGAGTAAGGCATATTCCTCATTTGTTGATCGATTTTTCCCCATAGTGGGTTTTCAAAGGGTATACCTAGTGATATTTTGTGGATTGTGTACTTATTTGCTATAGTTATTCCTATTTCAGTCCCACTTATTTAGAACTCAATAAAAATAAACTAATAAAAATAATTAAGTTGTAAGTTCCGTTGTGATGAATTGTTCTAGTGGAATATCCACGCCAATTTACAAATCATATTGGTATCAGAGAAAATTTTATTTTGGGATTTGTGCATAATCACATGAAACAATAGTAAAATATTCAAACACTAGCCATGGAAGACAAATTTGTTTAAGTAGCGATGGATGATTATGAACAATGATTTACAAAACTTGAATTATAATTCTTTGATATCTCGTGCAACACGTCAATCCTCATGGTGTCTTTGGAGAGCAATTTTGGACATTTTGGGGATTTTGTAGCATCTAACTCATATTCTGGATCATAGGGGGAATTAAAAGATGAAAGCAACCCAGAAAAGGAATTGACGAAAGAGACCAAGAAAGAACAATTGAGTTCCAATACCAATATTCCTTCCCAGTCTCTCTTCAAGATGGAAGTGAAGGACGATATCAAGCTGTACCAAGGTGATATTGATGCTTTAAAGTTGAATAATTGGTTGCAACAGTTAGTCTAGGTTTATTTAGTATCCATCAAATAGTTGAGGATTAAAATATCTCATTTTATAAATTGAAGTTAGAGGGCCCTGGATTAACTTGGTAAGAAATCCACATAGAAGCAGTTAGGATGGAGAACGATA
Source organism: Larix kaempferi (assembly GCA_027924585.1). NCBI lineage: Eukaryota > Viridiplantae > Streptophyta > Pinopsida > Pinales > Pinaceae > Larix > Larix kaempferi. The sequence goes on along the minus strand of BSBM01000480.1, from coordinate 14,182,144 downwards.
CGATAGTAACTAAATGGGAGGACTTTAAAACCCTCATCAAGTCCTGGTTCTACCCTATCATGTATCTAGAGGACCAAAGGTTTCATTGGCATTACTTCAGGTAAATGCATGGGTAGAGTGTACAAGAATACACCATTGATTTCAAGAATATTGCTATCATGCTGTGTATCTCAACAAGAATCCATATGTACTCCTCAAGTACCCAAGGGTTTTACATAGTCACATACAGAGGCGGGTGCACACAGGTGATGCTCTTCAAGCCTAGGTCAATTGATGTAGCCTATGGTACAAGCACAATACCTAGAAAACATAAGCCAGAAAAAAGGACAACTAAGCAGTTCAAAAAAGAAAGAGAGTTAAGATGCTGCTAAGGAGGGGAAGGAGAAGTAAATGGAAAAACAGAATAAGACTACAACTATGACACACTAGTGAAAGAATCCGAAAAAACATTGTAACATTGATGGTCATACTGAAGAAAATTTTTGGAAGCTACATCGAGAGTTAAACCCTAAGAACTGCAAGAAGGATGCGAAGAAGAAGAACCTTCAAGCATGGGATCAATCAAGGAGTTAGAATGTAGCTGATATCTGAATGAGAAGATTATTTGTACCATAGTGCAGAAGGAGGTGAATTTGAGTAGCCCTCACCTTGAGGTAGAGAACGATATGACAAAACTCTTCCACATCAATATCTAGGTGAAGAATATCAAGATCGACGCTGTATTCGATTCTCGTTCGCAGGAAAACCTCATAGCAAAGGATCAAGTATGTAAGATTGTATTGGAGGTACATGATAATCCTAGTCCCTATCCATTAGGATGGGTAAATAATGATGCATAACTCAAATTCATGAAATAGTGCAAGATCAAGTTTTCCATAAGTGTAGAGTATATTGATGAAGTGGAGGTAGATGGATGTTTGTGGTGTAGTGCTTAGAAGCCCATACATGTATATAAGGAATGCGATCTTCATGAGGATATCCAACCAATATTGCTTGATCAAGGATGCAAAATACTTCATCATTAAAACACACAAAGGTAAATCAAAGATCTCTTTTCTAAGTGCCAACCTAGGAGAAAATTTGATCAGTTCAAGTAGGAAGTTTGTATTGCTTTTCTTAAGACAAAATCAACAAGAAGGTGAATTGGGAAAAGTGAAGGCATCCATGGAGGGATGTACCAAAGATTAGAAACATCGGTCGAAGAGCCTTTTGCAGGCATAAGAGAAGTGTTCCACAAGCTTAAGGGGATACTTACTAAGAGGGATGTGGATCATGAGAGAGAGATGTTTCCATATTCCCCATTGTCGAACATCAATGTACAAACAATCTATCATAGACGCAGATGAAGTGAAGAAGCAATTATAGTAATTGTAGCAATTGTTGGAGTAGGGCAGAATCCAACCAAGAAACTCACCTTGTGGGTTACCTATCATCATAGTACCCAAAAAAGATGGGACTTGCAGGATGTGTAACAATTACAGAGAATTGAACAAGATCACACTCAAGCATATTGATACCCTCTTCCCATGATCGATGATGTATTGGACCAGTTGCATCATGCCAAGTACTTCACAAAGTTGGATATCAAATCGAGATACCACCAGGTGCAAGTGAAGGAAGAAGACACTTGGAAGTCCACCTTCAATACTAGGGAAGGTCTATATGGATGGTTAGTGATGCTGTTTGGTTTATGCAATACACCAACTACATTTATGCATTTGATGAATGTTGTATTACACCCTTTCCTAAACTAGTTTGTTATAGTATATCTATATGGCATACTGGTTTACAATGCTACCTAGGAAGATCGCATCTCACATCTCAAATAGGTTTTGGAGACCTTGAGATAACATCAACTGCTAGCAAATCTTAAGAGATGTGAATTTGTTCAACAATCCTTGGTGTATTTGGGGTATGTGATTGGTGGAGGAGAACATAATATTGATCCTGCAAATATGGAGGCCATCACTAAGTGGCCTACTCCTATAGATTTCATTGAAGCTAGGATCTTTTTAGGCACAACGCAATACCTTCAAAAGTCCATATCTTCCTTTTCAGTTATGGTTGCACCTCTTCATTCCATAATATCTAACAAGAAGGGGTTCCAGTGGGAGAAGAATCAACAGAAAGCCTTTGAAGACCTCAAGCGAAAGATCACTTAGGAACCAGTTCTCACATTGCCTAAATTGTAGAAGACTTTAAAATTGGAGATAGATGCAAGTGGGTATGCCATGGGATCAATACTACATATGCCTCCACTTCATCAATAGAATCTGCACTTACAACAAATTTGATCTTACATAGTTTCATGACCTTGATTTTTGTATCCTTGTTTAACCATCCCTATGGATAAGGGACAGGATGATCGAGAACCTCCAATCCAAGCTTGTCGAGAATATCGCTGCTATGAGATTGACCTATGAATTGAACTTGAATAGAGCACATACTTGGTCTTCTTGATCTATATTTTTATACGGAAGAGTTTTTTCATATCCTTCTCTTCCTTGTAATGAAGGCTACTTAGATTCACCTGCTTCTACACTAAAGTGCACACAATCTCTCATCCGAATTTGAGCTAATATCCACCTATTGGCTTGAATCTGTGGCTAGAAGGTCCTTCTTCTTGGAATCCTTGTTGTAGTTCTCAAGGTTCAACTCAAGATGTAATTTCCAACACTTTTCTTTAGTGTGACCATAGACATTACAATGATTGCAGTGGTTTGTTCGATTCTTGCACTAATGTGTCGTGGTTGTAGTCTTCTTATCTTTTCCTTTCTACTTCTTCTTCCCCTCCTTGGAAGTGACTTGGTTCCATTTTTGTTTGGAACCACAAGTTGTCCCTTTTTGTGGCCTTATTCTCCACATACCGTGCTTGCACACAAGCCTCATCAATCGTCTTTGGATTGAAGAACATCACTTGATTTCATAAATGACTACGTAGACCCCCCCAAATACTTGAGGAGTAGATCTAGATTCCTAGGTGAGATACCCATTATAATAGCCATCTTTCTGAATTCGGTGGTGTTGTCTTGTACACTCTACCCTTGCCTTTGCTTGAGGTAATACCAACGGATCCATTGGTCCTCTATATACTTGATAGGGTATAATTGGGACTTTATGAGGGTTTTGAAATCCTCCCATTTAGTTACTAGCGAATCACCCTTCAACCTAAGTGCTCCATGTGGCTTTCCCACCAGGTTAATGCGTGTCCCTCTAATTTTAATCGAGCAAATGAAATCTCCTGCTCCTCATCTATGTTGTGGATACTAAAATAGACCTTTAATTGCTGCAACCAATGATTCAAATTTAAAGCATCGATATCACCTTGGTAGGGATTGATATCCACTTTCGCTTCCATATTAAATAACGACTAGGAAGTGGTAATGGCACTAGAACTTGGTTTCTCTTTCTCGGGCTCTTTCCTTGGCTCCTTTTCTAGGTCACCTTTGTCTCATGATTTCCCCTCTAATATGATATCTAATTTAGAGCCTCCAAAATCACCATAAGGTCCAAAATTTCTCTCCAGAGTTACCATGAGGATTGGCATATTGTGTGAGATATCACTGACTTGTATTTTCATCTTTGTAAATAGTTGTACATATTCATCCCCTAATGCTTCTCTAGACTCATTCGCCTATTCCTCACTTTTGATTTTGTATTAATAATGTTGTGCTTGATCATATTGATATTATTAATATTAATTAGTTTAAAAGCAATAAATTACCTACTATTATCAACATCATTAGAATTACCTACTATGATAACAATGTGGTGCTAATATAATAATATCATCAAGAAATAAATAGGTCATTCTTTTTGTTTTTAACTTTCACTTGGAACTGAATAAGTTGGAATTTGAACTGAATAGACATACCTAGCTGCTCGCATCTTCTCTTTATTTACTCACCTAGACTGCAACTCTTCCCTCATCTTTCTGTCCTGATGATGAATCCATCTTAGGATTCGAAACGTCGACTTAAAATGAAGACCGTGGAGAATCCGGAAACCTGTTCTTCAGACTTTTTATTTATTCTTCCAACTCCTAAATCCTGCAATTTACCAAAAAATCCAAAAGAAAACTTCTCTCATACCAATATTATTCATATATTAACGTGGATATTCCACTCAAACAATTTGTCACAATGGATCTTACAAATTAATTCATTGAGTTAGCATAATTACACGGAATGTTAAATAAACTAGTTTTGGAAGGAAAATAACAAGAGAAAAATAACACATTCACAAAAATAACAAAAGATATACCTTGGGAAAATCCACTATGGGAAAAAATGCATCTAGAAGTGAGGACTATTCCTTCCTCTTTTCTTCTCCAATATGCAATGAAAATACAAAGAAAGTGGTACTCACTATGGAGTTACCTCTGAAATTGTGGCCTACACGGCTACTACAAGATCTCATACTTCCTCTATTCTTCTCTAATATCCACTCCCTTACTATTTCTCAACTATGGAACAATACAATAACATCATTAAAATGGAACCCCTTCTCCTCCTAATGATTTGGTATTTAACATAGCCCAATAGCCATCTATGGTTAGTTTTAAGGTTTCTACATGCCTCACTCTTGATTAGGGTTAGGGTTTTGGACCCTCTAGAATGTTCTTAAAAGTCCACATGCAACTATCTTTGCATCTGTGGGTAATGAGAATGAATGTGGAATCCACTGGGTACCATGGTGGTCAACTATATAGGTCAACTTGTGGTAGGCATAACTTCCTCAAATGAAATCCAATCGAGGTGCTCTTTACACTATTAGAAATGTTTTAGAGTGTAGAATAACATCGAGGGGGGTATCATAGACAGTCTATAAAGTTTGGACCCCAAAAAACATCATTTAAGCCCTCAAATGAACCCTAGAAGGTTGTGAACCCCAATTATGCAAATTAAGACCAGCCCCTAAAATGGGCCCTACAAGCCAATTCATTTAGTTTTTCCACCTAGAAAACACCAAACTAGGTGAAAAGTTATATATTGATCCAAAAACAAATAATACTCTTTGTTTATACAACATATTAACATGATTTTTTGTGTTAACTAATTTAATCTTGGTTAAAGAAATTATTTTTTGAGATTTTTAATACTTGCAAACGTTAATTGCATGGAAGGAGAGATATAAGATAATGAAAAGGACTATACTTGCAATGCACAACGAAATTGGTTTTTGGCACTCTAGTTTCCACTTGGATTGGTTGTGTATGCAATCTTTTCTCCTTTAACAAGTCTCTTGACTTCCCATATCTTTGCTTTCAATTGCCCCATTGCTATGTGAAATACCCAAGTGCCAAATTAGGCTAACATTGAAAAGATGAAAAATGGGCATTCACCCCATCCTATGTATCCGAAGTGTAAACAATTTCTAAGCTAAATCTTTATCTCCAAGGTTCATTCCAAATAAATCCACACCCATTAATGCTTCCAATCCATTTAATTTCAATCTAGATCATTGCTAGCATGCAAAGATAACGAATACAACATATATTAGCAAACATGGAATGAAGAATCAAACTGCATATTGTTTATATTAGTTTGAAGTATTTATTGACTCTAGTTTCTACTTGGATTAAATTTTGTTATGAGATATATTGCAAATATTGTTTGCCACAATATATTTGTAATTGAAGTGATGAGCACTTGGGTATTGTTTTGAATGTTAGGTCCAAATCCCACCATCGTCCCCTAGAAACTTTTGACCTCATGAGCACCTATCACCATTATTAACAATAAATAAACTATATTTGTGAAAATAAGAGATAAATTTGAGCAAAAAATTCACACACATCATAATGCTTCAAATAAATATTTGGTTACATGTTTCATATGAAATCCACAACAATGTTCAAATTCTTTCCTCAAAATAATTCCATATTCCATGAATTAAATTCACATGTGCTCTAACATTTTTGTGTTATGCACTCATGTGCAAATTTAATAATGACAATGCACCCATTCAAGCCTCTCACACACCAAACCCACCCCATCAATTTACTGTGTTAGTGCACAATATATGAAGTTGCAACCTGTTCATGTTTGCATGCAATGTGTAGTATATTGGCTTATATGGAATAGTTATTTAAGATGAAAAATATGGTATTTTGTCTATGCTATTAGATGAGTTTCTTTAGCAAAGGTTCTCGTGGGTCACGACAAGGACAAGGAAAGAGACCCAATGTAGTTTGGCAAGAAGGCATAAACAAAGGATAAGGTTTTTTATTCATTTTGATGCAAACTCATATGAGTTTAGTCAAATAACCCATGCCAAACATTTGATCTCGAGTGGACAAGCTTTGCCTTAACGTTTTATCCTTGCACATGTCCCTTTGCAACCACATCCCAATATTGCAAATATTCCACATGCTTAGCCTAATCCATGAAATGATTTGTGGGGGGGAATCCAGGATGACCTTTCTTTGGGGTTGTTAATTGACCAAATTGTCAACAAGAACCACAATTTCCAGTGATCTCACTTGTTTCTACCTCTGCAAATTCTTTTCTCAATGTTAAATATCTATTAAAGTTAAATCCTCTTCACTCAAATTGCATGTTACTGAAAAAGGGTAGCATCCTACTTAGACATCCCCAAGCTTTGAAAACTTTGAATCCTCTCTACCCATCTCTGCCCAATCAAGAACAAATGTGAAGAAGACTGAAAGTGATACAAGGAGGGAAACATATCATCTGGATGCACATCTAGATATTTCTCAACGTTGATGGTATTATTCAGTAGTTGTATATATGTTTGGTTATGTGTATATGATGGGAATCACTTTGACTTTGTTTGATGAATAAACGAGTTTCATTTTTGACATTACATATGATTGTGTGGTTCAATATCTATTTTTATCACGTTTTCACTTATTATGATAATTTTGAGCTACAAGGTTATGATGTTTATAATATGGCGAGAGTTATAAGAGTTCAGATTATGATTTATTTTAGCACATGTTATAAGGGCACCCCGCCTTCCTCTTTACTTATGTCACAATTATTATCCCTAGCTCGCTTAACTTTTCCAAGTTAATATTATTTTTATTTTTTTTAAAGAAAAGAAAAAACGATATCCTCCTTTCAATTTCTTATATAATTTTTACTTAAAAGATAGTTATAGCTCCTAACTACTACTTGGAGCAATCATAAAAAAGAGAAAGAAACGTGAAGGGAGCACAACATTATTTGTTAAATTTTTAATTTAAACTTAATAATTTTAAAAGTGCATTTTTTATTGGAATTTGATTAAGTTAACTTAGAAATATAAGGTTTAAGGGATGATATTATCTAAATTTAAAATTCAATAGCCTTATTTGATATTATGTATTATAAAACCATATAATAAAATTAAAAGTTACGTGATATTATTTATTTAAAAATAGAAGGAGGTTTTTTTTTTAATGTTTATAAAATAAATATTTTAATAATTAGATAGATGTTTTCAAGTTTCATTTTCAATACACATTGTTTGAGAATGTTAGATAGTCCATTAAACTAGGCCGGAATCCTATCATGCTTGTGAGAAGACTAACCTTCGCATGATGTCACTGGTACACATACATGACACCTAAGACAAGTGCCGTTCTTTGAATAGAAACATCTCTTAAAGGAACGTTTGTTGGTTACTTGTTAAGAGTTGGCTAAAGTAGCATGATTTTTGGAACTTTATTTCACTTCATTATTTTTATGGAATTTTCATTTCCACTTAATAAAAAATTGAAACCCCTCTTCTTCATTGCAATCTTCTTCATTGCAATAGGGTTGTTGAATCATTTCCCAGTGCTTTAAAATTTGGAATCATTCTATATTGAAATATCAAGGATAATAGTGGGAAGTTGGACATCCTTCTTTACACTACACTTAAAGAATAATAGTGGGAAGTTGGACATCCTTCTTTACACTACATTTAAAGAGGGTGCATGCTATAGAGATAGGTACACTTAAAGAGGGTGCATGCTATAGAGATAGGCATACGAAGAGTCACAATACTTTACAATTTCACATTAAATGTATGATTACACATATTGATAATCAAGTATACATGGTTAGGTGGTAATGAATTACACTTATTAGATGAGTTAGATTGATTTTACAGTAGCTTTTGGTTGATAAATGTGGTATAAATAAAGTTATATTGTACTTGGATTTTGATTTTTGTTTTATTTGGAAGTTTTTGCACCGAGAGGAGCGAGGTGCTCTACAACTCAGTATAGAGAAATAATTAAAAAAAATAAAAAATTAATGTCGGCTCATAAAATAAAAAATTATGGAAAGTATTTAAAAAAAATCCATGTTGGCTCATAAAATAAAATATTATGAAAAGTGATTAAAAAATCGATGTTCGTCTATAAAATAAAAACATAAATTTAAACCCGGATCTATCAATCAATAGAGATCAAATTTCTTGAGTTAAAAAACAACAACAACAACAACAACAATACCTCAACAAATTGAATCCCTATCGATATTTGATAAAGCCAAGTTTAAGATGGATCTATACTAATTTATTTCCATTCCATATTTTTCAAGATGTTGCTATAAGTAATAATATAAATGGTTGGACATTAACACAATGTATAATAGTGTTGTAGAAATGTTAGGCTCTTTGATATTGATAAGTGTAAGCACCTCATGCATGTTAGCATTCTAATACCTCATCAACTTTACATCGACAAAGACCAATACTTTATTATCTTTGAATAACTACAATGCCATATGAATTTAGTTGAATATTAAAAACTCCGAGCTTACATTGTCTCACTTTTAAATAGATAGTGTTAATTTTAAGTTGATAATCTTGAGATCGCATCGATTTGTATTTATAATGATAATATGTGTCGTAAGGTATTTTGGGATATTCTAAAATTTCCATACCATATGGGAAACAATTTCACGTTATTAATAATTTTTTATAAACTGTATTTTTTCCCACTTTTGGATGCAAAGCTTGTTATTGATGTTGCCCTCTGTCCATATGAAATATACATTCTAGGCTATCCTAAAATTTTCATTTTTTTGCAACAAAAAATTCATCCCATTAATGTTTTTTAATATAGTGTTAACATTGTTGTGTTATGTTTATTTGTCAAATGAAAGGCACGGTGAGCCATCAAAAACTTTTCGTATTGTTTGGAAAAAATGACGTTTACAAAATTTCTATTTAAAAATAAAATATAGAATAAAACATGTGAAATTATATCATTGTTCCAGTAAATCAACAACAACCAAGGTCTTTTAGACTAGATAGGAGATAGGGTTTCATATCCATGGTGGGATTTGAATGGGTCCCTCAGGAGTCATATGCAGTGGAGCTTGTAGACTATGAGTTTGAGGATGAGGTGGTTGGCACATTGGACATTTTTAGATCTTAGGCGGAACCGTTGGGATAGCTTGAGGTATTGGTAGGTGGAAGGGTTAGTGACAAGTCGATATGCAAGTCTCTTAGAGGTTTTACTTTCCGCAATGTGGCATCTAGCACATGGTAAGGATAGATTTCTGGATGATTTGGTGGTGTTAGGAGTCCGCAATAGGGGGATAGTGAAAACAATTTAATTATCCTCATGTATACAAGACTTAACAAGTCCATCATCACCTTGATTTGGTGGGAAGTTTTAGATATTCCTTGTCCTGGTTGTGATATAGTTAATCCATATCCAAGATGTAAAAGTTCGGTGAAGGAGATCTATTATTTTGAGGGATGCATATAACACATTTTTGATACATTTATGTCTATGGAGGCATTCAAGACGAGTAGAGGGGTTACACGTAGTGTTACTATTGGTGTCTCTAACTGTGCATGTGATGCATGTTTCAATCTGGTGTTTTCGGGTGTTGAAGGGTGTATCTATGAGATGGTTGAGTCTTTCTGATTTGGGTGATGGTATTAGGTATTCAAGTTGAATTATGGTCTAATGGTTTCTTGAAATACTTGGGAAATATCTTAGGGAAAACTCTTATGGTTGAACCCTCTTATAAGTATAGCATGTTGCAAATTGTGGTGAAGGTTTCAAGTCTTCTAGTTGAATTATGGTCTGTTGGTTTCCTGGCAGACTTGGGAAATATCTTAGGGAAAAATCTTATGGCTGACCCCTCTTATAAGTATATCCCATTGCAAATTTGGTAAAGCTATTAGTTCTTATGGATATCACCATGGGTATTGCTGACATGGTTGAGGTTATGGTGGGAGAAATGGTTTTCATTCAACCTCTAGATTATAGCAATGTGCCATTCATATGTGTCTAGTGCCATAAATATGGTCACGTGATCGAAGACTGCTCAATGCCTTTTAGAAGAAAGGTTTGGAGGAGGAAGTCTCATGGTCTTTCCCAATTAGAGGTCTCAACTGTAAGGTCGGAGAGGTATTCACTGAGAGTCTCTCACTCTTTACTCCCGTTGAAGGATCTAGATTCTCAAGAACCATAAAATTCTCTATATAAAAATGCCTAAGGCCTTCTCAAAAGTCCATATATGGGAAGGGAATAATGTCAATCTAGGTTGAATCTTTTGGAGGAGTATATGGATGAAAGGGAGAGCAATAGGAGGAAGAGTATTCTCTTCAGTAGCAAGGGGGTTGATTACAATGAGATTCCTATTGAGGCACCGACCTCTATAAATGTAACTTTGGATGAACTGCCTATAAACCAACTACAAGTGCATGAGTATGTGGACTCTGAACTTGTGTCTAAAAATTTGGATAAGGAAGTCACCTTGCCATAGGAATTTTTGGGTACTTTGTTTCGGTTGATACCCGCGAAGAAAGTTTGCCCAAATTAGAGGTGTTAACTAGTGGTACTAATTCGATCAATACCTGTTCTGGTGGGCATGGTCAACCTCATGGAAACCGACTCACACATAACAATTAAGGATTCAAATCTTTGTTTATCTTCACATGTCTGTTCTTTAGATCCTTGACTGAGTGAACTTGGGGATTCCCCAACAATTTGTGAAGCTCCTTTTGGGGAAGAGTCATCAATTTTGTGTAAAGGATAGGGCCTTATGGATGAGGGGGAGCCTATGGGGGATACATAGTCTCACCTCCTTATGTCTTTGTTTAGGAAAATGTACTCTCCTTCCTCTTCTAGGCATGAGCAAAGAGTGGACATGCCCTCGAGTTCAAAAGTCTCTTCTTCGCTTGAGATCTGGAGGATTCCTTATGATATTCATTTTAGGGGAGTTATTTCCCTAGAGGATGATATTCCTATGGGTGGTTTGGGGATTGATCTAATATGGTATAAGATGCTCACTAATCCAAGGTAAAAATCATATATTTACCATGCACAATCTAAAGCGATAGCAGCAGTAAGTTAAGGAAAATAAATGATTATCTTTAGGGCCCTTAGAGACTAAAATCCCTCTTCTGGGGTGGTCCCATGAAAATTATCACTCGAAATGTACAGGGCTTGGCCAACCCCTCAAAATGTTTGGATTTGTGTCTTCTTATCGAAAAGAGCCACTAGTTGTAATCATAATTCAAGAATTAATGTGTAAAGGGTCATTGATCCCAGGTCATCTTAAGTCATTGTTTAAGGATTGGGAGTTCTTATGGGTGGACTCTTTAGGTCCATCAAAGGGGTATATTAACAAGTTAATGAAATCACTTCTCCCCAAAATTTGTTTTTCCATACAATTAGGGTTGTGCAATAATTTCCAATAAGTGGATTTAGACTTGAAGAGAACCATTTTGAACTTATATGGTCCATATATTCAAAAGCAATATTTATGGCACCATTTATTCTGAATGTAGGTGATAAAGGTGGATGATCTGATTATTGGAGGGGACTTAAATTTTACCCTCGGCTCCCAAGATGAATCCCGGGGGGGAAACCGTTGTCAGGATATGAATGTTGAAAATATCTGCCATAATTTGGATAATTTAAACTTTTTCAATGTAGAACGATAGTTAAAATACTGATGTGGAGGAATAAAATATTTGGCATGGGTAGGGTATCGAATAATCTTGATCAGTTTATTGTATCTAAATATCTAATTAGAAAGGTGGAAAAGCATCAGAATTGGATTTATTCTATGGGAGGATCGAACCACAACCCATATTTGCTTCATTTGGATACTACATAAGAAGAAACCCTCGCTCTATTTAAGGTCAGCCCTTCTTGGCTTGAAGACTCATAATTTCAAAATATTATCAATTTTGAATGGTGCCATTTTGATCCAAATTTGGAGCAACCTTTAAGTCGACAACTAGTGGATACTCTAAAACTCCTCAAATGGTGGGTTATTGAATGGTCTTCTAATCATTTTTTAGAGTGAGATGAGACTCTTAAGGTGATTGAGAAAGATATCAAAGATCTATCAAAAGGAAATCATTTTGGAGTATTCATTGAGGAGGATTTGAATACTTACATGACCAAAGAACAATATAAATAAGCTACTATGGGATCGAGAGGCAGATTGGAGGATGAAAAGTTGAGCTACATGGCTGGCTTTGGGGGATGAAAAATACTGGGTTTTTTCATAAGGTGGCTAATTAGTAGAATAAGTAGAACTCCATTTGGGAGATACAGGTTCCTAAAGTTGATATTTGGAGAGGTTTTAATCATCTAATAGAGGTGGGAGAGGTCCAAGCCCCTCGGTCCACCCTTTTTTTCCAACTCAAAACTAGTTCAAATTTAAAAATAATATTGTCTAACATATATAGTAAGCAATGTTGATGGTGTGTTAGCATGGTGCAGGATTGTAAGTCGTTGGAGGTCAGGGGTTCGATACCCCTCCCCACCATATCTTTTTGGTAAATAAAACCATATTATGGCCAATCGGACTGCCACGTGGTAGTCTCCTGTTGGTCCACATCACTTCCAAATGTACAATAAGCCCTCCAAGTGTCACATGATGAGAGGTCCATGTAGCTTCCAACTCATCTGCAAAGTCACTTGCAACCTGCCACATGGCACTTTATGGGTGTGCCACATCAACACCGTATAGGCCACGTGTCACCCTTTCAGTGGTTCCACATGGTATTCCCATCCCCACCATATTGTTTGGTAAACAAAACCATCTTTGGCCAACCAGACTACCACGTGGCAGTCTCCGGTTGGTCCAGGTCACTGCCAAATGTACAATAAGCCCGCCAAGTGTCACATGGTGAGAGGTCCACGTAGCTTCCAACTCATCTGCCAAGTCACCTGAAACCTTCCACATGGCACTCTAAGGGAGTTCCACGTCAGCACCGTACATTCCATGTGTCTCCCTTTCAGTGGTGCCACATGGCATTCCCTTTTTTCGATTTTACATGTCTTGCCGAAATTTCAGAACGCGATATCTTCCACGTCGGGAGTGCGTTTTTTATGAAACAAGCGTCGCCAGAAAGCTATCGATGAGCGCTATGCAATGGTGTTCTTATGTTCAACATTTGAAGACTTTTAGTTTTGGTCATCTCAGGAGATCCTCCTGAATCAGACCCCTTGCGAGTTGTTGAAGAGGTTCATCAATTAGGAAAAGTTCTAACATATTTAAATGCACCATTCATTGCATTCATTGTAAAATTAGATAAACCAAAAAAAGGGGACTTCCAGTTAATTTCCTTGTGCAACATGGTGTACAATATCATAGCAAAGATTATGGTGGAGATGTTGAATCCTTTTTTGTCATCTTTCATCTCACCTAAATAGTTTGGTTTCTTAGAGGGACGCCACATCCATGATGCTATTGGATTTTCTTAGGAATGTATTCATATAATGAAGGTGAGGAAATCTCTTTCTATGCTCATTAAGTTGGATTTATCAAAAGCCTGTGCTATCGTTTGTTGGATCTATCTTCAACTCCTAGTGATTCACATAGGTTTCTCTCTGAATATTGCAAATTGGATCTTGGGATGTATCTCATTAGCCACTTTTGTGGTTCATATCAACAACTTGTTGTCACTGTTTTTTATTCCTTCAAAGAGCTTGCAGGAAGGTTCCCCCCTTTCCCCATATATATTACTTCTTGTTGTTGAAGGACTGAGTCGCGTTGTCATGGTGGCTTGAATCCAAAGGAACATAAATGGTTTAAGCTTTAGTGAAGACTTAAAAGTCACTAATTTGCTTTTCATGGATGACGTTTTACTTATCACGAATGGATAGGTTATTAAGGGTTGGGTTCTGGCTGAGATTATAATGTTTTTTGGTAAGGCCACTGGTATATTGATAAATCTGGAAAAATCAACCTGTTATTATAATGAAGTGGAGGAGGGGGTTGTGAAACATTTTCAACCTCTTTTTTAATGTAGATTGGAGGACCTCAACAGGGGATTCCAATATCTAGGCCCTCCTTCTCAGACAAAATAGATATTGCAAGCAAGATTGGAGTTTGTTGATTGCTCATTTTGAAACAAGGATCCATGCAGACACCTCTTAGTCAAATATGTTCTCAAAGATTTTCATGTGTATTGGTACACACTAACTTGTATTCCGAAGGGAGCCATGGGAAAAATTCGGTGGTTGAGTTTAAACTTTATTTGGCATGGGAAGAAATTGCATGGATTTAATTGGACCAACTAGCATTCAATTGTAAATTTGAAGGGAGAAGGTGGTTGGGGTTTAAAGGACACTTATGTTTTTATCATATCTTTGGTGGCAAAGTTGGTTTGGAATATGATTACAAGGAATTACCTTTGGCAATGGATCATTAATCACAAGTATTGGGTGTCGGCAAAACTTGTTGGGTTGGATTTGGGGAGAGCTGAAAAAATATTTTGAGGAGGTTCCATACATTGGTAGGATTTAGTGACCTCTTTCCCTATCATTGGATCTCTCTTGGCATGGAAGGTTGGAAATGAATCCCATATAAGGATTGGATTAGACACTAATATGGGTTGTGGGAGAGAATATTCCTATCACTAGACCTTATCTAGTTTCTAAAGGACTAGGATATATATTATTTATCGTAGATCATATATGATGCCACTAATTCAATTTGGAACTAGGGTTGGGTCATAGGCCAAACATTGGGTTTATCAAAAGCTTTGTATTGGGAGTGGGAAAAGAATATCCTCTTTTTACATCAGGCCCATATTAGATTTCAACCTGAGCCAGGTGAATTGGTGTGAAACGAGGATAATGTGGGTGGTCATTATACAACTAGGTTGGGTTCTAAAGTTCAAATGACGATCGATCTTGTAGTAATATTCTGGTGGTGGTCTAAATCATGGAAGGTGAAGTCGATCCTCACAAATGTTATATATTTATGTGGCTAGTCTTGATGAATAAGGTCATTACATATATTTTTTCAGAAGTGACAGTTGCAGGGTTCGAGTATCAATTGTTTATGCCAAGATGCAATCGAGGATGTGTCTAACTTGTTTCAACACTTCTCATATATTCATCAAGTTTGGTATGACGTGGATAAAGGGTTTAATTTTCAGAATCTCTGAGTTAAAGAAAACCGTTTGACTAGTGCTTAGAGAACTGTTTTATGAGACCAGAGTTGAAAAACATCAGATGCATGCCTTTCTTTAATCTATAGGGTGTTTGGATTTCCTGAAACATTGTTATTTTTGAAGGGAGAGAGGTTCGTTCTTTTCAAACAGTGGCATGTCTTATGTCTTTACTTTATTTTTTCAAAGATGATATTGGACATGCCTTACCATGTATTTTGGTTGAATTACAGGTGGATAAACAATGATTTTGAGGTTTCTTTGATAGAGCGTACTAAGAGCAGGAAAATATATGTGGCATTGGGGTTATTCTACACTTTTAGAAGGGATATCCATTGATTTTAAATATAAATGTGTGGGAGGCACCAATAATCATGTAGAGCACTTGGATTTGAGACTTATTGGCCTTAATATAGGGGATGCATGAACTCTAGGTGTTTAGGGATTTGAAGTTAGTAATTGAATGGATGAAGGGGTCTATCTAAATATAGGATATTCATCTTCAATCCCTTCGAACAAATCTTAAATAAATTGCAATTTCCTTTAGTTTTGTTTAATTATATCATATCTTTTGCAAACACAACCAGGTGGTAGATCGTTTATCGAAGAAGGGAATACAACTCATGGCTTGGACTATCACTTTGCTTCAATCTGACCGAGAATCAAATTAGGAGAATTGTCTTTCTTTGGAAGATTTATAAATAGTACTACTTAACGAGGACTTTTTGTGTTATCTAATTTTATTTTTATATATATTTATCTTTATTCCTCAACTTGAACGCAATTACAAAACTAAATTGAATATAAGTTATTATGAGTTGGCATAGTTCTGAGACTCTATATATTTTTTAGTCACGAATTTTCTTTCTCATAGTACAACTTATAGTTCTTATGCTTATATGGCTTGAAGAATGTGTTTTTGTTTCCACTTAGTAATAAAAATGCAACTTTTTTCCTTGGAAAAAAATAATAATAGAAACCAAACATATTATAATTAATACTCTCTAGAAGTGTGAAAGTTCAAAACAATTAGGTTGTATAGTAAGTAGACAAGTACTTAAAAAACTAAAATTTAAAATATATGGATAAACATGGATATGATTTCATCCTTCCTTTGTAATCAACATACTATCCATAATGACCAAGGTGCTAAAGGTCATGCAACATAGATGGATATGAGTTTATCCTTGATTTTTAATCAACATACCATTCATACTTGTATTACACTTTCATTTAAAAGAGAATGCCTGGGCATAATTGCATGGCACTTTTCTTTTGATGCTTCTATCAGCATTCCTTTAAACTTTATACGAAAAATTAATATAAATTCTCACAAATTTAAATATAACACTAGGAGTTTGTGACTCCCTCTCAAATGCAATGACATTCCTTTACACTTTATAGGGAAATTTAGTACAAATTCTCACAAATTTAAATATAACAATAAGAGTTTGTGACTCCCTCTCAAATGCAATGACATTCCTTTACACTTTATAGGGAAATTTAGTACAAATTCTCACAAATTTAAATATAACAATAAGAGTTTGTGACTCCCTCTCAAATGCAATGATTAGTGATTAGATACTTGTAATATCTAAAATTATTCACACAAGCAATGGTGGTTGTATGAATTTAGAATTTTATAGCATAATTTTTTTTTAAAAATTTTCAGTATTCTCTTCGTGGCGAGACTTTAAGACAATTGATAATGATTGCTACTTATGGAACACGTTGGAATACTAAATAGGATTTCTTGTTATGATTTCCTTTGTGCTCATAGATACAATGGATATGGAAGTAATGGTTGCATTATTTAAATTTATGCTTGTATGTTAATATGTGGTTATTTGGGGTATTTTTTTTTACATGGAAAATATGGATTCTTGATATTTACAAAAAAAAAAACTTCAGTTATATATCCATTACATAATATGTTACATAGTGAGATTTGAATTAGGGTGGGGAGTATAACAACATTCCTCTTTACCACCCAATCTACATTGAAATGACAGTGATTATTTGATGTATGAGATAAGATGAACTCAAATGGTCAATATCTCTTAACAATTCTTTAGCAACCCCTATAATTCTTGTTGTAATCTTGTTTTCTTTGCAAACTATGGTTATATTTGGCTTGCTATAGTTACTTATTTCCTCGTTTATCATGCAAAATATGTGAAGCCATGTGATCGTCAACAACTCGTTGGCTCTTTTTTATCTTCACGTGATACTAAATTTCTGCTTTGTAATACTTATTCTTATTCGTTTTTCTTTCTTTTTTGTTTCCTTTGAATATATATATACATATATTACTTTAAAGGGTTAAGGGCCAATTTTTTTGGCCAAATACTTAGGGATTAGAGAAACTCAGAAATAAAATATGAGTGGCCAAAAAAAGGCGTGGTTATGTTGCTAAGAATAATGAAATTTGGCCAAAGGTGTTGTTTAAAACAATTATGGCCAAGGGACATATCAAAATGTGACTATGATAACAATTAAATAAACAAAGTTCATTTATTGAGCAATACCCAACATAAAAGGGACAAATAATTAAAATCCATAAGGACAAATAATTAAAATCCATAAAGTTCTAGCAATATATAAAATAATGTAGAAAATATGTATGGATAGATATGAATTACAATGACCTATGTGATGGTATATAGACACATTGGTAAGTCACGAGGTAAAAGGATGTGATGAAGGATTGTGACCTTTAGTTAGGATGTATTTAACTTTATTATTATTATATTATTATCTTTTTGGCATATTTATATTACATCTTTTATGTGGTATTTTTGAACAGATGGATCTTAATGTCACCTAACAACTCATTAGTCATGGATTTATCTTCTTCATCTAGAGCCCTTGTCTACAACTCAACATTTATTTAATCTCAAAGTTATCTTCCATATGATCACACATTAGAATGCATATTATATTCATGTGTTGATTTAGGTTCCCAATTCTAATCTCAAGCCCAAGTATTTGTTGCATGGTTCCATCCATGTGTTTCTCTAATAACTCTATTTTTTCATCAATTTCATCCAACCTACGTGAAATATTATACATGTTGTAATCTAGTAATATTAATCTCATGACAATCATTTTGAGGAATTGGTTTTTCCTACTCAACCTTGATCCTCAATGTAGAGTATTCCCTCTCTATGGGAAAAGTTTGTGTTAGAGCATTGATTTGTCTCTTCTTTAGGTATTGAATTGTTCAAAAGGGTTATTTTGTGACAATAGGGGTTATCTTAGGTGGTATGTGTGGGTTTTGGATACATTACCACTTAGATATAAACCTCTTCATATGATTTCCATTCATGAGTCATCATGCTTCCACTAGGAAACAAATCTTGCTCGACTTCATAAGGAGTCATCTCAAAAAGTGGAAGAGGTATAGGTGTAAAACCCAAAGGTGATTTTGATAGAATGATTACATGATCACTTAACCAATAATACCCTTGCAATTGAACTAGGTACAATTCCTGGCAACTAAGATGCATTTCAACAAAAAGGGACAATTATTGTGTTCCACCATGATGTATTGTAAATATTTTATAGCAAATATGGAAAATGAAGAGCTATAGGAAGAATACATAGAAAATATTATGTTGCGGAGGGGGACCAATATATAAAATGATCCCCCCTAACATCATTAATTCTTTATCATAATGAACAATTACCTACTAAATCCTTGTCTCTCACACCAAATTCATTTAAGTGGATGATTGAGCTAATGCAAAATACAAAAAAAAACTGAAATCATATTGTGATTATTATGTATCTCCATCAATGAATAAGGGTTCTAGTTGTGAGAATTTGTCTCTCCATAATTATCCCACCAAGGAACCTAACATTCATCAATCTAATGAATGAGATATTATGCATCTGAGTAGGGATATATTGTAATATCTAGAAAATATATATAATCTTTCTAAAGACTAGAGAGTACAAAACATATGAATGCAACTCACATCCCTATCTTCCATTACATAATGAAGCATTCTTATTAATTGAATTGGATAAATTGTCTTTTATTGTAATCCTTGCATTGATGTAAAGGGAGGGAAAATCCATTAAGGGATGTCAATGATCACCACCTTTCCCTTTCCCTAAAATATTTTCACATCCTATCACACTAGCGTAGATCCAAATGAACTTCAAATCAATTAAGCATCAATAGGGACACAAAAACCAATTAAGATGCAAATTTGTTGGTTCTTAAAATATCTTGATTTAATATGGATCTATGTTGATGTGCTTTAGTTTTATATCAAATTTAAAATTGGGTCAACCTTACATGGGAGAAAGAAATGGGATGGGCATTACATGGGACAAACATTTCAATATTTGCAATATTAGGCTACCTTGCTTCTTTTAGTGCAATAAGGGATGGTCCATAAATTTCAATTCTCATCTCATTCTCATACTTTCTTAGTTCTCCATCTTTCCAAGTAACTCCTCAATCCCCATTGAATAAATTGAATCAATTTATTTATCATATTTCATATTCACTTGAAGAATTGAAGCTTCTTTGAAGGATGATCATTGATAGTAGTCTCTCTCTCTTGAAATAGACACCCTTAACCTAGATAGTATTGATTTTCACTTCACCGTGCAAATTTGAGATGATGGTTAGTGAGCATGTGGTGCAAATTACCTAGCTTCAGCCATTGCTACAAAGATGATGAAGGCCCTAAAATATTTTGATACCATATTATTTTTTGTTCATCCTAACTCTTATGTGAATTTATAGATCAAATTCCCTTTTGATTCTAAGATTAAGGTCTTAAAAGATTGATTTTGCCTTAATTTGTGGTTGATTCTAGTCCATGTGTGAATGTATAGACCATATCCCACTTTGTATATAAGCTAAGGCCTCTAGCTTTGGCTTATCATTAATTAACCTAAGATGCTCCATCAAAGAATAAAATTGATTCCCCATGATTCATTACCCATTTTCACAATATACCTTAGGGAGTTCTAAATAACATATTGTAATATCCCTACCATGAAATTTTACTCAATTTTGGCCAATTTCGAACCTTGGCCTAGTGAAGCCCAAGATTCCCAAAATGATCCCAAATGCTTTCAGATTATGTCTGGAATGGATTGAGGGGTCTTAAGACATCCTAATGAATCTACTAGACACTCATATACTTGCTAGAGACATTTATGACTTGCATTAATCAAGGAGGAATGAAAGGGAAAAATACTAGTAAATTCGATGTTGAAACCCCCCACTAGTCTTTGAATTTTTGGCTTCCAAAACACTGTACAACCATCCCTAATTTATGAATAGAGTCTTGTATTGGATTAAGGAAATCATGGGAAACCAAAATGCATGATTTATCATGTTATATAATCTGACATTACACCCATAAAATAGAAAGTTGTGACACATAGATATTGCATTGGAAAATGTCAATAACGGACATGGAAATTGTTTCATAAACTTTAATCAAATTCCCAAGGGGCCTGCAAAAAGTGACTTGGTAATATACAATACATCATAGGCTCTCAAGAAGCTGCAAAAACTCAAAGAAAGTCTGATACAAAAAATATGTATAATTAATCCAAAAGACCACAAGTAAAGATAGAGGAAAACTAGCTCGAATAAGAGGTTTGCATTGGAATTTTTACATGATACACCTGATATTTAGAGCTATGGCTCACATATGCAGCTCAAAACAGTTCCATACATAATATTATACATCAATTGAAATACAAATACATTCTCCACAAGGTTTATGCATTCATTAGTGCGCCATCAACACTAGAACATGAGCATTGAGAAGAGAAAGAGAGAAGAGATAGCAGAAGAAGACATATGGGATGAACAACAAAAAAATTTATTTAATATTTGATAAGAGGTATGAATGGCCTCTCCTCCAATCAACTTGGGTAGGGATATTTCACCTTCTAAATTGGTTCAATAGTAGTGAAGGTAAACATCCACCGTGCATGGACAAGCTAATCTATCCAATAGTGAAAAATAAAAATATTCCAAAAGTTGCTCTCCTTCCTCATCCTACTCTTTTATTAACCTCATGGGGACTCATGAGATTGAATTCCCTCCAAGACATTCACCCAAATTGAGTTAGTGATAGATTCCTTCATGAGACACTTGTCCACTTCTTTCTTGTGCTCCTCTTTCCCCAATTTGAATTGGGAATCTTGGCTGAACATAACTCCCTCTATGCGCCCTCTTGATGCGTGAATAATGTTATTGACACAAGGTCTTCCATCAAAACCATCGAGAGGTACAAGTCCTGTTGGTAGTACGACTGCCTTTACACCAAAACCCGCAGGTGATTGGTAAAATCACCACCGCCAGATTTTAAGGATCCACGAGAGGCGATTAGTCCCTTGTCACGATACATTGGGGAGCGCTGACTACTTGCAATTTCGTGCAACAATCTCCCCCTCAGCGTGAGCCGACTGTGTATTGAACTCGTGACCTCTAGCTCTGATACCAATTGTTGGTAGTCACTTGGTAGTATGGCTATCATTACACCAAAACCCGCAGGTGATTGGTAAAATCACCATCGCTAGATTTCAAGGATCCACGAGAGGCGATTAGTCCCTTGTCACGATACACTGGGGAGCACTGACTACTTGCAATTTCATGAAACAAGTCCTACCAATGTGAATAAATGATTTGAAGTTAGACATGGTGGGTCCATTGTTTGATTACCATTCATTGATGTATATTGTTAACAAATGCAAGGTGACCCACTCATGATGCTGATGGGGACAAAGGTTTTTAGTACATTCTACCAAGTTTGAATAGATGTCTTGGAGTCGAACACTTGTAGAATGTATCAAGTAGGAGACATTGATGTATTCCCACAACCCAATAGTGAGGGAACCTACCATTGATGACTGCAATCCCCATTAAGATACAATAGAAACTCTAGATCCCATTCCTAGAGCATGATGATTTGAATTCAATGGGAAGAGATCCATTGGAATGTAGGCATTAAGGCATACCCCCCATCCAAAGCAATGAAATATCAAGGACAGGTTTGACTTGGGAAAGGGACTAGGACAAAGTTTTGCAAAATGGACCACCAAGTACATTCCTTGCATGCACTAGATGTGGATAATGCATGTAAGAGACCCCCTGAGCAATACACGATAATGAAAACTATTAATAGGGGAGAGGACTTACACCAATGACGAAAATGGAATCCAAGGAAGTACAAAAATCCCAAAATGTGAATAGAATTATTGTCATCAAACATCATGGGAAACCACTCAATCGATGACCAATGATGAATTGTCATTCATTGAGTGAAAGTTTATTTGTCAATGTTGAAAATAGGGATAGGGTTCCATGAATCTAGGTTAATGCCTCAGAGCATATGAGTCATTGTCAACAAGACACACTAGCCAATGAGTAGTCAATGGTGACCTTCCACATTGGAAAAGGTTTGAACACTGGTTTTAATGATGCATGTTGAGAACAAACTAACACCAAGGAATGACCAACATATGAGGTCAGGGAAGCATCAAAATGGATAACACATGCTATATCATTGAATAGTGAGCACAACATAGTAATGACTTGGGCATATTTTGACACAAAGGGGCCACCGATATAAATCCTCAATGTAGTAGACATTGACGTATTCTACATATGATGGAAGAGTAATAGATTGGAGGAGTAATAACTCAGAGATCAAGGCTCAAATATTGAGGCCATAAACTAGAGCACAAATTGTTGAGAGACTTGAGGTTGGTGCTATGTTCAAGGACAAGTTGACTTGCCATTAATGACTAACTAACATTTTAGATCTTCTCCTCTCTATATTTTTTTTGTGTCTTTTTCATATTTTAAATCCTAAGAAAGAATAAAAGAATGCTATGTTATATTGGATAAGATGAGAATTGTGTCGTGTGCAACTACGTTCCAAGTGCACACAATATACCTATGCAAAAAATTCAAAAAGGGGATGTGCAGGGTGGTCTAATAACCCTTTAACCCACATGACTCATACAGGGTCGACCCCATCAAGGTGGTCTAATAACCCATCAAGGATAAGTTACAACACATACAATATAACTTGTGACACTTGCAAGTACAACTGACGACACTTCCAATCGGAGGAATAATACATCTCTGTTGGGGATACAATAAAGTAAAAATACAATATACAAGTGAATATCTTCTGAAGTTACAAATACATCAACACTCCCTCTTAAATAGGAAGGTATTCTCTTGATACAGGTCATCAATACATATAGGAACAAGTCTTAAATTATGGAGCTAGATCATCGTCACTGGATCACGGAGCATCATCATCACTGATGTTGTACTCATCATCTCGATCACTGGGATATCTCTCAATTCTTCTCGTCATAGGAAGTTCTACAGAGCCAACCCTTTTTCATGTTGGTTGTAGGCCTAGCCTCCTGTAGGTCTTCATCATCTCTACGAGTGGGACATCCTATGGAATCCTCAGGACTAATTACATGCGTCAACAAAACCTCTAAAGAGTATCCCAGGATCCTTTATGTACCTAAGCACGACCGGCAAGATCTCCCAGGGAGCTATTACATGTGACCACCAAAAAACCTTAAAAAAGTGTCCCAGGAACGTTTATGTGCATAGCACGACCGGAAAGAAATCTAAAGAGCATCCTAAGATCATTTATGTGCCTAAGCATCACCGAAAAGATATACAGGACTGATTACATGTGGTCTGGAAAAACCTCAAAAGAGCATCCCAGGACTGATTACAAGCGTACTGCTCAACCTATCGGATTTCCCAGGGAAACATTATATGCCATAGGACAAAACCTTGAAAGAGTATCCCAGGATCCTTTATGTGCCTAAGCACGATTGGAAAGATCTCCCAGGGCAATATTATATGTCCTCCCAAGCAAAACCTCGAAAGAGCATTTCCCAGATCTCCTAGGGAGCTATTATATGTCATAGGAAAAACCTCACAAGAGTATTTGCAAATATCCCATGGAAAGATTACATGCTTATCGCACAACTTGTCCACAGCCACGGAGTATTATCCTGATACTCATGATCCACCTGATCATCCTCGCACAGAGCATCCTCCTTATGCTCATGATCATACTGATCATCATCATAAAATACATCATCTGGATGCACATCATCATCATAAAATACATCATCCTGATGCACATCATCATCGCATGATCATCCTGATCATCGTCATAGCATCGTCCTGATGCATATCATAATCGCATGATCATCCTGATCATCGTCATAGCATCGTCCTTATGCATATCATCATCGCATGATCATCTTGATCATTGTCACAACATCGTCCTCTTCGGATCACCTCATCGTCCACGGAGCCCAGCCCAGATGCACATCATACAACACTTACACCACCGACATGGGAGAACACATATACCACCATTCGGGGAAGGCTCCAACCCTTATTTTTTCACCATGGGAGAACACATCTACCACCATATGAAAAATGGCTCAGCAATTACATCATGACCATGGGAGAACATTTCTAAACCCATGTCGGAAAATCCCATGTGCATCTGTGTCTTCTGGACTCATCACTTCCCCTTGGAAGGAACCTCGATTTGAAGTACACCAAGCCTTTATCTAAAGTACTCGAACTTCACTCTGGCTAGTGGTTTTCTCAACACATCTACAATCTGCTCATCTGTCGTAACATACTGGAACTTCACTGCTCCTCTCTGCACCATATCCCTGATATTGTGATATTTGATCTTGATGTGCTTCGACCTACCATGGAACACCGGGTTCTCTGACAACTTCACACAACTCTGGTTGTCACAATAGATACAGGTAGCATCCAACTGGAGATCAAATAAATTAGACAGTATTTTCCTTAGCCATAATTCCTCACAACTAGCCGAACAAGCTGCGACATACTTTGCTTCGGCTGTACTCAGTGCTACGCAGGATTGCTTCCTGCTAAACCAAGAGATCACACCTGATCCCATACTGAAGCAACACCCCGAAGTGATCTTCCTATCTGCACCACTGCCTGCCTAATCTGAATCAACATAACCCTCCAGGTTTAAACTTTTTGATTCCTATCATACTTGAGCCCATAATCAACCGTACCCTTCAGGTACCTCAAAATATAATTTACAGTAATCAGGTGAACATGTCTAGGATCCGTCAGGAACTAGCACAAGGTGTTCACCACAAAGAAAATATCTGGTCTCGTGTTTGTCAGGTACATCAAGGACCCAATCATATGACGATACATCATGGCATCAACCGACTTTGATGAAACATCACTTAATAGCTTTAGGTTTGATGCCATAGGTGTGGCCATGGCCTTGCAGCCCATCATCCTGAACCACTTCATGATCTCTTCTGCATACTTCCCTTGTCCAAGGAAGATTCCATCTGTACTCTGCCACACCTCTATACCTAGAAAGTAATGCATCATACCCATGTCCTTCATCTCGAACTCAGCAGCAAGCTTCCTCTTCGTGTCGGCAATCAACCTATCATCACCTGTTACAAACAGGTCATCCACATACAATAGAAGTATCACTGGATTGCCTTCCTCAACCTTGTAGTAAAGGTTGGAATCCGCTTTACTCTTGGTAAATCCCAAACTGGACAGGAAGCTGTCTATCCTGCCATACCATGTCCTAGGTGCTTGCTTCAAGCCATACAAGGATTTATTCAATCAGAACACATATGAATCCCTGTCATGTGTCTCAAAACCAAGTGGCTGCTCCACATACACTTCCTCTTTGACTACACCAAAGAAAGTTGTCTTGACATCCATCTGGTGTATCTTCTACTTCATCACTGCAGCCAGGGCAAGTATTGTTCCGATGGAAGTGTATCTAGATACAGGTGCAAACGTCTCTTCATAATCTATCCCTTCTTTTTGGGAGAAGCTACGAGCCACAAACCTTGCCTTGTATTTCTCTATGCTACCATTTGCAGCATGCTTGATCTTATAGATCCACTTGGAAGTCACAACAGACTTCCCTTCTGTTCTTGGGACCACATCCCAAACATCATTCTTCATGATCGACTAATATTCCTCGATCATGGCATTCTTCCATTACTGCATCTCGGATCCTGGGAACTTCATATTCTTCAATATATTCAATAAATAGGGAACTTCGTTGCTGGAACAAATGTTGTTGTCCTTCTTTTGTAGGTGATTGTACATGATCTTTCCTACAAGTCAAATTCAATTGCATGATTAGAAACTTCTCATGGTTTTTCAAAACAAATTCTTATGCATAAAGACATATGTCATACAGTCATGCAATTATCTTATCCAATGCTTCAACACAACATTTATCCATATCCTGTATTCACACGGTAAATTTGTAGATGCCTTCCATCTCTACCAGAACATTTGTTAAGAGTGTGCACAACTCCCAACATGTTACCAAAGAGGTTTCATTCTAGATAAGTAGCAATGGAATGTTGTACAGTACCATAGGCCACTTACACATTACTTCATATTAGTAGTATCTTGTTCATTAATGCAACTTTTCTAATATGCATAATATACATCCTAAATCTAGGAACATAAGTATGTACATGACTGGACAACATTATTTAAGTAATCATATGACAATTCAAATACTTATATTTGTTTAGTTGTGGGTGGACTCCCTCTCAATATTTGCTTCCTGGATGATTTGTCCTTGAATTTATATCCATCCTGGACCACTATGCATGCTTAAATGTGCATTAGTGTCATCATTGTGTCATCCTCAAGATCTCATACATAATCATACATCCATTAGTATAATCTCAATACTATCAAAACATTATGATTCTAAGTAATATTAAACATGTATGGTCATGATCATTTCATACACAGGTAATTTATCACAAGCATTAGTATTCAAGGTTTCAGGGAGTACTTCTTTTACTCATGCATATTATTATTTGACCATAGGACTCTTTTGGTTTGACATATCATCAATCAAAGTAAGAAGTATAATATGCATAAACCTGTGAATACTCAAACCTATAACTTCATGAATGATCATTATTAATCATACAAAATATACTTATATGAGATCCTAACACAAAGTAGGATTCTAACTCGATATAGGAAAACATACCTGGATTATCATGCTTGTCTAACATACCCAAACAATGTCGTCTTTTTTCTCTTAGAGACCTTGTGCTAACAACCTGTATATCTCATAAGTTAATAATTGTAGAACCAAGTTATACATACCTCGTAAGTGGAGTTTCTATGTGATCCATGACTATGGATGAGTCTTTGTCTTCATGTCACCATAGTCATATGTTCTTGATCTAGAACTTGATTTGTCTTTCTTGATGTACCCTTCATGTTAGTGGACAACATCATCCTCATACAACAACACAGTGTATTAGTACAATCATAAGTGTCATACCCCTAATCAATGAATGTATTCACATGCATTCATACTTTTACTAGGGTGATAAGACAAGTCTAAAATTAATCAAGATTGTACTAACCTTAATAATATGAAGACAAACATATCATAAAATTAATCATGAACATATTTCAAAACATACCTGTATCTCTTCAATTCATACCTGTCATGATTGCTTGTAGCCTTCTTATGTAAGGCCTTAGCCTCATCTCCCTCTAGAAATGGAACTTCTTCACTTATGAAGGTGTCCAATTCATTCTCTTCTAGGATTAACCCAATCCACTTTGATTTGCTGAAACTGGATCTGGAGTTGGATTAGGGTTTGTCAGAGAAACCCTAAAAAATCAAACTTTGAATTTCAAACTTCTGATTGGATGAAAAGATGCGCCTTGCTGTGCTGATAAATATGGTAAACTTCAATTTTAAAATCTCCAAAATTTGACCCCTCAAAATTGCCTTTGAAACTTTCGGATCTTCTCGTCAAAATCCTGAACTAGGGTTTGATAATGCTCGGGGTTCTACCCATCCAAAAAGTTCAATCTTGTGCTCTAAACTTCAATTTTATTAGGAGCATCCAGCCGTGGTTACAGATTCCAAATTTTTTAACTTTTGCAGAAACCCTAATTTTCCACCTTTCCGATCAAGATCCCGAACTACGGTTTGATAATGCCCAGGGTTCTACCCAACCAAAAACTTTGAAATTGGTCTCTAAATTTTGATTTTGTTGAGGAGAGTAATCCTATGCTAAGATCACTCCAAAATTCCACTTCTTTCAAAAGCCTTAATTTCCCGCAGTAGTGACAAGCCAAAAATGAGAATGCTCAGAATCCAATTCTATTTCACAGAAATATGTGCCTTATTGTTTTTGGTTCATCTCTAAAATTTCGGATCCACAGGGTCTGAAACGTTGTCCTGTGGTATCCTGACCCGTCATCTTTCTAAATCCATAGGTTTGACCTCAAATGGATTCTCTGAGAGAGAGATGTGCCAAATGTTGCAACATAACCTGTTTATGGGATTAAACAGTATGGCGAACTTGTACAGAGTGCCACGTGTCACTATTTCAACTTAGGCCTCTGAAACCTAGACTTGTGAAACTAAAGTCCGTGCTCTTACTATCACTTTTTATAGAATTTCATTTGGAGCTTCATATCCCAAGTTGTGACCTTTTTTCCTAGGTCACATTTTTATGACTGAGATCTGGAAGAGGCCGAAACCCTAAATTGTACGGATCATAAAACAAAAATTACAGCGAATTAGATGTTGTGATTCACACACAAGGTACATGATGATGTTATCTTCGACCTGTACAAGTGTTAGAACCTGAACCTTCTCCAAAATGTATTTATAGCGAAAGTTCCACGATGACTGGTTTTTACTATACCAAGCCCTAGCTTCCAATTTGTCGCAAGTGCAACAAGTGTCATAAATGCCATACCATGCCTTCCTTCAGGCTAGCTCTGATACCATGTTAGTTTTTCATCATTTAATTCAATAGATATAGGATCTTAAATGAAAGAACAACATGTACAGTATATCAAGCATAAGAGACAAGAGACAAGAGACACAAAACATTTCACCGGGGAAAACCAAGAAGGTGAAAAACCCTGCAACTTCCTCAGAGATAGGATAAGCACTAATACAAAGATCACAAAGATCAAACCCAATAGATATATGACTGCAGCAGCTACTCCTCCTCCACTAGTGCGCACTCCTCCTCTCTCTCACTAATGCGAAGTGAGTGAGTGAGTGAATGTGTCAAATGAGAGAGTCACACTCTCTATTTATACTTTTACTTTCACTTGACCTTTACTCAACTAGGTTAGCCCCAACTTAACCACTTAATATAATGTTGACTGGGCCAACCCCACTAGAGTGGTCTAATAACCCTCTAGTATAAGTTACGACACTTATAATATAACTTGCGACACTTGCAAGTACAACTGACGACACTTCCAATCGGAGGAATAATACATCTTTGTTGGGGATACAATAAAGTAAAAATACAATATACAAGTGAATATCTTCCGAAATTTCAAATACATCAACATTTTCAAGCCTTGAAAGACATTTTTTGTGACTTAGAAGTCCAGATATATCCAATGGTAGGTCTGGATGTCCAAAATGTGTTCTTCTCCTCTATACCATTCCAATGAGCTTGTTAAGATCCTAGTGGGTGGCCTTCACTAACATCTCAAGGTTTTGGTGTAACGGTTCGTATCATTTGGTATCAGAGCCTCCACCAAGGTTCAAGTCACAGAGCGGGTGGAAACTTCGGCATTGCAGTGTTCGCCTGGGGCTCGTACGGCGCAAAGGGGACACCACCGTACGGGCGCACATCCAGCCCAGAGTCTGGACTGCAGAGCGTGGTGGGATGTTAAGATCCTAGTGGGTGGCCTTCACTAACATCTCGAGGTTTTGGTGTAACGGTTCGTATCAGAGCTACTAAACTCTCTAAACATAGATCATATGCAAAAGGTATACCATCGAGAATTTGACACCTCAACTGACCACCTCAAGGCCTACAAACCTTTTTATGGTTCATCTCCTAGGGTTAGGTTTTTGGATATTTAGGGTTTTTTCCCTCATTATTATGATAAAAAGTCCCTTTGTTCTCCTTTTGTGATTAGTTTGTGACGAATGAGCATAAATGCCACATCTCATCTCAAAGATAAAGCTACCACCATTCTAAATTCTTTCATTTTACAGTCTGTTTTGTTTCATTCACTTAATAGAATTTGAGTTTGTTTCATCATTGTGTTCTTTGCAATATATATGTGTATGTGGTGCTGGATATACTCTTTCATATTTTTCTCACATAAATCGAGACTAGTGGTATCAAAGTAATCTACTATTAGTGCAGGTCCCCAACAAGATCTGTTGATGTATATGTAACTTTGGAATGTATTTCATCTATGTATATTGTACTCCTATAGAGATGTGTTATTCCTCTATACGGAAGTGTTGTCATTTGTATTGACAAGTGTCGCAAGTGTCGTAACTTGCCGATGGGTTATTATACCACCATGTGTGGGATCGGCCCTGATTAAGTTAACCATGGGTTATTAGGCTAAGCTAGACAAATCGGCCCCATTACTTTATTGGGCAAGACAGGACAATTATAAACAGAGATCGGGAGATCTCTATTTGGACATCTCATTATTCACTTGTACATCACTCGGAAAGTGGCGCACTAGTTGAGGAGGAGGAGGAGCTGCTAGTAGAAGAATGTCTCTTGTACTTGGTTGTATTATTGCTCTATCTATCTCTGAGGAAGTTGTGGGGTTTTTCACCTTAGGTTTTTCCCCACGGAAACTCTGTGTGTCTATTGTCTTTTATGTTTGCCTCTTGTTGTGATTGACATTATTGACATGCTTGATATGATTGAAATGCTGTACATGTTATTCTCTCAGTAAAGATCCTAGAGTATATTGAATCCAAGAAGACTAAAAGGCATTTCCAAAGGGTGAAACTTTGCAGATCTCAAATTCTGAATATACCAGGCTGATCAGCTCATCAAGGCGCATCTTTCTATCCTTTTAGAATTTTGAAATTCACATTTTGAATTTTTAGGGTTTCTCTGATAAACCCTAATCCGGGACCAGATCCAGTTTTCAGCAAATCAAGTGGTAAGACCTAAATCTTTTCTATTTCCATTTGAAGTACTCTTTAATATGTCTCACCACACCAAGCTTGAGGATAAGCTTGAAGGAGTTGATAACTTCCGAGCTTGGAAGTATAGGATTGGGTTAATCCTGGAAGAAAATGAATTGGACACCTACATCAACTCTGAGGTCCCTATCCCATAGGATGAAGAGGCTAAGGCATTGCATAAGAAGAACTTGGTCAAGGCAAACAGAATCATTTCTGATTCTATCAAAGACCATCTCATACCACATGTGTCATCTTTGAAGACACCCAAGGAGATGTTTGACTCTTTGACCAAGCTATTTGAAGGGAAGAACATAAATCGGAAGATGACTCTATGAAATCAATTGAAATGGGTCAAGATGTTGAATGGAGATACCATTCAATCTTATTTTTCCAAAGTCTCTCAGATCAAGGAACAACTTGAAGCTGTAGATGAAGTGGTGGAGAATGGAGAAATTGTGATGACCACTCTGAATGGCCTACCTAGGTCATGGGATTCCTTTATCCAAGGAATATGTGTAAGAAGGAAATTAATCTCCTTCAGTAGACCGTGGGATGAATGTTCACAAGAAGAGGCTAGGCTTGTAGCCCGAGAAGAAAAGATGGGAAATGAAGATCAAGCTCTCACAGCTCACACCAAATGAAGCAAGCCTAAGAAGGAGCACTCTCATTACAAGAAATCCTCTCACACCCATCTAAAGAATAGGAAAGATATGAGATGCTTCACATGTAATGAGAAAGGACACTTTGCTGCAGATTGTCCCAAGAACAAAAAGGACAACAACTTCAACAACAAGAAGAAAGGAAACAAGAAGAGATATCATGCTCATACTGTTGAGGATGATGAACCTCCCAAGAATAAGGCTAGAACAGAAAGTGATGATGATGACTCATCAAGCAAAGAAGAATATGTTCTAATCTCTTCTCTCACAGGTACTATCTCTCATGGTTGTAATGATTGGCTTATTGACATTGGGGCTTCCAAACACATGATTGGGTTGAAAGAATATTTTGTAAATCTATCTGAACATGAGTCACCCCATAAGGTGAAACTTGGGGATGACTATCAATATCCTATCAAAGGAAGTGGTGAAGCCTCGTACAACCTAGACTCTGGGAAGTCTTTGAAGATGAAAGAGGTTCTATATGTACCTGGGCTCAAGAAGAACTTACTCTTCATATCTACATTGGATGAAAAAGGCATGAGGGTTGAATTTGTAGATGGCCAAGTCCTAATGTGGCAAAAAGGTAAAACTATAGATGTTGCAGTGGTGATTGGAGAGCAAGAGGGAGGATTGTATAAATTGAAGGGACAACCTGAACATGCCATGGTATAGGAATCCATGGAGCCAAGTGAACTTTGGCATAGAAGGATTGCTCATGTGCACTATAGAGCACTACCAATTGCAAGCAAAGCTATAGAGGGTCTTCCTAAAATCAAGACCAAGCATGAAGGTGTTTGCAAAGGATATGCAAAAGGAAAGAACATAAAGAAGGCATTTCCAAGCAGTGAAAGCAAGGCAAAAGGAATCTTGAAAATTATCCACTATGATGTATGCAGACCGATGTCTTCTAGTTCTCTGAGTGGGTATGTTTACTATGTCTCTTTCATTGATGACTTCTCCAGGAAGACTTGGACTTATTTCTTGAAGAACAAAGACGAAGTATTCAACAAATTCAAGGAATTCAAAGCCTTGATAGAAAACCACACTTAAAAGAAGGTCAAGATATTTAGATCCAACAATGGCGGAGAATTCACTTCAAGGGACTTCAAGAAGTTATGCTGGGATTAAGAGGGAGTTGAATACTCCTTACAATCCACAACAGAAAGGAATAAGAGAAGCTACTTCAGATTCAGACTCCAGCAGATCCCACAAGGAAGCAACGATTCAGAGGGAGTCCACCTAAAAAACAAACAAAGATAAGTTTTTGAATTGCCATTTCTTGTATATTCTGTTTGTTTAAATAATGTTGTTCAATGATGTGTATACTTATGTTCCTAGACTTAGGTTGTGTATTATGCATAATTGCATTAATGAACAGTATACTACTAATATGCATGTGATGGGTAAGTAGCCTATGGCACTGTACAACATTCCATTGCTACTTATCTAGAATGAAACCTCTTTGCTGACATGTTGGGAGTAGTGCAAACTCTTAACAATGTTCTGGTAGAGATGGAAGGCATCTAGAAAGTTACGGATATGGATGAATGTTGTATTGAAGCATTGGCAAAGATAATTGCATGACTGTATGACATATATATTTTTATGTATAAGATTTTGTTCTGGAAAATATGAGAATTTTCTAATCATGCAATTGAATTTGTCTTGTAGGAAAGATCGTATACCTACAAAAGAAGAACTACAACATTTGTTCAACAACAAAGTTATCTATTGAAGATATTGAAGTTCCCAGGATTTGGGAAGAATGCCATGATCGAGGAGTACCAGTCGATCATGAAGAATGATTTTTGGAATGTGGTCCCAAGACTTGAAGGGAATTCTATTGTGACTTCCAAGTGGATCTACAAGATCAAGCATGCTGTAGATGGCAGCATAGAGAAATACAAAGCGAGATTTGTAGCTCGTGGCTTCTCCCAGAAAGAGGGATTGAGTATGAAGAGACTTCTACACCTATAGCCAGGAACACTTCCATCATATCAGTACTTTCTCTGGATGCAGTGATTAAATGGAAGATACACCAAATGGATGTCAAGACTGCTTTCTTGAATGGTGTAGTTGAAGAGGAAGTGTATGTGGAGCAGCCACTCGGGTTTGAGACACATGACCGAGAGTCATATGTGTGCAGGTTGAAGAAAGTCTTGTATGGATTGAAGCAAGCTCCTAGGACTTGGTATGGGAGGATAGACAACTTTATATCTAGTTTGGGCTTTACTAAGAGTAAAGCGGATTCCAAACTTTACTACAAGGTTGAGGAAGGCAATCCTGTGATACTACTATTGTATGTGGATGACCTGTTTGTTACAAGTGATGATAGATTGATTGCCGATACCAAGAGGAAGCTTGCAACCAAGTTCAAGATGAAGGACTTGGGGATGATGCACTATTTTCTAGGCATGGAGGTGTGGCAGAGTGCAGAGGGAATCTTCCTTGGACAAGGGAAGTATGCAGTAGAGATCCTGAAGAGGTTCGGGATGATGGACTGCAAGGCCATGGCCACACCTATGGAATCGAACCTGAAGCTTTTGTGTGATGCTTCATCTGATCCAGTTGATGTCACTATGTATCGTCAGATGATTGGGTCCTTGATGTACCTGTCGAACACAAGACTAGATATCTGCTTTGTGGTGAACACATTGAGCCAGTTCTTGATGGATCCCAGAGGTGTTCACCTGGTTGCTGT
Organism: Larix kaempferi; assembly: GCA_027924585.1. NCBI lineage: Eukaryota > Viridiplantae > Streptophyta > Pinopsida > Pinales > Pinaceae > Larix > Larix kaempferi. Next base: position 14,147,360 of record BSBM01000480.1, on the reverse strand, counting down.
AAAGCATATTCTGAGGTACCTGAAGGGTACAGTTGATTATGGGCTCAAGTATGATGTGAATCAAAAGTTTAACCTGGAAGGTTATGTTGATTCGGACTGGGTGGAAAATGCTGCAGATAGGAAGAGCACATTTGGGTGTTGCTTCAGTATGGGATCATGTGTGATCTCTTGGTTTAGCAGGAAGCAGTCCTGCGTAGCACTGAGTACAACTGAAGCAGAGTATGTTGCAGCTTGTTCGGCTAGTTGCAAGGCAGAATGGCTCCGAAAGCTACTGTTCGAGTTATTTGATTTCCCGTTGGAGGCTACTGGTATCTTTTGTGATAACCAGAGTTGTATGAAGCTATTTGAGAACCTGGTGTTCCACAACAGGTCGAAGCACATTGAGATCAAATATCACTATATCAGGGATATGATGTAGAGAGGAGCGGTGAAGCTCCTGTATGTTGCGATGGACGAGTAGATTGCAAATGTGCTGACGAAACCACTAGCCAGAGTGACGTTCGAATACTTCAGAGAGAGGCTTGGTGTTCTTCAGATTGACGACACTTCGAGGAAGAAGTGATGGACACATTTGCTGGAGCCATTCCAAGCATTATGAGAGGAGGATCCTTCCCATGGATGTGGATGTAAGTGCTGGATGATGAGCATTAGGACGATGTTCGAGTTTCTGCTTTGTATGATCAGTTGGATCGTTTATATGTATGTATGCATCATGTTGGATGCTTGTTATGATCAGTTGGATCATTCATATGTATATGCATCATGTTGGATGCTGGATATGATCAATTGGATCATTTGTATGTATATGCATCATGTTGGATGCTGGATATGATCAGTTGGATCATGTATATGTATCTGTGTATGTATCAAGTGGATACATTATATGATCATATGGATATGTATCAGGTATGATCATGTGGATCATGTACTTGTATATGTATCAGGTGGATACATTGTATGATCAGGTAGATCATGTATGATGATATGTATCAGGAAGATACTGTGTATGCATCAGGTGGATGCATTGTATGATCAGGATGATCATGGATGATGAGCTTCAGAATGTTGCTCTAGATGACATGCATCAGGACGATGCAGTGATGATGATCAGGATGATCATGTGTACATCAGGATGATGTATGGTGAGTATCAGGTTGATACTCCGTGGCCGTGGAAAAGGTTGTGCAGATAAGCATATAATGCAGCCCTGGGAAGTTTGCAGATAGTCTTTGGGAGGACATATAATCTAGCCCTGGGAGATCCAATAGGTTGAGTCGTGTGCTCGTAATTAGTCCTGGGATGCTCTTTCAAGGTTTTGTCCTATGGCATATAATGCATCCTTGGGAGATCCTATAGGTCGGAGTTGTGTACCCATAACAAACCTGGGATGCTCTTTAGAGGTTTTTCCATGACCACATATAATACAGCCCTGGGAGATCCTATAGGTCAGAACTGTGTGCCCATAACAGCCTGGGATGCTCTTTCGAGGTTTTGTGGTGACCGCATATAATACAGCCTTGAGAGATCCTATAGGTCGGAGCTATGTGCCCGTAATAGCCTCGGATGCTCTTTCGAGGTTTTGTGGTGGGGTCACATATAATACATCCCTGGGAGATCCGACAGGTAGAGATGTGTCCTCGTAACAGCCTGGGATGCTCTTTCGAGGTTTTGTGACACACGTAATAAGTCCTGAGGATTCCACAGTATGGCTAGTGATGATGAAGACCTGCAGGTGGTGGGCCTACATCCAGTGTGAAAAAGGACTGGCTTTGTAGAACTTCCTATGATGAGTAGATTCAGAGATTGATTGAGATAGTAGCAACCGTGACGATGACGATGATTCGAGGATGATGATTCGCTGATGATGATCCAGAGAAGAAGGCTTATGCTAGAAGATCTGTGTCGAGAAATACCTTCCTAGTTAAGAGGGAGTGTTGATGTATATGTAACTTCGGGATGTATTTCTGTTAACACCCAAAAGGTGCTCACTAGCTCTGTCATGTCCCCATCTAGACCCTATCACTTTAACATTTTAAATGATGTAATATTGTTATGAAATCATGGTGAGGAGCTCAAGGCCAAGGCCCTGCTATCGATTTATTGATGCATATGGTTTGCGTGCTAGCCAGGCACATTGGAACTTCAACATCATGTAATATGCATTTTAATAAAAATACCCACAACTAGCTATGCAATGCAACAAAGAGATGGGGGCATGATTTCACAAGGAATTGGGAGGGAAAAAATTCAAACCCTTGATCCAATCAGTTCAAGCCAAGTGTCAATGAGAGAACCCATCAAACCCTCAACTACCCATGTTGACTTTTGTACCCAACCATTGATTTATCCCAAGAGTTGGTTGAGGTAGTTAATGCCTTGGGAATGGAGAAGTATGGCTGTCCAAATTCGTGTATGGGCAAGCCACCCTTCATGGAAAGTCGTGTTTGTTTCCTTGGGAAAGAAAAGAGCCACGAAATTGCTCTTGAAGCCATTATGCAACCATCAGTCTTGCTCCCTCACGTATCTCTAGCTGCCTGGGCATTTTTCTCCATGGTTTTTCTGGGTTTCCCTTCATTTTTGACATGGGAAGGGGCGTTTTTTTGTTGATTATCAATGGGGAAGAGAACATCATGTTTTTGGGTCTTCTTGGAGGTCGTTTAGGCCATTGGAAAGGATCATAACCAGTGGGGAGAAATCGATTTTACTCCCTGGGGTTGAAATCGAATTACTCTTTCCACAGTCTGTTTTAGTGAGCCACGATTTGGGAAAAACCCATGGACCCTGTTTTGTAAAATACCCTTGTTGTAAATGGTATCTATGCTTGCGGTGTGATAAATGAGAATGTTGGGGTATGGGATTTGGGTATCCATTGCTTTGGCTTGAGCTTGAAAATAAGCATCCATGGTTCAAATGTAGCCTGATAAACCCAGCTATGGACTGGCTTGGCTGAGATGAAATGAGTAATTGGCAGTGGATGAGCTGGAATGTTCCCTTTCCTTATGAGAATCATGCCCAGCTCGGGGGTGGCCTTCAGACGGACTCAATATAAGTTGTCGAAGAGCCTATGGTTGGGTGGAACGTTGCAGCGACATAGCTAGTTGCTTGGGGGCAGTTGCAAAATGAAGATAAGTGTTTTTATGTCTATGTATTTACTTCTGCAATGTTTAATTAATGATTATTTTGATATGCTGGATGAGCATGAATTGTGTGTGGATGTTGTTTTAATTTTTCTATGCATAATTGATTTGTTTTACATCTGCACACTCATATTTTAATTATATGAATCTAACGAATGGGCTGAGATCATGTGAAAGCCTTGAATTTGGCATCATGTTCCCTGCCTTGCATTGGATAAATGGGTGGGTACGTGACAGATGGTATCAGAGCTGCTGGTTGCAGCATTGGGCCTTCATGGGATACCTATCACAATTTGCAGAGGTAAGTATGCTTCTTGCTCAGTAGTAATCATTAAGAAAATTTCAGAAAAAAAATTTGGAAATGTGAAATTTTCTATGTGTTTTGAGTTTTTATGCTAAGTTGGTTTTGGTGCAAGATTTCGAGTTCCGACGAAACGGTCGGCTCAAGTTAGCGAATTGGGCCAAAGCAGTCGGCAGAAAATTAACAAAGTTCGCCGAAAAAGATGGACAAATTTAGGCAAACCTCGCCGAGTGGAGCCGAAACGACGGAAGAACTCGGCGAGTGGAGCCGAAACTGCGGAAAGAACTGGTGAGTTTGCGCCAAAGTTGTCAGAAGGAAAAGCAGAGTTTTCGACCAGAAGAACTCGACAAGTTGGTCCACAACAGTGGAAGGACTCGGCGAGTTGGTTTGCAATGGCAGAAGGACTCAACGAGTTGGTCCGAAAAACTTTCTAAGTGTTTTCGGCGTCAAAGAGGAAATTTCGCGAGAACTTGGCGAGTTGATCCGAAACGGCGGGAGAACTTGGCGAGTTGCTCCGCAACGGCGGAAGAACTTGGCCAGTTGGTCCGCAATGGCATAAGGACTCAACGAGTTGGTCCAAAAAATTTCAAAATTTTCTAAGTGTTTACGGCGAAGAAAATTTTGAAAGAACTTGGCAAGTTGCTCCGAAACTGCGGGAGAACTTGGCGAGTTGCTCCGAAACCGCGGGAGAACTCGGCGAGTTTCTCCGAAACAGCGGGAGAAATTAGCAAGATGATCCGAAATGGCGGAAGGTTTTTCTAAGTATTTTTTCGGCGTCCAAGAGAAAATTTCGAAAGAACTCGGCAAGTCGCCCCGCAACGGCGGGAGCTCTCGGCAAGTTGGTCCGCAATGGATCGGAAGGAAAAACTGAGTCTTTGACCGGAAGAACTCGACGAGTTGGCCCGAAACAGGTCAGAAGAACTCACTGAGTTGCTCCAAAACAGGTCATAAGAACTCGCTGAGTTGCTTCGAAACAGGTTGGAAGAATTCGCTGAGTTGCTCCGAAACAAGGAATTTCAACCATTTTCTAGGGAGATTTTTCAGGTGCCGAAAGTTGAAAATTGCCGAACTTGTGTGCCAGATTGCGCAAAATCGAAGGATTTACAAAAAACAAACAAGGGCGCTGCCCTCGACCCGCCCATAAGGGGGAAATCCCCCTTGACCCCTGTCGTCCCCCCGGAAGATAGTCGTTGAAAGTATGAAATGCATTCTCTATGCTTGGGAATGAGAAGCAGGAATTGCATTAAGAGTAGTTGGCTGTAATATGCCTTGCAGAAGAGCAATGGGAGCAACAAGGCAATGTTGATAAAGGGAGAATTCCTTAACTCCTCCATTGCTATTATATTTATATTTCCTGAGTTTTCTATATTGAAAATTATGGCATAGGGATGCTGGAAATGCAAAAGGATAGATAGATGAAGTGAATATGTACTAGATGGCATATTGCACAGTGCATGTGAAAATGTTTTTTGCGTGTATATGATATTGCATATTAGTAAAATAGTGAGGTTTTACATATGCAATGAGCCACTTAAGATAATTATTGTGGTTGCTAATAATTAGTCATGTTCACATTGGTTGTAGGACCAAAGACAATCGAAGCATGGCTAAGGATGTGGATGATGATTGTTGCATACAACCTTATGAACAGAGGATGGTGCAACAAATCCGTGATCATGATGTTGGAAAAAGGACGGAGTAGCCTTGGTAAGAGGCCAACTGATCAGGTAACATCAAGCGATGTTAATGACAACCATGTAGGTAATGGTTATTTATGCTTAGTTGCATGAATGTTGAAGGAGGATTTGGTAAGATCCCTTCAACTACAGTTAAACTATGATGATTTGGTTTGCATGTGGTATTGAGTGCCTAAATGTGAATGTTAACCTACCAAGTATGGTCAGGTGTGGGTAAATGAAGGCAAAGAGACTTACACCCTATAGTTTCTAGAAACCTCAATGCATTCATATGAATTCATATCATGCCATTTGTGAATATTGGTTGTGAGTTTAACAACCAAACCAACTGAGGACTTATGGACCTGTCATGGTAGTGCATGCTGTATGTAGTAATCATGGTTAGGCCATAGTATGTTTGAATGCATAGTATTCATGAAATCATGCAAGAAGGCATTGAAGAGATGTGCATTGAAATATTCGGTAAATGTTGTAAATATGCATGTATGTGTAGGTGCACATGTTGAAATGCATTGTGTGAATGCATGGACATGACATATATATGTTTCAATGCAGTTAGATAATAGATGAAATGGTGGACTATTGCTAATCCTAAGACCATTCCATAAGCTGCTATGAATGTAGGAGAAGGACTGCATGAAGAAGGTAGACATGTGATGGGCTACCAGAGCACTCTGTTGGAAGGACACAGCTGCATGGAATATGAAGTAATGAGTATTTACAGTTATTTAAATTGCATGGATAGTGTGACTATGTCTTGCAATTTTATTGTGATAATGATGCATATATAGAAATGTATATATATTTCATTGCATTTCAAATGTTAAACAACTGAAGGTGTTTGAATTATTGAGTATTATAATTCTGAGATCACTTCAATGACTATTATGGAAATGAATGATTATGTGCATAGATACTCACAACGTGTTTGGCTGATTGAAGTTTCAGTTTTCAGGTAGAAAAGTCTTGCGTATGGCAATGAGGATAAGTCCATAGTAAAGACCGAGATCTACTATGTGCAGAAGCCAAAGGTTATGAGAAGGTTCTCATGGTTGTAAATTTATGCATGAAACAAATATGAAAATTGTCTGGTTTAAGTTTATGAGGATAGTCTCATAGTTGCAAATCTAATTTCTGCAGGAAAACAGATTTACAAATTTCAGATTTGAGAATTTGCTTATAATTGCTAATGACTGTTTAGCTTATATAGAATTGTGTCAGGAGGACATGTTATAGGTGGATGTTCATGTATGGTAGCAAGGGTGAAACCATAATGGGCAGAGTGATACCACTTACAAGATCCAAACAATATGAGGAGAGACTCATTGCTAAGCAAATCAATTTCTGTAGGAGACAGAATTGTAAATTCATATTGAATTTAATTATTAATGTTATTGATTGGTTATGGAACAATCATATTTGAAGCTTATTGCTAAATGTTGCTGACTGTTTGGCTATTTGATAAAGTGTGCCAGGATGACACATTGTAGGAAGACCATGTGTGATGGCCTGCAGAAGCCAAACTAGATGGGAAGGATCCCATGCTTTGGAAATGGGTTTCGGGTGAAACGCCATTGGAAATGTTGACAATGTCTCAGCCGAACTGCATGTTGGTAAAGCATGTGAGTGAGACAGTAAATTATGCCAAGAAGGCATGTCTGGGTTATGTCATGTGAAAATATTGGGGTGGCAAACCGAAGGATTGTTGACTCAGAGAAGGGAGCCCCCATTCTTCGCAAATGAAGCAAATATACATCTGTGAAACAAATGAGTATTTGGTAACCCTAACTAAGGATATACATGTCTGGTTATTAGATTTAATATGCATAGCATGTTTTATTATTTCATTATTGTTCCATACTGCTTGAGTGTGACTAAGGCCTACATGGCTCACATCGGAAAGGGATGCATACCTTTCGGGTAATGGGTTATGTTAGGGTTTCAATATTGACTACACCCTAAGGGAATGGACACATTCCTGGTGTTTCAATACTTGATAGTGAATGATATGAAATATGATTACGACTTTTGAGCAGCAATACTGATGAGCCTGCTCATCCTTCTTGTGTTAACAGCTTACACAAATGCAAATTGGTGTTGCACGTTAAGAGGCAAAGTGAAGAAAGGGTGCTGAAGAGGACTGTATGGGAAGTGGTAACCTTTCTACACTCACACTAAAGGACACTATAAGAGATGGATAGGCTCGAGGAGCTATATTGCAGAAAAGGGGTATCATCCTTGTGTATTGTGAGTGGGTATTGTGGGGCCATGCTAGCCTGCAGTCAAGTGAGTCACCTATGGAGTTCTTGGAGGGAACCACTGGTTTACATAAGAGAAGGAGCCACATAATCATATTATGTTGTTCATATTGCCTGATAAACCTAGTCGATGTACTGGCTTGGAAATGGTTGTTGTATGCCTGATAAAACCAGTCGGTGTACTGGCTTGGCATTGGTTATTTGGGTGTTGTGGCAAAAGGTTGCTGGATTCCTGATAAACCCAGTCGATGTAATGGCTTGGCATGTTGTTAAATTAATGCCTGACAAACCCAGTCGGTGTACTGGCTTGGCATTGGTTATTTGCATGTTGTGGAGGTATTGGTGACGGGTGTTATTTCCTGACAAACCCAGTCAAAGAACTGGTTTGGAAATGGTTATTGTATGCTTGATAAACCCAGTTGGCATACTGGCTTAGCATACTGATTTTTGAAATGCTTGATAAACCCAGTTGGCGTACTGGCTTAGCATAATGATTTTTGAAATGCTTGATAAACCCTGCCGGCGTACTGGCTTAGCATACTAAATTTTTGGGATGCCTGATAAACCTTGTCGGCGCACTGGCTTGGCATTACCTATTCGGATGATGTTGTGGAGCAGCATGTGTGCTGGCCAAGCATCCACCCCACAGGTGATCCAAGGCTTGTAAAGCAGAGAAGGAAACCTGTGGAGTAGCGAGGAAAATGCACAATACAAATAAGTATTCATTTTCATTTATTTCTTGTTTGGAATGATGAAGACTTCAGGTATAAGTCTTATGACAACAAAGTTAATACACTGTTGTTTCTTTGTTGGAAACCTTGGCCATTACAGGAAGCAAGGACCCTGAAAGAACTATAAATTCTTGGTAAACCCAGAGAGTAACTGGTGGGAGCTATAAATTCTTGTTAAAGCCAAAGAGTAACTGGTTGGGCGCTATAAAAATGCTTGGTAAAGCCAGAGAGTAACTGGTTGGGTGCTATAAAAATTCTTGGTAAAGCCAGAGAGTAATTGGTTGGGCGCTATAAAATTCTTGGTAAGTTCAAAGAATAGTTGGTGGGAACATTAACCACTTGATGTTGTGGAGCAGCCGGCGTGTTGGCCAAACATTCCCTAATTAATTGATAAAAACCAGTCGACGTACTGGCCTGGCATTGCCTATTTGAATGGTTGTGGAGTAGCCTGGGTACTGTCCCAACATTCATTATTGTATCCACAAGAAATCCAATGCTTGGAAAGCAAAGAAGAATCCTGTGGAATAAAGTGAATACATCCGATACAGATAAGTATTTGATTATCTTACAACTTCTTGCTTATGAATATACATGTGTATATGATTTGATTATGATTTTCTCAAACTCTTGTCTAGAGATAAACCCTATGAAAATACACTAAACATGTGAATTAATTCAATGTTTGAGTGCAGGTGTTGCTGGAAGCAAGAAATATGAAAGCATATGGAGGATGCGTGTGGACATATGACTGTCCTAAAGAGCTCAGTATGAGCAGTAATGAAAGATGGTGCTAGTGGAACTGTCTGAGTCCTAGCAGACAAAGGTTCTGTAAGCAACAACAGGGAAGGGTTCCCTAGTTGAAAAGCATTAAACAGACCTTAGACACTAAAATGTCAAAGCCAAGAAATGGCACGCCAAGCATTCACATTGAAGTGAAAGAGGCTAAGGAGCATAGAACCACAAGTGATGGTGTGGCTCCGGATTGGAACAAGACTAAGAGGGGGAAACTCTTACTCTTCTCTTTCCTTTTGACTGATGCATCTCAGAAACAAAAGACTGTTGAGTGCATGTCATAAATGAAAAAAAATTGTGTTTAATTGATTGAAATGAATTGTGAATGCTGAAATGGTTATTTTCCGGTGAAAGGATGAACATGAATGAGTTCATGTGTATATTGGGAAAGCATGAAATGTGTGGAAGTCTCATGAGTAAAGCATGGACGTTCCATGTCAATTGGGCAAATAATTGACTAATTTTAATATTGTGATATGCTTGTCCTAACAGGAATTGCCATGATAAGTCTCACAGGAGAGACATTGAAAGCCATTGTTGCAGCTGTTACTAGACAAATGATTGCTAGTGAGAAAAGCGAGAGCCAGTTGTGCACATTGATCATGGTAGTAGGCCAAAAGCTATTTGTTTTGGCTGGAAGTCTTCCTCAGATAGTTGCTGGGACAACAAGAAATTTGGCATCCATGAAATTCCAGACTTGTAGATCAGTTGGAAGGTGAATAAAGGGAAGGGATTGCTCTAGAGCAACGCCCACCTGCAGAGTTGAAAGACCAAAGCTAGCAGGAGCAGCTTGAGGAAGCCAAAGGACTTGATCCTGAAAGTTCAAAGTAAAGAGATGAAACGCAAGACATACCTGCCCCCAGTTGTGAATTTTGAGGCAAATGTAAAGTGGGTATTTATTCCTAAGTGTTGAAACACCGAGGACGGTGTTATTCCAATGGGAGGGGAATGTCACGTCCCCATCTAGACCCTATCACTTTAACATTTTAAATGATGTAATATTGATATGAAATCCTGGTGAGGAGCTCAAGGCCAAGGCTCCGCCATCGATTTATTGATGCATATGGTTTGTGTGCTAGCCAGGCACATTGAAACTTCAACATCATGTAATATGCATTTTAATAAAAATACCCACAACTAGCTATGCAATGCAACAAAGAGATGGGGGCATGATTTCACAAGGAATTGGGAGGGAAAACATTCAAACCCTTGTTCCAATCAGTTCAAGCCAAGTGTCAATGAGAGAACCCATGTTGACTTTTGTACCCAACCATTGATTTCTCCCAAGAGTTGGTTGAGGTAATTAATGCCTTGGGAATGGAGAAGTATGGCTGTCCAAATTCGGGTATGGGCAAGCCACCCTTCATGGAAAATCGTGTTTGTCTCCTTGGGCAAGAAAAGATCCACAAAATTTCTCTTGAAGCCATTATGCAACCATCAGTCTTGCTCCCTCACGCAGCTCTAGCTGCCTGGGCATTTTCCTCCATGGTTTTTCTGGGTTTCCCTTCATCTTTTACCTGGGAAGGGGCATTTTTGTGTTGATTACTAGTGGGGAAGAGAACAACATGTTTTTGGGTCTTCCTGGAGGTCGTTTAGGCCATTGGAAAGGATCATAACCAGTGGGGAGAAATTGGTTTTACTCCCTGGGGTTGAAATCGAATTACTCTTTCCACAGTCTGTTTTAGTGAGCCACGATTTGGGAAAAACCCATGGACCCTGTTTTGTAAAATACCCTTGTTGTAAATGGTATCTATGCCCAATGTTTGTGTTTGCGGTGTGAGAAATGAGAATTTTGGGGTATGGGATTTGGGTATCCATTGCTTTGGATTGAGCTTGAGAATAAGCATCCATGGTTCAAATGTATCCTGATAAACCCAGCTGTGGATTGGCTTGGCTGAGATGAAATGAGTAATTGGCAGTGAACGAGCTGGAATGTTCCCTTTCCTTGTGAGAATCATGCCCAGCTCGGGGGTGGCCTTCATACGGACTCAGTATAAGCTGTCGAAGAGCCTATGGTTGGGTGGAATGTTGCAGCGACATAGCTAGTTGCTTGGGGCAGTTGCAAAATGAAAATAAGTGTTTTTATGTCTATGTATTTACTTCTGCAATGTTTAATTAATGATTATTTTGATATGCTGGATGAATATGAATTGTGTGTGGATGCTTTTTTAATTCTGTTGTGCATAATTGATTTGTTTTACATCTACACACTCATATTTTAATTATATGAATCTAACGAATGGACTGAGATCATGTGAAAGCCCTAAATTTGGCATCATGTTCCCTGCCTTGCATTGGATAAATGGGTGGGTACGTGACAAGCTCATTCCCTTATTCACATGACCCATTTGTCCACTTTTCCACCATTTGAGCCTCTAAATCCATCAAAAGGTCACCAGAAAGACCACAATACACCTTTTTTCCCCTCAAAATATATATTTTTCCTCAAAAAACACAAAAAAACCCTAAAAAATGGTCCAAAATTCCCAAAAATATTAAAAGGGAATAAAAAATATAAAAAATATTCAAAAAGGAAAAAAGAGGGAAAAAAAGACCTAAACCATGTTGGCCAATACCATTGGTTTTCTTAAAACCATAATGGTATTCCCCATCACCAAAAACTATAAAAAGGTGATAGGGGCTCCTCACTATCTATCCACATTTCATCATATCCTTATGCTGCCAAATTCCCTTTGAGAGCCATTGCCTCCCATTTCAAGTTTGAAGATCTCCATTGAAGCTTTGGAGAAGAAGAGACCATTGGATATTGGAGCTTCTCAACCTTGGAGTTGCTCAACACCCACCATCCTCACCATTTGAGGTAATACAAAATCAAATATTTTTCAAGTTATTGCTTTTCCATAGATCTTATTGCTTATGTTCTTAAATTTAGTTTTTTATTTCTTTTACACATATTAATGTTAGATTAGATTAGTTTATTCATAATTGTTTTTGTTTTATATTGAAACTACTATTACAAGTTAATAGGTGCATCCTTGCACATGCTTGGTTGAAAAACCAAGCAACAGTTTTTGGTGAGTCCGCTGGGTTTTTGAACTTTAAATTCTTGCTTTAGATCTTTATTTTAGTTGTTTTTCCCATTTAAAACTATAGATCTGCCATACTAGTCAGCTTCTTGATAGCTGCCCTAGCCATTGGCCCTTTCTGCAGCTCGAAACAACCCAAAATTTCAATTTTTGGGTTCGTTTTTCACCGGCCGTTTTTTCGTCCGTACATCACAAATTTCGGCACCCACAGTCACGTGGTCCATCGCGACTGTGATCCTTTTTTCCGCGCGGTCCATTGCGACTTTTTGACTTTTTCCCGCGCTGCTCATTTTGGTTGGGTGAACTTTTCCTGTGCGGTCCATCGCGACTGTTTTGCAATTTTCCGCGCGGCTCATCGCGACTTCTGACCTCCGCGCCGTGATTCACATCGCGGCTTTCGCCCACATCACCACGCGGCTCATCGCGGGTTTTGAACCGACAACCGCGACATTTCCTATTTCGTTTCGGCCAATTTTTTCAAAAAAATTTCGCCCAATCAACCCATTTTTCCAACATCAATTTCTGCAATTTTTTACAACCTAGTGTATCATTATTGCAACATTATTAAATTGATATTCGGTTAGATACTTCATTTATCTTTTTGAAAATTTTCAGTCAATTGAAAGAAATATTTTTAAGTATTTATGAGATTCTAAGTTTATACATTGCAAAGTTAGAACCATATTTCTAAAATATTGCTCAATATTTTTCCCAAAGAAAAACTCTAAAAATCCATTTATTTTTACATATTTTATTTGCTTTACTTTTTAAAGAATCCATATTTTTTGAAAAGGTTATTAAACCATTTAAATTTGAAACGTCTTTCATCTTTTTCGCAAATTGAATTCATTATTTTAGTTTGCGATTAAATCACCCATGTGAGGCACATTGTTTTGGTATACACCTACACTAGCACACAATTTGTCACAATAATTTCAAGTGAGCCTTAAAAGTTACCTTAACTCAAACAACATTCTAACCCCACTTAGGGAACACAAAAAGAATTTTGTAGCTAGGTAGGAATGAGGGGATAAGTATCCAAATAACACCCCTCACTCATTTTTCATGTTGAGACATAGTGATTGACATTTAGGGTACCAAAATTCCTTATTATTTGTTGACACGGTTTAACACCAATTTATCAGGAAGGCTTCTCCCTTAGGAGGGTTGAAGTAGCCATACTGGTTTCGGAAGCTTGAGTGGAATACCGCTATCCATTCAGTAACCGAAGGATACCTTTCACAGTTCTCGTTGTACCACCCTTATGGGAGTACAATGGCGATAGAACCAAACTATAGATTCACCCAACCGAACGTGTCATGAACGAGGTATCTTAGTGGCCCAACTTTTAGGATTGTCTACCCGGTAGGGGGATATCTAGCCCTTGATTCTACAATTTATATTGTCTGACTTGGATTTCATCACCTTGCAAAGGATATACCTTGTCGAGTCATAATACTTTTTAGTTAGGTGTTTGAATGCTCAATTACCTCTGTTTGGTCATAGAGTATGCCTTTTTCTATTTTTAGGAACTGTTTACATGTTGGTTTCCTGACCACATTTTTTATTACTCCACTTACTATAGCACAACTGTTATAGTAAGTGTTTTTGAGGTTGGTTTTTGGCCTGAGTGCCATTTATTTTTTACGCTCCCCTCTTACACACACAGTTGCATTAGGTCTTTAGATCTTTCCACTCACCACCACCTAGTAGTTTCTATTCACAAATTGTCACCATTGATTCCCCGAGACGTTCTCGGCGCTTCTGGGGAGACCCCCCGCAGTATGGTTCCCTTGACTCCACACGTCATCGAAATAGAGCCCCGTCATTCGATTCTGACGTGCCTCATTTCACATCTGATTCTGAGTAAAAATCCAAAAATTCCACATATACCACACCTATTAGCCTCATGGTTGGTTCGCATTACGACAACTTTTTCACAGGGGCTGTTGGTGGAACATCATCCACCCTTGCCACCACAATGACCACCACGGTAGCCACAACTACCACACCTCCCTTAGGGATGCCTAATATGGGACCTACACCTACATTAGGTATTCCTACCATGGGATCCCCGCCCAATACAGGACCCCCACCTAACTTATGCATGCTCACTATGGAAATTATACCTACTATCCCCGCTACCACTCAGATTCCAACACCTCTTGGACATCTTCCCAACCCATCTGTGACTCCCGTTGCACTTGGTGGTGCAGCACCCTCCCACACTCTTATGGGTGGAGGGCACATACCTCTCATGACAAATATCCCCCTAGGGGGCAATGTCCTAATACATAATGCCACCACCAGCACTTATGCCCCCATGACAACATCGTACCCTTCCACTAGTTTTTCATTTATGGCTAACCTTAACCCACCAAACTTGGCTAGGCTAACAAATGATCCCATCCTGCATGACCCTACTTGGCCACCCATGCCCACAAAGCTCCCGTCAGACATCCCAAAGTTTGAAGTAAAGGCTGGGGAAGACCCCCAAAACCATATCATGTCATTTCACCTATGGTGTTCCTCAAACTCCATAGTCGATGATTCTATTCGACTCCGAATTTTACAAAGAACTTTCACTGGCTCTGCAGCCAAATGGTATATTGAGCAGCCACATGGGACGCACCCCACGTTTACATCCCTCACCTCAACTTTCCTTCAGTTCTTTCAACTACCTGTACGCTATGATGCAGGAGTGGAAATACTTTTGTCTTGTAGACCGAACACTGCTACACACATCACCGATCATATCCATGAGTGGCGTAAGCGCCGTAGTCTTTGCAAGATAAAGCTTGACGACTGTATCTTTTTGGATTGGTTCCTCAAATCACTCCTCCCTCTCATAGCCAAAGATGTATCTTTTGAATGACCCCAGTCGGAAGAAGAAGCCATCTTAAAAGCTCAGCAGTTCGACCTCATATATGCCCAGTCTGGATATTTATACACCATATTACCTGACGCCCCGTGCAAGGATCCATCCCGGAGTGACACGCAAGGGGCATCCCAAGCCACTGACGGCATCATTGGACAAGTTGCATCCCACAACCAACCCTTTTCCATTATGTGCAATAATATCGGTCTCGATCTTTCGCGGGCCACATCTCACTCCAGAGCTACAACTTCGTATGCTCCCATGGCCCACCCCCACCATACTCATGGACCCTCATGTCCACCACAGTGTTATGGTCACACACCTTCAGCCTATCCACCTCTGGTTGCACCCCCTACGTATTACCATCAGCAGGCCACACATGCTCATGTTCACTCACAAGCCCCAACGACTTATTACCCACAACAGGCAGTGCTTGCTGCACCACGACCTCCAGTCGCTCAGAATTATCCTCCAAACAACAACAACGCTGCCCCCACCAACCAAAACCATGATCGACCACCGAAACAGGGTAAGAACCCCAATTTACGAACAAACCACCCATGTTCCATATGCAGGGTATACAACCATCACACACACACTTTCCCCCATTTGGAGCGAGCATGCCAACTGTGGTCTGATGACGCCCAATGCCAAGGGCATGCGACACAACCAGCACCACCTCCTCAACCACAACCCATGGTGCTGCAGAATCCTTTTCCCACACAAGGAGTGGTGAACACTCGTCCGTTGGATCCTCCTCAAGGAACCATAACACCACAACAACAAATCACATATGCTGCACACACAAACCAACCGATGGATTCAAGTACTCATCATCTCCTTATGATGTCATCATCCGACATGAATCTCCAAATGCATCGAAACCAATACGCCCCCACTGCACCTAAAAATGTTCTCTTTATGATTGAACAACCAGTTCAGAATGCACCTACATCGTTCATCTCCACAGTCAGACCCAGATTATACTCGGAATCGCCTATGACTTCCACATTCCAATCCATCCCACGCCCTTTGAATATAATCGAGATATCTGATTTGTGCACCCTCTTGCATAACACACAGGTACCAAACCAACAACCCCCTTTACTGCCGCAACCACCCTTAGTGCCAACTCACGTAGGAGCCACACCAATTCATACTATCCCATTTTTATTTCCCCCTTCAAGCGCCATCAGCACACCAGTCATGGATACACTTAATCTCCCAGGATTAACATTAGGACTACCTGTGTAGTACCTACCTTCCCCAACCCCTCCCCCGACACCGAATGTCATTTTACAACCGGTGGAACCCATCAATACTTCTAACCGTCCACCCCTTGGTGTAGCAAACATCCAGAACCGACCACCCCCAACGGTGACTACGGCATCAACATCTAGTAATTCTCCCCCTCCATTCCGAAACACTGGGGGCAGAGGCCCATAAATTTATACCATTGGACCCACAACCCGCACCCCCCCAGCGACCCCAAAACGGGCGAAGAATGCCCCAATCACTCGTGCTCCCCCCAAGTGCTCTTTGTGCGACGACATAGGCCATGCCACCCATCAATGTCCACAGTTACTAGCACTTCAAGAACACATGAATATGTTGGAAGACGACGCTGGTATCCCAGTGGTAAAACTTGAACTACCTCCTCATCCGCGTGATAAATTGCTGCATACCAATCACCCTTGTGCGATATGTGGCATTTACGGCCATTACTCACATCATTGCCCTGATCTACCAGATTACAGAGCAGCTCTATACGAATTGAATAATGCCGACCTAGAGATATCCCCTCTTCTCATTGAGGAAATATATCCCAAAAATATTCCTCCTCGGTAGAAATTAACACCATTTACATGGTTTCCACTGGAGACCCCTCTGTTCGGTCGGCCCCTTCCACTGATCCCTTTGACACACATGTTAAACCCTTTCAAATTGACGAGGAAACCACATGTCCACAACATGGGGGCAGGCCCAAAACCTTTCCTACTCATCATCATCATGATTCTTGTCGGAGATACTGGGGGAATCCATCCCACAAGGGGAATCCCCCATCATCATATCATCACTTCAGTATGCCACCACATCCCACAGCCTCATGGTATTCCCCCCGCCAACAGTTGCTCAATGCCCTATTGATCCCTCTTTGAGACAACATCTGCACCACATTGACACCTTTGAGTTAGGGGGCATAATAGGTTACCTCGACCCTGGGATAGGGGGCATGATCAATCATTTTGAACCTTCCCCATCACATCTATTTCATTATTTCAATGACCCCATTGTTCAAACCAACACATATGTGATCCACAATCATAAACCCCATGCACATAGCATGGGGGAAGGTCATTAACCTTGCTCACTTTTTCACATGCGTGATCTCAATCATTTTTGAGGTCACATATCACTTGTATATTTGATTTGATTTGATACACCTAGTATTCTTCCCCCGCGGGTCATCATTTCTCCCCACCACTGCATCCTTGGCTTGGTGGGCTCACCTTTATTTGTAGCCATTTTTTAACCTAGTTATTTCCTTTGACCATTCCGGAGTCCTTATGACCTCCGTTTTTTGCACCATTTGCACTGCCGGATTCATATTTCCGTGCCTGTGATGATGCTTGAGATCATTTCTCACTCTCACCAAAAAATTTCGGGCATTCTTTCCATGACCCACGACACCTCGATTTGCATGCCACATCGGTTGTTGTCAGTTTATTGGCAATTTTTATACCATTGGATTCAGTTTTCTGAACTTGTGATGATGCTTGAGATCATTTCTCGCTCTCACCACCATATTTTTAAGACATTTTTTCCATGGCCCTCATTGCCTCGGTTTGTGTGCCACATCGGCCGTGGTCTGTTTTTGACGAGTCTCATATTGCCGGATTCAGTTTTTCGCACTCGTGACGATGCTTGAGACCATTTCTTGCTCTCACCACCAGATGTTTTGGGCACTTTTTACATGCCCCTCGTCGCCTTGATTTGTGTGCGACATCGGTTGTGGTCCATTTTTGACGAGTCTTATATCACCGGATTTAGTTTTCCGCACTCGTGATGATGCTTGAGATCATTTATCACTCTCACCCCCAGAATTTTTGGGCACTTTCTCACATGCCCGTCATCCCCTTGATTTGCGTGCCACATCGACAACCGTCTTATTTTACAAATTTTCGCATCACAATTTATACATGAGCCCACCACTCCATCCATACTACAATTCCGACATTGTTTTTCTACCATTCATCAACCTGCAAAGAGGCCCCATTAGTGTTCCCCCCTATCACCGTGCTTGATCCCCATACTCGCCCTTTGATTGAACACTTCCTCCTTGCCTCTCCATTACTTTTGTTCGGTATAAATTTATCCCTTTTTCGGGCCGAGCAATTCCTTTACGAAAAAGGCACTTAGGGAGTTTCTGTTAAGCTCTTTTCTGACTCCTAAAATAATGAAAAGATCATCGAGCAATCTTGCTTCCTTTCATGATCGCTAAAAGTATCTGAAAGGGTGTCTACCTGGTATAAGTTTACCCCTTTTCTGGACCTTGTAGACTAATTATGAAAAAGGAATACTCTAGTCACATCGTCCAAAAGAGTTCTCCATTTGCATTATTTTATGCTTTTTCGGGCCTTGGAGACTAACATACGAAAAAGAACACCAATGGAGTCTACTTATCGCTTTCAGACTCTCTAAAATTGAAAGCAACCACGAGCAATCACCGTCTTGGGCTCGTACAAATCCACAGGACGGTACCCATCCACCAATTCAGAGTCTTCTTATCGTTTTCAAACTCCTTAAAAATGAAATCACTCACGAGCATGAACAGTCCTGGGCTCGCATAAATCCACAGGACAGTACCATTTCAGAGCAAACTTTTATCCCTTCTCGGAGCTCATTAATACCACGAAGAAGGACCCAATGGTGCTTTTCAACGCCACAACAGATCATGTCTACTCATATGACAACTTCCCCATTCTGGTCGCCTTTGTTCAAAGTATTTTGCAGTATGTCACCCTGAGAGTCTCCCAATAGCATCCATCAGCTTGTCCCCCCAGAGTCACTCCAGTCAGCAATACATACCCCTGAAAAGCTATGATCCTCACACCTAAATATTAGTTTCATATGCTGTCAGGTCAACCATGTCATCATGCTCTGAACAAAGGAAGTTTGAGTCCACCCACTCTATGACCCCAATTATTCCCCATCCCCTCAATATGTTAGTCCTACCATCAGTACTATCACACTTCAGTTATACACCTCGCACTCCTATCAAGGAAACATCATTGCCTTGGTAGTTTCCGGTCTCCCTTTGTCTACGCCAACCAAATCTATTCCAGAGGATAGACCCAGAGGTCCCTGTGCCTTGGACTCATCACCATTAATAATGAGTTCCTACAGATCATTTTGAAAGGATCCCTCATTGCATCTCCAAATGATTGTTTCTCACATGATCGACTTCAAACACCTTGATCGCATCATTGAGACTCGTACAGGGTATCAATCCTTTCAGTTATTTGTTGAAGACCCCATATATCACCTGACTCTACCACAGTTATGAGTCTTTTTGAGAAAACAACCAGTTACACATTCCTATGGATATCCGGGTTGCGCTTGGCGACAATTATCAGATGTACCGTAGTTTTATACTCCCTCAAGTATACAGTTACATATACTCCTCAGACGTTGACTCACAATCATTGAATCCCCACATATGTTGGACACCTTCAGCTCCAACAGTTCATCAACCCTTCTGAAACCTTATTCAGAATGGTTGTTGCTCTTCTCCAGTGTATCAGTTATTGAGATCAATCATGGTATGACCATGAGTATGTCCCAACATTGTGTCTCCTTTGGACCATTATGATGTACCAGCAAATTTTTATGTATTATTCAGGTCCCCCTTATTGGGCCTAATTTTCATGTATATGTCTTGATACGAGAATGGGTATGTCCGCCTCGTCCATTATCAAAGATTATTCCTCATTCATTTTGAGTCCATGTATTTTTTTAGTTTTTTGCAGCTTCCAAGGGGCCATTGTTCCAGTCCCGAATCAGTTTCTTCTCTTCTCCAAACCCCAGGAAAAAGACAAAAGAACTATGATGTCTATCGGCCATACGATGAGCTCCTGCCCTCACACATCAAGGGGCAATCTGTTAACACCAAAAAAGTGCTCACTAGCTCATTCCCTTATTCACATGACCCATTTGTCCACTTTTCCACCATTTGAGCCTCTAAAGCCATCAAAAGGTCACTAGAAAGACCACAATACACCTTTTTTCCCCTCAAAAAATATATTTTTCCTCAAAAAAACCCTAAAAAAGGGTCCAAAATTCCCAAAAATATTAAAAGGGAATAAAAAATATAAAAAATATTCAAAAAGGAAAAAGAGAGAAAAAGAGACCTAAACCATGTTGACCAATACCATTGGTTTCCTTAAAACCATAATGGTATTCCCCATCACCAAAAACTATAAAAAGGCGATAGGGGCTCCTCACTATCCATCCACATTTCATCCTATCCTTATGCTTCCAAATTCCCTTTGAGATCCATTGCCTCCCATTTCGAGTTTGAAGATCCCCATTGAAGCTTTGGAGAAGAAGAGACCATTGGATATTGGAGCTTCTCAACCTTGGAGCTGCTCAACACCCACCATCCTCACCATTTGAGGTAATACAAAATCAAATATTTTTCAAGTTATTGTTTTTCCATAGATCTTATTGCTTATGTTCTTAAATTTAGTTTTTTATTTCTTTTACACATATTAATGTTAGATTAGATTAGTTTATTCATAGTTGTTTTTGTTTTATATTGAAACTGCTATTACAAGTTAATAGGTGCATCCTTGCACATGCTTGGTTGAAAAACCAAGCAACAATTTCATCTATGTATATTGTACTCCTATAAAGATGTGTTATTCCTCTATACGGAAGTGTCGTCATTTGTATTGACAACTGTCGCAAGTGTCGTAACTTGCTGATGGGTTATTAGACCACCATGTGTGGGGTCGTCCCTGATTAAGTTAACCATGGGTTATTAGGCTAAGCTAGACAAGTCGGCCCATTACTTTATTGGGCAGGATAGGACAAGTATAAATAGAGATCGGGAGATCTCTATTTGGACATCTCGTTATTCACTTGTACATCACTCGGAAAGTGGCGCACTAGTTGAGGAGGAGGAGGAGTTGCTAGTAGAAGACTATTCTTGTACTTTGGTTGTACCTTGGTTGTATTATTGCTCTATCTATCTCTGAGGAAGTTGTGGGGTTTTTCACCTTAGGGTTTTCCCCATGGAAACTCTATGTGTCTATTGTCTCTTATGTTTGCCTCTTGTTGTGATTGACATGATTGACATGCTTGATATGCTGTACATGTTATTCTCTCAGTAAATATCCTAGAGTATATTGAATTAATGCTAAAAAATTAACAAGATCTAGATATAAAGAGTTAGGTATTGAGCTAGTCGATCTTGGGGAAAACCACTCTCATCACCCCAAACCACCTACCATGGCCTAGGAAAAGAGGGATTACGGAGTAGGATACATTATCAAGCTGTTTCTCGAGGAATCCCTCACATGACAGAGGGATGAGATAATAGAAAATTTCGCCCAAATCCTTCAATGGATTCCATCGGAAGCAGAGGGATCATCAAGTAGTCACTTCGGAGGAGACACACCCTTTAAGGTACAAGTTAAATTTGATATATCATTATTTCAATCCTAGATCGATGTCGATGCCCTAGATAAATGGTTAAGTATGATAGAAGTGTATTTCTCTATGCACAATTTTTCATACAGGGAAAATATCACCTTTGCACTTCTTAAGGTTGCCCCCCATGTAAAAAATTGGTGGGAAACTTATTGTGAGCAATAATTAATGGAGGACTTTGAAATGTTTAAAGCCAATCCCACTTGGGCCTCTTTTGTACATGTCATTAAGAAACAATATTATCCCATAGGAAACTATGACAACTAGTACACAAGATGGACCACACTACGTCAAGAGAGAGAGACCAAACAGTGCCAGAGTACACCAACAACTTTCATACCTTACACACAAATCTATGTATCAAAGTCTCATAATGACACTTGGTTCTGAAATATCATAGTGGCCTACATCGGTACATCTGAATAGAGATGGAATTCTTTGACATCTCTTCATTTGGTGTCACTTATCAGTATGCTATCAAAATAGAGAAAAAATTATAGCAAAAGAATAAGCAAGATTTTAGGCCTGCAAATTCGTACAGAAGCATAGAAAAGGCAACCCAGAGTTGCAAAAAAATTTATGACACAATGATAACCAACCTCAAGACAACCCATCTAATAAGGGTAATGAGAAGGTTAATAAGGACATTGGAAAGTGGTGTGAGTTCCACAAAATCCCATGGCATAACACTTATGAATGTTGCTCAAAGAAATCATTGGTAGTTGAGATCAAAGATTCAAAATCAAATCGTGGTTCTAACTTCGATTCAGAACCCAAAGTCACAATTACAGAAAAGGGGAAGCGGATCATTGATGTAGAACTCAGTCTCACTGTCGCTACCACATTGATTCAGCCAAAGGAACAAGAAGGGTCAAATGCAGGCGAGTGCCTCTTCCACTCACAATTGTGGGTGAAGGGAATACCCCTACATTTTGTTGTCGAAAATATTAGTTTAAAACAACCTGATCTTAGCATAAGTCATCAAGATATTGGAGCTACTGACCCAATCCATAATGTGTTCTTCTTGGCTAGACCTTTCCAACAAGCTACCGAACATCCTAAACAGAGGTCGTATGCAAAAGTTGATACCTCAACTAACCACCTCGGGGCCCGTAATCCTTTTTATGGTTCATATCCTAGGGTTAGGTTTTTGGATGTTTAGATTTTTTCACCTCATGCTTATGATAAAAAGGCCCTTTTTCTACCTTTTGTAATCATCTTGTGATAAATGAGCATAGCTACCACATCTCTTCTTAGAAATAAAGCTACCACCATTCTAGATACTTTTATTTTACAGTATGTTATGTTTCATTCACTTAATAGAATTTGATTTTGTTATATCACTATGTTCCCTACAATGTATCTATGTATGTGGTGCTATATATATTCTTTCATTCCATTCTCACATAAATCGGTATCAATTACTTGAGTGATTCTTATGGTTAAAGGACAAAGGAAAGCTCTAATTTATTACTACAATGACAAGAATTCCCTCTTCTCTAGCGCTCCAACCTAGAGAAATCAAACCAAAACCAAATTTCTCACTTGGAGGAATCCCATAATCATCCCACAAATGCATAGCAATGAAGATAATAGTGCATAACGTTTGTAGTTGAAGCAAATCCAGGGTTTGGGACAGGTCTTTCATGCAAAGAATTAAATTGATTTTACCCTCCACACATGGGACTTTGAATACCTTCCAACTATTGTAAAAACCAATTGATTTGAAGTACGATGAGAATCCCATCAAACTAGGTGAGCCACCTTCAAATGAGGGGACCGCCCCCCCCCTCCCCACATTTCTTGAAGCCACCCCTTGTCTATATTTACCGCATCATTAGCCAAGCCATCGACGTAGAAGTTATTTTTCCTCTGGATGTGAAAAAAAAGGTCTTGAATTTTCCATAGAAGAATATTGATTTGGGAATGTAGACACCCATATTTAGTCCCCATAGGAGAGATTTGATTTCTTGCTTACGAGATGAAAAGATGAGAGTCACCAAAGGTAAGAACTTGATAACAACCACGAGCGACTATAATTTATAATCCCATATAATGAGCATGTATTTATGCTTGGTTGTTGTTCATACTCTCGTTACCCCATTCATACATATCCACCATTTTCCCATTGGTATTGAAAAGAATCCTTCTCACTCCTACCACCCAAAGTACATGGAATATCTTATCACATCTTTAGTTACACATTCATTTCATGGCGGTGAAAAATGAAATCCATCAGAGGTGAAATAGTAAGTTAAAACATTCGATGACCTGTTGGCACTTCATAATTGAATTCATTAGAATTGTGATGGTCATTGAATAATTGTCACAATTGGGAAAAACAATTATAGTAGCATTGGTCTAGTCCTTGAATTACTGTCACTAATTGGCATTTTAAATTAGGTTCATCGGTGAATTCTAATAACTTTTTCCCAAATCTTAAAAAAAATTGTATTTCAAGTTATTATTGGGGACAATTATCATCACAGATTCGCACTTCTATTTTAGTTTGAAATTAAAGTATTTTTTTTACGCTAGTACCCATAGACTTTTGAACCGGTGACCTAACACGATGAGTGACTCAACAATACACCCATTCATAATCCATTCTACACCCCGTGGGCTAGTTTGAAATTAAAGTTATGAAAAAGTGTCTGTTGTAGAGATTTATTCCTATGGATAGAAAGAAGCCCTCCTAGGATAGAGAAGGATGAATTGACTCTATACTAAGACAAAAGTGAAACAAATGTGATCTTGAATCCTAGATTAAACAAGTATTTCAAAGATTTTGTATTGAATAAAGTGAGAGAAGATAACTGACCTTTCACTCTTGATGTTTGTCCCGCTCATAGTCCAGATCTCGAAGTCCCTGTGATGAACCTGTTAAGATCAGACAATATACAAGCATATACAATTCTCCAAGAACCCTGAATCACAAGTTAGAATCCAAATCTAGCTAGATACAAATCATGAAATTGAAACACAATCAACAGAAATGAATTGGGAAACAAGACAAGTTATCTTTATTACAACTTGAAGATGCTTACAATGGTTTCTTGATGTCCAAGCCAACTTTTAGCTCCAAGTTCTTCCTCTAGCTACCTCTGCAAAAGTCTCAAGATCATAGGTTGGATGCCCCAAAAGTCCTCTCCTTGGCTCATGGAAGGCCTTTCCTTTATAGTTCTTGGAAGGGTTAACCAAAAGGAGAATAAGATGGATCTAATGAGTGTTTAGTGGATCAGCCATCCTAAACAGAGAGGGGGGGTTGGGATCAAATTATAGGTGGTAATACCAAGAAAATCTCTCGAAAGATGAGATCCAAGATCCATGGAAAAAAGGCTAAAAGGGGAGCTCTTACCTGGCGTAGACGACTGTCAAAATGGTGCCTCGGATCTCCGGATATGGTCACTTGAATATTTTCCCTCCAATAGGTGAAACTCCCTCTACAAGTGAAAATGTCCAAGTTAGAATGGTAACTTTCTCTTTTTACCTCTTATTTAGATACGTTACATGGCTATTTTTGCTCATTATTTTATTATAAATATCTTTTATGTCAAATTTTTCACATCACTAATATCCTTGTTTCAAGGTTTCATAAACTATTTTTGACAGGATCTCTCGACATTGTTCACAATGGCGGTATTTTATTGTTTTGACCTTCATTTGAGCTGACTTTATCTTTTTCGTGCTCTGGATTAAAACCTGAAAAAGATTCCAAGTGATTTTCACACCTGTGTCGTGCTTGTTAAAATTAAGTAAACGGGGGTCAAGCTTAGTCGACTTTACTCGTGCTCGTAAAACGATGAGGAAAGTATCATTTTGGTATTATTTTATTCTTTTTTCGAACCAAAATGATTAAAAATTACAAAAAAGACCATTGGAGTTCTCTTTAAGCTCTTGTCGACCTCCCTCGTTGCGAAAAGATTGCCAAGTGCACTTGTCTCTTTCACACTTGTAATATTATTTGAAAGGACATCTATTCGGTGATAGGTTACCCATTTTTCGGCCCGTCTAGACTATCTACGAGAAAGGAATACCTCAGTCAATCTCTGATTGGGAGAGTTCTCTTAGGAATTGTTTTACACTTTTTCGGGACTGGGGGACTAAATTTACGATAAAGTATATTTTGGAGCCTGCTTTAATTTTTTCAGGCTCTCTAAATGTGAAAACATGTCGAGTTTTCCTTCCTTGGACTCGTTAAAATTCAACATCGAAGGGCCCACTTTGGGACGAGCCCCTCCTTTCCCAGGTTAGTAAAACATGTGAGATCGGACTCATCCATGAGATGAGCTATACCGAACATCTTTCATTCTCTTCAAGCTCGTAAAACAACAAAGAGGTACTCGTCCATCATGTCAGGGGGGAAATGGGAAATGAGTCAAGTTTACCTTGTTGGTAGCTTGTCAGTCGTCACCTTTGAACATGGCATGCATCCTTACCTTGTCTCCTTTTGGGTATTCATCTTTTCTGAGTTACAATCATGGTTATGAGTCGTCTCTTTGGCAATAAGTACACTCATCTTATGACCGTTCTCTGTTGTTTACAACCCCTGCTGCCAAGTTCTATTTCATGCCATTACACGTTCAAAGGGTATGCATTGTGTCAAGTCATCCTTTACGTAAAAACTTCTGTCTGTCAGTACATGTCCTTTTGTTCCATTGTTACATACCGGTCTCATACCAATTCTGTGCCGATGATGTGGGATGCATCATGGCCTACCTTCGGCGAGTCTATTCCTATTGATGCCAAATCACTATCCAGGAATTAGGCTTAGGAATCAACCATTAGTACCTTGGTGCCTGCATGCCTCAATGGTAGGTTTCCTCGCATTCGACAGTAGGTTTTCATCATTGACCTCTGATCGCACGATCTCACGAATGTTCGATGTCAACTCATTTATTCACATTTCAATGCGATGTACTCAAGATACCTTGGGGATCATTGTCATCATTGGTGATTTCCCTCGCATTTGTTAATGGTTCTTATCATTAACCGGTAATCAAATGGTTTCTACCATGTTCGACTTCAACACCTTGTAATCACACGGTTAGATTCATAGCATTTTGGGATTGGGTAGAAGACCTTGGACACATTTCGATATTGATTACGTCCAGGTTGTGATGGCGACTTTTGAATAGGATTCCACATCATTCTTACATGGGTAACCTCATTGTTGTATTGTCACACAGATCCACTTATGTATTGGTTGTAGTTGTTTCATTATTGTCTCATGGATCTACGATTGTTCATAGTAGCCATGATTTGTCTACGGTCTATATCACCTCAATATTCGTGGATCTGCAATGTATTGGTCAGCAACCATGCTTCGAGTCAGTTGTTTCAAGCATGGGTATGCCTACCTCGGTAGTATTTTTGACATCTTTTTTTTTTGTTTTGTTTTAGCTCCTTGTTTCCTTCCTAGATGCTATCTTCACGGAAATTATTATAGTGTTTCGACCATCAGTCTCTTCTGACCTCACACTTTAGGGGGCATCTGGTATACCTCAAAGTTACACATTAATCCCTAGTGTCGCATCCTTATACCATGTGACCTAACGACAATTTCTCCCTAATGATCGTCATACATTATTGGTACCCTCCTTAGTCTCATCTGGAAACCCAGGAGCAAAGACCATTGACTGAATGATGAACACAACACCTTATCTGCCACATGTCAACAAATCTGACCTTATCTGCATACATTTTCCCTCTTTTCACATCTGCTGGGTAGAGACAATTAGGGTTGTCGTGCTATGCTCAGACCCTAGGGTGCGATAACTTCGCGTTATGCTCAAACCCTAGGGAGTGATAACTTCGCGTTATGCTCAGACCCAAGGGCACGAAAATCCCCTTTTATTCTTTTTTCCATGGATCTTGGATCTCATCTTTCGAGAGATTTTCTTGGGATTACCACCTCTGATTCGATCCCAACCACCTCTCTCTGTTTAGTGTGCCTAATCCACTAAACACTCATTAGATCCATCTTACTCTCCTTTTGGTTAACCCTTCCAAGCACTATAAAGGAGAGGCCTTCCATGAGCCAAGGAGAGGACTTTTGGGGCATCCTACCTATGATCTTGAGACTTTTGTAGAGGTAGCTAGAGGAAGAACTTGGAGCTGAAAGTTGGCTTGGACATCAAGCAACCATTGTAATCATCTTCAATTTGTAATAAAGATAACTTGTCTTATTTCCCAATTCATGTGTGTTGATTGTGTTTAAATTTTATGATTTGTATCTAGCTAGATTTGGATTCTAACTTGTGATTCAGGGTTCTTAGAGAATTGTATATGCTTGTATACTGTAACTCAACCATGATTGTAACATAGAAAAGATTAATACCCAAAAGGAGACAAGGTAAGGATGCATGCCATGTTCAAAGGTGACGACTGACAAGCTACCAACAAGGTAAACTTGACTCATTTCCCATTTTTCCCCCGACATGATGGATGAGTACCTCTTTGTTGTTTTACGAGCTTGAAGAGGATAAAAGATGCTTGGTATAGTTCATCTCATAGATGAGTCTGATCTCACATGTTTTACGAACTTGAGAAAGGAGGGGTTCGTCCCAAAGCGGGCCCTTCGATGTTGAATTTTAACGAGTCCAAGGAAGGAAAACTCGATAGTTTTTCACATTTAGAGAGCCTGAAAAACTTAAAGAAGGCTCAAGAATATATTTTTTCATAAATTTAGTCCCCCAGTCCTGAAAAAGTGTAAAACAATTCTTGAGAGAACTCTCCCAGTTAGAGATTGACTAAGGTATTCCTTTCTCGTAGATAGTCTAGACGAGCCGAAAAAGGGGTAACCTATCACTGAATAGACGTCCTTTCAAATACTATTACAAGTGTGAAAGAGACAAGTGCACTTGGCAATATTTTTGCAACGAGGGAGCCCAAAAAGAGCTTAAAGAGAACTCCAATGGTCTTTTTCATAATTTTTAATCATTTTGGTCCGAAAAAAGAATAAAATAATACCAAAATGATACTTTCCTCATCATTTTACGAGCACGAATAAAGTCAACTAAGCTCGACCCCATTTACTTAATTTTAACAAGCAGGACAAGGGTGTGAAAAGGCGCTTGGAATCTTTTTCAAGTTTTAATCCAGAGCACAAAAAAGATAAAGTTAGCTCAAATGAAGGTCAAAACAGTAAAATACCTCCAATGTGAACAATGTAGAGAGATCCTGTCAAAAATGGTTTATGAAACCTTGAAACAAGGATATTAGTAATGTGAAAAAATTTGACCTAAAAGATATTTATAATAAAATAATGAGCAAAAACAGCCATGTAACTTATATAAATAAGAGGTAAAAAGAGAAAGTTACCATTCTAACTTGGCCATTTTCACTTGTAGAGGGAGTTTCACCTAGTGGAGGGAAAATCTTCAAGTGACCATATTCGGAGATCCAAGGCACCATTCTGACAGCCATCTGCACCAAGTAAGATCTCTCGAGGTCCTCTTTCATTTCATGTTTTTATTTTTTGATTTCATGTCAATTTTTTATATTTTGAGGAGCCTCTAGGGCATATTTTTCACGTCTGGAATTTTCGCGGCCTCCCTCCATTGGGATGCACAAAAATTTCTCGATTATCGCGCTGTGATCTTTGACAAGGATGCAGAAATTTGCAGTTTTCATGCAGCCCAATAACGCCCAAGCGTGAAAATCGCAAAAAATGAGAAATTTTTTTAATGGTTTCCTCATGTTTGGCACAAAATAAGCTTTCCAACTTCTCATGAATGCTTTATTTGGCTTTTGACAGGAGTTTTCATCTTATCTGAGGCAAAATGGTGGATTGGAAAGAGAGGGAATATGAGAATGATGATCAATTGGCTGCAGATAATCAAATGACATTGAATGCACTGCGGGCATGTGGGTTACTTAAATTCTTCAAGACCAGGGGCATTCAGAAGCAGGGAAGGCTTCTGAATCACATTATACAATTGTGGGATAGTGACATTTAGGATTTCTGCATTGGGGAGCATACCCTCGAGATTGATCTCGAGGACATTTACTTTCTTACGGGCCTTTCCAAAAGAGGGGAAAGGGTCAACCTATCGGGGCATAGGGCCTCAGAAGAGAGTACAAGTGACTTGGTTGTACGTTATTGTAGATAGGGTTCTTCAAATAAAAGTGGGAAAGTGGCCATAAAGGATGTGATAGAGCTTCCAATGAGAACCATATTGTTCTCCATAACACGAGCAATGGGTAGTGTGGGTCCTCACCATGCAACCCGAGGGAAAATGACTCTTGCCGTAGAGTGCATGGCACCAACTCTGTTCAACTGGGGTGAAGGGGTCTTAACCAACCTCAAGGAACAGGTTACCAAGTGCAGAAATGGGGATACTCGCCAGTTTGGGTATGGGAGTATCCTAGCCACCTTCTTCCTAGAGAGGGTTCCATTGTTGCGCCTCAAATATCCATGGATGTTCGTCCCGTGACCGAGCCTCGGATGGGGCGATGGAGTGATTATGCAGGTCGGCTCGGCGGGCCACAAGTATTGGCATTCGACAAAGACTTCTTCTTGTGGCTCAAGGAGCAGATTATCATGATTGAGGACTTCCCCTATGAAGGGGTGGAATTTCGTGAGGACATTGAACTGGCACTGCCTGAGGATGAGGATTGGGACAAATCAGGTATATGACCTTCACTAATGTGTTTTTTAAATATTTTTTAATATATATGATTTAGTGATTTTTTAATGTGTAGAAAGATCTAATGTATGTACATGCGCATGTCACAGATCGTGGAACAAGGAGACCAGTGACTTACTCGCCGTTGCACCGAGGTGGGGTCCATCATTAGGCTTTTGCTGAGGAGGAGGAGGAGGAGGATGAAGAAGAAGTAGGAGGTATCCGCGATGTAGAGCGGAATCTTCATGGCTTGACTATGGGAGTCTCGGCTATGAGGATGGATGACATCCCTCTTCATCTCCAGCGGCATACTATGGGTGTGCCTAGGCGTATCGTCCAAATCCTTCATAAGGTGGCTAGAGCCATGGTATGCTACCATGAGCAGCATGAGGATGATGATTAGTCTCCTTAGACAATAGTGTTTACTTTTTGCGGCATGTACACGATATGTAGGCTAGAGGGCCAAATTTTGTATGGGACGAGATTCCAAATTTGGTCTTTGGACACATCTTTATTATATGTATTCAGAAAAACATTTTATATGCGATTCTATACATGAGGACTTATTTCTATGATTTGTTCATTTACAGTGGCTTGTGTGTTTGATTTATGATGTATTTTTATGTATGAGCTAGATGCCAATCCAAAATTTAGTTAGCCAATGAGTCAGCTACAAAATTGAATTCTCTTGGTACATGTTGATATGAAATGTAATCAAAAGATCATTCCAATAGGCGTACCCTTCTAAATAAGCGAAGTAATATAGGATCGCGGACAGTGTAGACATGGTTCATATGGGACACCACGAGTTGGGAATCCAAAAAGACCGAAAAGGCATGGATTCCAAGGGAAGCAAATTTAGTTAAGAGTTTGATGACTTCATGGTACTCTGCAATGTTGTTGGTTGCGGGGCCCAAGCAAGTGCCCCCTGAGGATACCAACTCGCAAGCAAGAGAATAGATAACCCATGCTGTGGAAGCAAGGTTCCGGGTGTGTCAGCTAGCACCATCTGTGATTCCGTAGTAGGCAGACATCTGGGCATAGAAGTACAAGTCAAGGTAAATGAGGATACATGAAATAAAATCCGTGCACACACACACAAAATAAATAACTGAAAACAAGCTAAGTACATTATGTAAAAGATGTATTGCGCGGGATAAAGCTACGCATAGAATCTTTTTAGGTACATCCCGTTGCGGAGCCATGCCAAAGCTGTACCATCACATTCAACGATCTCATAAGCTCCTTTTTCCAATACATGTTTTACAATGAAGGGACCGTACCATATTGACTCTAGCTTGCATTTTCCTAACTTGTCATGCATTTGGTTGTATGTGAGTACAAGGTCGCCTTTGTTAAAGATCCTAGGTTGAAAGGATTTGTCATACTATGCTTTGACGCGTTTCTTGTGGGATTAGTTAGCCACAGCAGCATCGTGGCGGGTTTCATCTATCTTGGATAGATACAGAAACCATTCCTCCTCGGAAGTTGTATTGGGAAGTAGCTCAATGGTTATCTTCAGTGACGGAATTTCACATTCAATCGGAAAAATGGCTTCCAGGCCATACACCAGTTGGAATAATGTGAACCCGGTGGCACTTTTTACTGAGGTTCGGTAGGCTCACAATGCTGAAAAGATAGCTAAGTGCCAATTGGACTTATGAGTACCCACAATGCGCTGAATCGTGCACTTCAAGACCTTGTTTATGGCCTCTACTTGGACGTTCGCCTGTGGTTAGTATGGGGTTTATTTTTCATGACAAAAACCCAACTTGGAACTCAATTCTTCAATCATATAGTTCTTGAAGTGGGAACCATGATCGATCACAATAAACTGCAGAACTCTGAACCTAGCTATGATGTGGTTGAATATGAATTGCGTTGTGGTTGAATATGAATTGCGTTGTTGTTTTGCATCACTTTAGCCCATTTTGTGAAATAATCTACGGCTACTATGACATAGCCATGCCCCCCAGTTGAAGTGGGATTACAATGCATGAAATCGATGCCCCATTTGGAAAAGGGGCCGACAGAAACGACAGGATGGAATCGAGCAGGATGCGAGCATTTTTTTGCTATGGAAGAATTGACAAGGTGGACATTTCTTGATCGTTTCAATGCAATCTTTGAAAATCGAGGGCCAGAAATATCCCGCTCGTAAAATATTCTGGGCCGTATCCATCCCAGAGAGGTGACCACCACATGCTATAGAATGGAATTCATTGAGGACGTGTTTAGCCTCGTCTAAGTTTAGACAACGTCATAAAACAGTATCGACACCACGACGATAAAGGGTATCGCTAATGATAAGATAGTACTTGGCATGGTGTTGGATGCGACGACATTCATCTCGATTAAGTTTGAGCCGAAAAGGTTGGGTTTGGAGATATAGAATGATATCCCCATACCACATATCAGACATACCAATGAGAAACAATGATTCATCGGGGAGGGAATCGATGGGCTCTGGTTGCTCAGTGGTACGGGGCAAGGTACAGATCAGTTCTACAAAAACCAAAGATTTCTTGGATTTTTCCTTGGCAAATTCCAAGTCAAACTCTTGAAGGACAATAATCCAACGAGAATATTTTCCCCCAAGCACATGGCGTGTGAGGATATAGTACATTGGATTGAAGTCCGCTATGACAGTGGTATGGTGAAGCATAATGTAATGGCGAAATCTCTATATAGCAAAAATGGTGGCCAGAGCCATCTTTTCAACATGCAAGTAACGGGTTTCGGAGTCAAGAAGACTCTTACTAAGATAATAAACTACATGTTCTATGCCATTGGCATCTTCCTGGACTAACACCATGCCAATGGTGGAAGTGGAAGCTGCGAGATATAAGATGTGATCCCGTGTGTAATTGGGGGGTTGAATTACGAGATCCTTAGTGAGGGTTGTCTTTAGATTATCAAAGGATCGTTGGGATTTGTCGTCCCAGATGAAAGGGATTTCCTTTTTCAGAAGCCTCATGTAGCCTTTTGTGATCTCGAAAACATTGCACACGAAATGACGTAGAAAGTTTGCATGCCCTTGCAAACTTTGAAGTGTTGGTATGTCAATGGGTGAAGGCAGAGCTAGAATGGATTCTACCTTCGCTGGGTCCAGGTGTATGCCATCCTTGGAGATTATGAATCCCAATAGTTTTTCGACTTCGACAAAAAAGACACACTTGTGTGGATTCAAACGAATATTGTAGTGGCAACATCTTGAAAAGATGGCGCTCAAATGATCTGGGTGATCATCCCGAGCTTGAGAATGGCAGGGAGGTAATCAAGATATGGTTCTACAATATGTTTAATGTAGTGAAATGCGTATGACATTTCCCTTTGGAAAGTTGCCCCGACATTCTTAAGGCCAAAGGGTAGATTTCGGTACGTAAAGGAGCCCTATGGGAAAATGAAGGTTGTCTTATGCTGGTCGACAAGGATAATCTGGTCAATAAATGGAGTCAGATAGTTGTCTTTTGGACAAGCTTTGTTCAAATCTTGGTAATCGACATAGACTCTAATCATACCCTATTTCTTTGCTACAGGAATGATATTAGACACCTATTCTGTCAACGGGACAGGATAGATAAAACTAGCATGCAAATTTTTTTCAATTTCTGCTTTGGTAGCCGCTGCCTTGCGGGGATGAACGGGATGGAGTTTCTGCCGAATCAGTCAGGCACCAAGAAAAGTTTGGATCTCGTGGACCACGATGGATGGGTCTATTCCTGGCATATCTTCATAACTCCAAGCAAAACCATCGCAGAATTCTTTGAATAAGGCAGTGTAGAACTCCACCTCGGTGGGACTACATGTCTTGCCTATGTGAATATTTTCCACAACACCAGGTTTAATTGAAATGTTAATAGCAATGGTCTCCATGATGTTGGCCAAGTTTCCTTCAAAGAATATATCGTTGAATGAAGTGGGAAACTTGGGTTTAACAATTTCAAGTGAACTACTGGATTTGGTGTCTTGCTCAATCGCCTAGATAGTTGGGAAAGAAGACCGATGATGGTAATCTTCCCAAGGTGGTTCATCGACGCACATAACCTCCATAATCGACTCGTCGGAAGGAAAAATTAGTGTGAGAGGATCGATAAGTGGTGACGATGGGCCAGCCTCAGACGAGAGCTGTGCCACAGCGTGATGTGTAGTAGAATCGATCCAATCCGTGGATGACTGGATCGCCTGGTAAGTTGCGAGGTTCCTATTTAAAGGCATGGAATTGCCATAGGTTTCAAGCTTTGTAGGACCCGGTATCACCCAAGAATTAGTAGGTTCATTGGATGGAGTGATACTTGACGATATCATGTTTATGGCATAGATAGGGGATCTGAGCTCCAAAAACACTCCGATGAGGGAGGAATCCTTCATAAGACCAACGCCAACATCTTCAAAACAGTACTGGGGCTGACCCAGTAACGAGACATTGTGGGAGGAGTTCGAATGAATGTCTAGAGTATAGAATTCTAACTGATCTATAGTGAAAATTTTCCCTTGATGAGGAAATTGTACTAGCCAAAAAACGGAGGATGCAACGGCAGTCATGGAATAGAACCAATTCCGGCCGAGTAGAAGATTATAATCCAATGGTGCATCTACGACTTCAATGTGTATAGATACTGTCTTGCCCCTAGTTCAACGCCAATCGCAGGGATGAGTTCGTATGGCTGAAAACCATGTCTGTCAAATGCTTTCAGAGTAGTGGGAGAAGATGTGACTTCAGGTGAGCTTATGGCTCACCAACAAGTCAAGGACATGATCGATGTGGAAGCGCCTTCATCTAAGACAGTGCAATGAATGTTGTTTCCACGAATATTGGTTTGGATCTAGAAGGCTAATTGGTGAGAAAGCCTAGGTTTAAAATAGTCCAAGTTAAACATAATCATGTTAGAAGTATCCGGGTCCATTGCCCCCAGTTCTGAAAGTAAGGTCCTATACTGCGTGGGGTAGTGTTGGAGAACCTCAAGAGTCGACATCGCGCATGGTGCTTGAGCTAGGTCCTCAGCAATATTGTAATTTTGTGTTGCTCGCGCATTAGGATTAAATGTCGCCTTTCAGATGGTGCCCTTGGGTGTGTGTAGCACTGTGTCGGGCGTAGCACTGTGTCTATGACAGGTCTCTCAATGTGTAGATGACCATTGGGGGGAGGGATGATAGAAGGATCTTCGGGAGGGGACTTGCCATTGGTTGTCTCTGGTTTGTTTGAAATGGAGGGGTATCGTATGTCCTTGCTCGAGTGGATCTATTGATCTCTTTGTTACTCATCATCAAAAAATTGCGGTTTGCGGAAGTTTCTCCATAGGGTGGGTTGTTCGGATTGCCCCCTTGTGGGGGATCGTGAGTAACCATTTGTTGCTGCCGATGGGGGAAAGGATCAGTTAACACTACCGGGTGGGAAGATCCTTTAACAAATTTATTGACTTTGTCCTTATAAGGAAAGTCTCTTATGTAGTGATCTTCCTGACAAATAAGGTAGGGAAAATTTGCTTTCCGACATGGTTTGGTATCGTTATGGGTTGGTTGCGGCTTAGGGTTCTCCTGTTGGTTAGACGTTTTCTTGGATTTCCCTCTATTTTTCTTCTTCTTTCCCCTGGATTGTTATGACGTGGATTGAACTGCGTTCACCTCAAAGGAAGGAGTAGGAGAAGTAGAAGCTTTGGGTGTAGCCTGGGGTGGAGACGGGGCAGCAGTAGCTTGTTTCCCACTTGGTTTTATTGCGGGATGAGCCTTAATTGAACCGACGATGCCATCAATGGGGGGTTTAGTGGCGGGCTTGGTTGGATCAGTAATGGAGTAGGAGGCATGAGGAATAAGCTCGTATAAAGTTATGGATTGGGTATATACCAAATCCATATACTGAGCACGAGAAATTGCTTGTTCCACCATGACAGGTCCACCCGTGGCAATATCCCTAGCGATGGGAGGCAGAAATGACTTAGTAAACCAATCAACGAGTAATTGGTCCGAGATGGGTGCCTTAATTAGCCTGCGGCGTCGACGCCACTCATGAATATGATAAGAGATTAGTGTAGAAGTGGTTTGACGTAGAGAGGTCAACAGGTCTGTTCCAGTCTCGTATCGGATGGGGAGCTCGAAATGTATCAAAAGCTGCATGGCCAAGGTATTGAAAATCATGAAAGTAGTGTTGTGGCAGCTCGATGTACCATTTTTTTTCCGTTTCGGTAAGCGTGCGTTGGAAGAGTCGTAACCGAATGGAGTCATCCATCAATGAGTTGGAAGAACACCAAAGATGGAAGGTCATAATGTGGTTCTTGGGGTCTTCCCTAGGTTTGGCATCGAACTTTGGAATATCCGATGGTAGTTTGGCCAGGATGGGTGGCCAATGTGGTTCATGCCATATTGGATCATTAATAAGCCTAGACAAATCGGGAAAGTCCAGTGTGGCCAAGAAAGGAAGTTGGTGATTGGGCTGTGAGTATGAGTTGTAATTGTATGGTGTAGGGATGCCTGTGGGACCCTGCATAGGATAGTGCTACTTATTATACCCATACATAATTAATGCAGGATACTATTGGAAATTATGAGGATAGTAGACCATCTAATTAACCGGTTGTGTGTTCGAAATCATAGGATTGATTGACTGATTCAGAATCACAGTAGTGGCCGATTGTTGAATGTTCTGCTGAGTGGGGATGACGGGTATAGTAACCTGGGGTTGTTGTGTCCTAGGAATGTTTCTCGTTCCTTGTTGGGGTATAGTTCCCTGGAGTTGTTGTGTCCCAGGAATGTTTCCAACACCTTGATTAGGTGGAGGATTTCCCATACTCGTGTTAGGGGATTCCTGAAAGAATGGCGTCCATGGAATGTTGGGTCCACCCAAATGAAGAGGTGGAGGTTGAAGAGGTGGGTTCCATGGAGTGTTCGCGGCTGAAGGATAAGGAATGTCGGAGTTCAAGTTGGGGGGAATGAAATTTTTAGTAGGTT
The DNA here is from genome assembly GCA_027924585.1 of Larix kaempferi. Classification (NCBI taxonomy): domain Eukaryota; kingdom Viridiplantae; phylum Streptophyta; class Pinopsida; order Pinales; family Pinaceae; genus Larix; species Larix kaempferi. The sequence goes on along the minus strand of BSBM01000480.1, from coordinate 14,110,230 downwards.
TCCCCACAGCTTGATTCCAGTTTCCAAAAAGAGAGTACCCCCCACTCTATGGGATGTGGGGTCACCAAGAAGGAACTATTCTTGACGAGGGATGTTGGAAATTGGTCCTAGTTGGGATGCCAACATGTGGTTGTCCACTGCCAGGTGAATTATATGTTCCCAACTAAGCATATGATGTTGATGGAGGGGGATGTTGATTGGTTCTAGTGGGGGCGTTAACAAGTGATATTCATCCAGATGATGTAAGTTGCGGGCCTTGCTGAGCCGATGGAAAAATGGAGGTGTTTGTTGAGTAGCCCCGCTTTGGATGGAACCAAGGGGTTTCCCTCCAGAAGATGGATTGGATGCTCCAGTTGGAGGAGGTTGGTTACTGGGACCAATGTTCCCAAGATATGGTTGTCCTCCTATGGGTGGGTTTGATGGTCCACCCGGAGGAGGTTGGTTATGGGGATCGATGGTTCTAGTAGACGGTTTTCCACCTCCATATAATGGTATATATGGTGGTTGAATATGAACCTCCGGTCAGCATGGGTGATCCAATAGTATGGATGGATGTTCTTCCAATACGAGCACTAGAAAGGTGGGGTAGTGTCGATTGGACAATAGAACCAAAGGTGTCGACTTGTGGAGGATATCTTACGTGCATTTCGAGTGGTGATGGTGAAAATATGGGGTTATCCCTCATAAGGGGTGTGTCCCCTGAATTTAAGTCAGAAATATTGTGCGAAAATAAGTGGGGGGAGTATAACCGAGGGATGTCGGGCGTCACGTCCATAGGGATTGGAAAGATGGGAAGATCATCGAGGGATGGGCCCAGATTTGTATCCCATAAAGTAGAGGTTGGGTTAAAAATGTGAGCTGTGTTGTTGGGGTCCGGAAGAAGTTCAGGTATAGTCTCGTTTGAGGGTTCGGATCCGTCAGCGTAGGAGTGATGATACTCTGTACTAGACGGAGGAAGGGGAGCTCGATAATTAGGAGGACGGGTTGCAGGGGGGTATTGGGAAGCCTATGAGAGAATTTTCTCTGTATAACGTCTAAATTGTTCTCATGCTAAGGGTGAATTATCCAGACTAACTATACTGGATTGGATAGATTCCATAATCTCGTGTCATGAAGGGAGATCGGGGAAGGACACTGTGAACGGTACGTTGCTAGAAGAGGGTGTTTCATAAGTATGAATACTTGATGGTGTAGTGGTGGTAGGTGGGGGTTCCACCTGTGTGGTAGGAAATTCAAACTCAGTTTGAAACGGTGCCGGGGGTAATTCAGTTTCTTCAATAATTTCAACGTATCCACCCAGGAATCAAATCAAATCGGTCGTGTCTTTATCAGACCCTTCAATAGTTTCAACATACCCTTAAGGAACATCATAGAAAGTGTCTGTTGGCAGGGTAGTGCTAGGATCCAGGAGGATGATGTCCTCCGGTATAACATCATGTGGGATACTTACTTCAGCAGCTAATGTGGTGTCCACAATGGTAGGAGTTTCAGGAATGACAGTGGGTTGTGGGACATCATGAATCTCAGGTATGTTACAAGTTTCAAGGACTGTAAAAGGTTCTGAGACAATGTTGTGGGTTATAGGTACAGAAGGAACTGAAGATGTAGTACAGATAGGTGGTGGAACATTCCCTCGGCCAGCTCTGCGGCCGGTAGGGGAAGGAATACATGATGTAGGTGGACCATAAGTTCGCGGTGGTAGTGGGTCAGGGCTTCATCCCTGTATCCTCCATGATCTTCATTGATCAGCCATAATGATGGAATACAAGTTTCGGGGACAATCTCATAGAAAAGAACTCAAAAACCCTAAAGCAACCGAGTGTGCAGAAGGGGAGCTAGAAAAAGACAAGGCTTGCAGGCCCAAAAAAAGAAAGCTCAAAAAACTATACTGAGACCGGTGTCACAGTAAGAGAGCTAAAACAAAGGTGGCCATAATTCCAACAAGCAACACCAAAAATAAAAAAAAATGACCCTCTAAGAAGATGAAATAGCAAGAAAAATCTCCTAACTAAGAGCTGGAGACCTCAACAAGTTGTCCTTTGCAAGGTGATGAAATCCAAGTCAAACAATACAAAATGAGAGACCAATAATGAAAGGATATCCCTCTACCGAAAGGGATCCTGGGTAAAAGAGCCCTAGAATAAAAGTCACTAAGCTACCTCATTCATGACATGCCGGAGAAGGTTTTCGAAACTTCTGTCTTATTGCCCCTGTATCACCAATACGGTAGAGTACAAGGAAGACAATGGATCAATATGCCTTAGGCACTAAGTGGAGTGCGGCATTCCACAAAGTCCATCCGGAATCAATCCTCGCGGCTTAACCCCCGAAAAACGGGAGGTCCCTCCACAAACTGGTCGATGACCGTGTCAACAAGTACAAGAGGATTTTAACATCCTAGAGGACAAAAACTATGTCTCAAGTGAAAATGACAAGGGGGAATTATTTGGATGCCTATCCCCAGTGTCCTACCTAATTAACAAATTCTTTTTCTCCTGAAGTGAGGTTAAAGTGTGTTGAGTTAGGGAGTGTAAATTTTAATGGTTGTATTACTCAATCGGGTGATGGAAGCGCAACTTGTGGTGTTATGACGACTCAAACCATGCAAATGAAGATGAATCGAAATGAGCCTTTCTGTTCGATGAATGCTAGATAAAGTAAAGGGAGAGTTCTTCGACCACAATGCATAAACTTTTTCAAAAGAAATGAAAAAAACCACTCCACAAAAAATTGTTTTCTTTTTTGAATAAGCCAAACTAATGGAACTACTTTCAAAATGCAACTGATATACAACTAACGGTACTTCAAAATGTGTAAAATTATGTGACGAGCAATGATAAGCGATTCACTTCCTAATATGCAAAATTATAAACTTGATCTTTTCATCAACAAAAGTAAGACAATGTTCCAAAAAATCTTCCAATATTGATTTTGATAACAAGAATGGAAAGTTACTGCTATAAGAACAATGTAATCTTGGAAATAATATAATCAAGGAATGAAAAACAATAGTAAAACTTGAATATCATGAGAGGACCAATAAATATGCAAAAAATGATAAGGAGCTAATCAAACTGGATATGGTGCTACTAACTAAAAAATCCAAACTCGAAAACAAATAAAATCAAACCACAAAACACTTGCAACTTGTGAAAAGAGACAAGATGTGTAGACAAGATGTAAAAGGTAATGAATAAGTAGGTATGGCTATGACAATGACCTAAAACCCAAATATGTCCAAAGTGTCTACAAAACTTCAAAAGATGAAATGCAAGTAATGAACTGCAGTTGGGTAGGTTACAGATGTCTGATAAATATTAGAGCAGCAACCAAAAGTAGAGAAACCAAAAAATTGACTAAAGGTAACCAAGCAAACTTAAGAAAAACTCCTTTTTGTAGGTATTTTCGTGTGGTTGTAAGCAGCCCAGGCGCGATAATTAGGAATTATCAAGTTCTGGAGAACATATGGGTAGCGAACAACTGGTAATTTTCGCTCTGTAAGCAGTGGCAGCGGCGGGAAAATGATTAGAAAGAGGATGAGGGCGAGAGTTTAAGAAAAGTTTTTGAATTTTCCAGGGTTTTCCAACCCAGAGGACTCACTAATCACTGAAAGAGGTCTAATGAAGAGGGGAGGGGAGTGAATGATGGTAAAAAAAGACCAACTTTCACAACTAGTTTTAAAGAAGAGCAAATTCACAATCAAAGATGAATGAAAGTAAAAGAACTCAAAACAAAGGGGTTCAAACCAGCGGAGTCGCCAGTTTTTGTTGTAGAGATTTATTCCTATGGATAGAAAGAATCCCTATTAGGATAAAGTAGGATGAACTGACTCTATACTAAGACAAAAGTGAAACAAATGCGATCTTGAATCCTAGATTAAACAAGTATTTTAAAGTTTATGTTTTGAAGAAAGTGAGAGAAGATAACTGACCTTTCACTCTTGATGTTTGTCCCACTCGTAGTCCAGATCTCGAAGTCCTCGTGATGAACTTGTTAAGATCAGACAATATACAAGCATATACAATTCTCCAAGAACCCTGAATCACAAGTTAGAATCCAAATCTAGCTAGATACAAATCATGAAATTGAAACACAATCAACACACATGAATTGGGAAACAAGACAAGTTATCTTTATTACAACTTGAAGATGCTTACAATGGTTGCTTGATGCCCAAGCCAACTTTCAACTCCAAGTTCTTCCTCTAGCTACCTTTTCAAAAGTCTCAATATCATAGGTTGGATGCCCCAAAAGTCCTCTCCTTGGCTCATGGAAGGCCTCTCCTTTATAGTGCTTGGAAGGGTTAACCAAAAGGAGAGTAAGATGGATCTAATGAGTATTTAGTGGATCATGCATACTAAACAGAGAGAGGGGGTTGGGATCGAATCAGAGGTGGTAATCCCAAGAAAATCTCTCGAAAGATGAGATCCAAGATCCATGGAAAAAAGGATAAAAGGGGATTTTCACGCCCCTAGTTCTGAGCATAACGCGAAATTATCGCACCCTAGGGTTTGAGCATAGCGTGACAACCCTAATTGTCACTACCCAGTAGATGTGCAAAGCGCAAAAATGTATGCAGATAAGGTCATATTTGGTGACACGTGGCAGATAAGGTGTTGTCTTCGTCATTTAGTCAGTGGCTTTTGCTCTTGGGTGTCCAGATGAGACCAGGGAGGGTGCCAGTAATGTATGATGATCATTAGGGAGAAAGTGTCGTTAGGTCACATGGTATAAGGATGCAACACTAGGGCTTAATGTGTAACTTTGAGGTATAACAGTAAAGTTTCTTAGGAGTGTCAAAATTTCATCATAAGAAAAAAATTGAACGTTGTCAAAGTCAAATGAAAAAAACTTTGTCAATAGTGCATTGGCCAAAAATTTTAGCTTCGTGGAAAATTTTCAAATTTTTTGTCGATAATACATTGGAAAAATATTTTGACTTAGTGAAAAAACAAATTGAAAAACTTTGCCAACAATGAAAAGAAAATCATTTTTTATTACCTAATTTTTTAAACTTTGGGAAAACAAGTTGAATTTGTTTTGTCGATCACAATTTCTAAATTTTTGGCCAATTTTGTGTAAAAAAATAATGCAAAGTTTTTTTAGTGAAATTTATTTTTTGAATAGATCTTGAAACATATATGATGATCCTAGAGTAGGGATCAAAACATCAAGACGGTTTCAAGAAATTAATGCAGTTTCGATCATCAATTTTAAATATATATATATGGCTAACCTTAAGATTATGCATGAACTTCAAGGGTACTTGATTTTAGATGATGGTATATTCCTCATGTAAACTCTAATCAATAAATTGTCTCTTGCATTGCAAAGAGAATAGAGAAAAATTTCCAATGCATGGTTGCAAGCCCATTTTCAATGTAATCTTCAAAGTTCTCAAAGTCAGTGAAGTACAACTTGCTTCATTGATGGGGAAACAAACTATAGACTTTCACAGTTTGCATGGTTGTAGAAGTCAGAATCTAATTCCCTAAGTTTCCTTGAGTTTGTATTCACCAAAAACTTACAAGTATGTTATTCCGACAATTAAAAGGTCATCTTTTACGGGGAGCAAAAAATGAAAAAAAAAACATTTTTTAATGAAAGTTTGAGTCCCTTTTAAAACACTACTTTACCCGGCATGAATTTTGCCATCTCATCTTAAATATTTGTTGATTTGTCTTCTATGATGCTCACAGATCTTGACTTTAAACCATCACCACATGAGAAATTTTAATCTATAAAAAAGGGCAATTGTCATCTTGGACACCTAAGATTAAACACTTGGTGATCCTATCAATTCTTCCTGGAATGGGATTATGATTCATCCAAAGATACACAATATTGTCAATAAGCTTAGATGATGTTATTTATACTCTTACATGAGTCGGAGCTAATTAAACCAGAGTGCTAAAATGGCCAAATTAAGCTTCATGCAGTGAAACAAATGCAATAAAAAGAATGTATGTGACAAATAATAATGCAATTGAAGCAACTCTTCATGATATAACCAAACATGCACCGGGAAATTTTAATCCAAGTCAATAGTAAGCAATCTTCAATTGAAAAAAAGAATGAAGACTTGAAAAACAACACTCAAACTAAAATATTTGATTTTAAATTTTTTAAAAGGGGCATCCCAAAGTAATTAACTTAGGGCATGTTGATGCCTTAATAGGTTCCTAGCCTTTTTCATTGTTTATTGTTTGTTCTTTTCCTCTAAAACCAATTAGTCTTGTGTAAAGTTAGGGGAGATTAGATCAATACCTAGTTAAGAGTCTTATGCACCCAGGAGGTAACCAAACTCCAAGATCCCTTACTAGCTTGCTTGATCACCAAAATGAAAGGGTAATTTATCTAGTGCTTATTGTTTGAGTGCTCATTGGGTTCAAAAGAGTGTTATCTAGGTTGCATACTTTCATTTACAACTCTTGATTTCCATACAAGTAGATTAATTAGTTCATCAAAGACAAAAGATAATAACTCTTACATTATTCAATTTCCTTTGATATTTTGTTTTTGAAATCAACCCTAATAGCATTTGTAAGTCATTAAGTACAATATTAATCTCTTAATAAATTTAATGGCCTACATTTTCCTACCTCCACCCCACATTCTAGTTTTCCCAATTTCTCCAAAATTGGGTGGTGATTCCATGTCCCTTAAGCTTGGGTATTTCCTCTTTGTGGGAGTATGGTGCCTTGCTCTAATTATCATGCTATAAACCATAAGGTTATCAAACATTTAAGCAAACGAGGATTGATGATCTTATTGTAGTTTTATTTTTCCATATAAAAGTAAATTATAGTCCATAATTAAGGTTATACATACATTGGGAAGTAATCTTGACATTTCATATGTATTATTACTAGTTTGGTTATTTTAAAGTAATTCCCCTTTTGATTTATGAATTTAAATTCCACATTAACACAATATAAACCTAATTTGAAATAGAGAAAGAGATTTGAATCTTACAACCCTCCTAAGAAAGAGAAATGCATGGTAGACATCAATACTAGTTGCACTAAGAGTAATGAATTGCATCTACAACCTAGGAAGATTTGTCATGTCTATAATGCTAATAAATAGATTTAAAAAAAATAATTTTTTTACTGAAATTTTTAAAAATTATCATAATAATAATAATAAAAGTATAGTTGCGAGTATTGTAAGAGTAGGGAGGCACATTTGGGTGTGCTAATGGTGATGTATACAATAAGGTAGACTACTATGATGACCCATTAGCGAGGTTCAATTTTTTTTGGAATATACAAACTATGAGAGCACAAATATGGAGGATGGTATAGTCAAAGGTTTAGACCTTAACTCGGATGGTAGGTTATGATTAAAGGTCAGGTGGCATGCATGTACTCATTAACAATTTGGATTGGGTTTATATCCATACTTGCAAGTTAATATGGATCCTAAAAGTAAAGTTAATGCTTGTTGTGGCAACCATAATGAGACTATCATCTTTCATAATAAGTGTCAAGTCTTAGGGAAAAAATGTTAAGCCCTGGATATTGTGACATTACATTTTTATTATTATATTAGTGTTGCCTTTTTTGGTCGACTAGGACCTTAATTGTAATTGTATGGTCGGCTATAATCTTGATTGTACGCTTTGTCTCCTATGTGTGTGTGTGTCTATGTACCAAGGAGACCTAGTTTTAGGATCATCTCATCTTGTCTTGTGCATTGTATACATTGTATAAGGAGGTAGTTTCCCCCTCAAAGAATATTCTTATTCATCTCTTTAATTTTTTCTCAACGCATTAGGTTACTCTTTCTTTATATTCACTACTATATTTTTTTACCATTAGAGGGGGTTGTCTTCTGCAGTTTTGGTATTACTGGCGGTTTTGACAAAACCACCCCCAAAAGCACTGACTTTAAAAGTATGGAATTTTAGTTGTGGTTCTATAAGAGATTTATACCACCACCAAAATTGAATTTTGGGGGTGGTTCTAAGCCCCCCCCCCTCGCATAGATACCCACATGGCAGTTTTGAACCTCCCCTCTTAAAAACCTATGGGGGAATTTTTGAACCCCTCCTCTTAAAAACCTATAGGGGTAGTTTTGAACCCACCCCTCTTAAAACCTATGGGGGCGGTTTTGAAATCCCCTCTTACAAACCTAGCTCTTAAAAACCTACGAGGGTGGTTTGGAACCCCCCTCATAGTGACATTCAAGGGCGGTTTTGAACCCCCCATGTAGCAACATACAAGGGTAGTTTAGAACCCCCCTCGTAGCAGCATACAAGGGCAGTTTAGAACCCCCGTCGTATCATATTACAAGGGCAATTTAGAACCCCCCTCGTAGTAGCAAATGAGGGTGGTTTATAACACCCTTCATAGAAACATACAGGGATAGTTTAGACCCCCCATAGCAACATAGGGGGCAGTTTAGAACCACCCTCATAGCAACTTACCTGCTTTAGATATGGTAGAAACTTCCTTGAGTGGAGAATCTGCATCCCCTTCTCACTCATGTGGCCAAGCCTATAATGCCACAATGTTGTATATTTTCCTGTGGAAGCTAAAGAGATAGAGCACTCAATATTATGACGACATAAATACAATGTACCTATCATGTCTCCTTTTTCTATCACCATTGATCCTTTAGTGATCTTCCACCACGTGTCTCCAAACATAGCTAAACAACCACCATCTCCCAACTACCCTGTTGAGATCAGATTTATTTTCATAGTAGGATTATGCCTTACATCTTTCACCAGCCATTTGCCTCCATTCTTTAACTTATTTGTACCTTACCCATTCCAACAATTTTACATGGTTCATCATCACCCAATAAAACATGTCCAAAATCACCTGGAACATAATCATGAAATAATTTCCTATGGGGTGTTGCATGACATGAATCCCCTGAATCTACTACCCAGTAATCACTAGTATTATCTAGTGCAAGAATCAAAGCATATTGTAACACATCACCTGCTGCATTTGCTTCCTAAGTAGTCTCTTATTGTCGATCTCCTTTCTTCTTTAGATATCTGAATTCTTTCTTCAAATGTACTTTCTTTCTATAGTTCCAACACCCTATCTTTCCCAGCCTGGACTTGGATCTTCCCTTCCGAGACTTGCTACGATTACCTAGTCTCTTTCCTCTCTCCCTTTGTCTTCCTCTGCTCTCCATGGTCAACGCATTACCTGATGTCTCACTTGTGCTTTTCCTTCACATTTCCTCGTGAAGAATAACACCAACAACATCATCAAATTTCAAAGTGTTTGAACCAGAGACAGAGTTACTTACAGCCATGACCAAGCCGTTCCAGCTTTCTGGCAATGAGCACAAGATTAGAAGAGCCCTAACCTCATCTTCAAAGTTCACTTTTACAGAAATTAGCTGATTTTTTATTTGAATAAATTCATTTAAATGATTGACAACAAATACACCTTCTGAAATCTTCATATTACATAAGCGCTTCATTATAAATACCTTGTTGGAGATCGAGGGTTTTCATACAATTTACCTAATGCGCTGATCATACCCTCCGTTGTCATTTCTTTTGAGATATTGAAATCCACTAATGAAAACGGGCACAACCATATTGCTCCCAGTTCCTTTCTATCAAGAACCTCCCATTCTTCATCCTTCATAGTTGTCGACTTTTTTTCTTTTCCTCCCAACGGTAGGAATAGATCCCTCTGATACAGACAGTCCTTCATTTTCATCTTCCATAACTGGTAGTTTTGGCCATTAAATTTCTCGACCTTAAACTTTATTTCTTCCGCCATTTCTCCCACTCGAACCAAGGAACCCTTCTTTCCTGCAAGTTTATCTTCCAAATAGACCTTTGGCTCTGATACCAATTGTTAGAAAAACAAGATCGCAGAGCAATAACAACAAACAAGATGAAAATATAAATCACATAAAAACAATACAAGAGAGACACCAATATATGTGTTTCACCCAATTTGGGCTACGTCCACGGAGAAATTGCCAATCCTTTTATTATACCATCCAACAAATGAAAGGATACAACATGCAACACATCCGTTGCAACTTCCTCTTCACTCTTTCATAGTCTCTCTTACACAATCACATAGATATTTTGAATACTACAATACACATCCGCATTACAATTCCTTCCTTTTAAATATGGACTACCATGGGAAAATACCACAGGACTCCCAATACCATGGGCCCGTAAATAACCCATTATTGACCAAGTCATGACTATGAAATTACAACATTTTACAAGGATTTTTTTCCTAAATTTTTGCTATGGGGGCATTGTCCCCAAAATCCTGCCAGCATGGAGACTATATTGGGGGGGAAAGGACCCCCAAACCCCGTCATCATGGGTTCGGATCCAGACACGACTAAAACATGACCCCTGACTAAGGAAGATCGAGCTCCATAACCAACATATTGATATGTGGAAGAGTGTAGGGGTGTCTTGAAGAGTTTCGTTGAACTAATATACCTCATAAATTTGTTTCTTGGTGTTGCTATTAAATGGTTTTTGAAGACTGTTGTTTGACTACCATTGTATATTGGAACTTTGAAGACTATTCTATGTTTATCTCTAATGACCTTGAAAATTGACCATCATTGAACGATCTAATGGTGTTGCGTTGAAAGTTTGTGAAGTGCATCACTTCTTATCTATGGATTTGAAGGCCATGGTTCATGAAGTTCCATGTCTTAGTGCTATCTACGTGATTGCAATATCCCTTGATACAAGCTGGTGCTCCATGGAAGACTATTGTTGACAAGGGTAAATATTTCTTCACATAATTAAATATTGTATGCTCTCAAGTATTTGGGTAGAAATTATTTTGTATTAAAAGTACCTATTCATAGTCTATTGAACAAGAGACTATCATAAGGTGAAAGAGATAAGTATTGTGTATTAGAATCAAGAGTAAAAATTTAATATTGGGAATGGAAACATATAGTTCCATTTGAATTTTGAATTTGTCATTTATCTCTTTGAGAATTGTTGTATTGCCTTGGCAAAGACTCTAGACCCGCAAGGTTATTATTTTTTATCTTTTCAGATTAAGTTCACAATTGTAGAAGGTGCATTCTTTTGAATCTACAGCAGAGATCCTTTTCCTTGCTCAGAAATCAAATGACCAATTTGAGGTCTCTTCCAAGGGAGGGAACAAAAAAAGAGGACAAGGAAGAATAAATATCAAAGGTAGGGGGGGCAGAAACAACTCAAGCAAAAGACCAGAGTTGAAGTGTAAGCATTGTGTGAAGAATGGACATGAAGTAGATCAATGTTGGACCCCTTGGGACTCCATCAAAGGAAGACATAACCAAAATAAAGAAGACGAAAATAAGATCCAAGAGGCTGGTAAAGCTCCTGATTCTTCTCGCATTGTTGCACATTGTAATCTTGGAATAAATGAATAACATCTTTTTCATCTTTCAAAGATTGTTGACTGCTTAATATTTGTCAACATCCCAAATGACCTTTATAAAATAATTTTTTTAAGAAATAGATGACATTGTAGATGGAATAGTGTATTTTGTAGACAAATCTAGGCTCAAACCAAAGGGAATTGGTTCCATCAGGCTCAAGTTGCCTGGATTCCCCGACTTTGTATTGAACAATGTTCTCTATCTTCCAGAGTTGCAAAGAAGCTTGTTTCCCTTAGTGAAGATTCAACAGCAAGGCCATTCCATCCACATGTTCGATGGAATCGTAGAGATAAGGAAGTCCTCTAACAAAAAGGTCATCATGACTGGATATGAAGATAGAAAGTTGTTGAATTTGAAGGGCACATCTGCAAGAGTTTGGAACTTTTCCTACCTCTCTCAACATGGAGAAGGTAATATGTCATTCAATTTATTATGGCATACTAGATATGGTCATTTGAATTATAACAGACTTCTCTTGTTAAGAAAGAATTGTATTTTTGGTTTACCCATCATTCCTAGAAAGATGAACAAATGTGATGCATGCATACTAGGCAAACATAGTAAGTAGCCATTCCAAGAGTCAAAATTTAGAGCATGTAGAAAGTTAGAGTTGGTTCACTCTGACTTATGTGGCCCCATGCCTATTCCTTTTTCCAATGGTAATAGATACCTCATTACCTTTGTTGATGACTACACCAGAATGTGTTGGGTATGCTTGTAAAAGACAAAATCCAAATCAGTATTGATATTGGCACACTTTATACCGATAATGGAAAATAATACACTTCTAATGATATTGAAGACTATATTCATCAACATGGGATTACACATCAAACTTCAGTTCCTTATAACCCTCAACAAAATGGTGTGGCAGAAAGGATGAATAGAACCATATTGAATATGGTATTCTCAATGATGTTTTCAAGAATGGAAAATTGATGTTTTGGGTGATGTAGTATTGTGTGCAGTCTATTTGATAAATAGAAGTCCATCTCATGCTCTTGAAGACAAGACTCCACATGAAATGCGGTATGGCCACCTTCCTTCGCTGAGGCATCTTAGGGTTTTTTGGTTCCACCTAGTATGCGTTGATACCAAAGGAGTAAAGAGACAAGCTTGGTGCTAGAAGTCAAAAGTGCATTTTCTTGGGGTATTCAAACACCTCCAAGGAATATCATCTTTTTGATTAGGTAAACAAGAAGTTTGTTGTTTCCTGAGATGTCATTTTTCTTGAAACTAATAAAAATGACGAGTCTATTGGTAGATAGCTTGATCATCTGGAAAAAATTGCCCATCTAAAGACATATTATGGGGTTGATAATGAAATTTCACATCTTGAATGGGTGATACCTATATTGGATCAATCTCTGGAATTTACTTTTGAAGCACCACCACCACCTCGTGAAGAAGAAGTTCATACCACTTCACCTAAACAGGAGGTTCAACTAGATGATGTGATTAAGAGGATCAGAAGAATGAACCTTGAAGAAAATAAAGCGCCACCAACTAATCAACCTAGGCCATCATGGAAAGTTCCAAAATGGGCCACAAAGACACTTGAAAGTGTCCATCTGGATGAAGTTGGAAAGACGGGAACAAGAATATCAACCAGACAAGAAGATGGAGATGCAAATAGCCCAGGTGATGACATGGATGGCTCATTTGATTATGAATTGAATTTATCTACTAATTTTGAACCAACTTACTTTGAATAGGCTGAATCCATGCAAAATGAATATGATGAACTCATGAAGAATGGAACTTGGAAGCTGGTTGATCCTCCAGTTGGAACCAAACCAATTGGTTGCAAGTGGGTATACAAGAACAAATACATATTAGGTGGCTCACTTGACAAGCACAAAGAGAGGCTTGTGGTGAAAGGCTATGCATAGAAAGAATGAATTGACTATGAAGAGATGTTCTCCCCCACAACAATATGGGATACAATCTGCAACTTACTCTCTTTGGCTGCACAAAATGGGTGGAAAGTCCACCAGATGGACGTAAAAACAACTTTCTTGAATGGAGACTTGAAAGAAAATGTCTTCATGCCTCAGCCAAAAGGCTTTGTTATGAAGGGACAAGAATATAATGTATGCAAACTTGTCAAGTCCGTATATGGCCCAAAACAAGCACCTCGAGCATGGTATGAAAAGCTAACCGAGCATCTTCTAAAGTTAATTTCAAACACTATAATATTGATCACGCAACATTGTTTGTAAAGAAAGTTAGAAGATCTCTTGTGTTTCTTGTGGTGTATCTAGATGACTTTTTGATGATAGGGAACAATGAAAGTCATATTGCATCCTTAAAGGAATATTTGAAGAAGGGATTTGAAATGATAGATCTGTGACACCTTCATGACTACTTAGGAATTGAAGCCACTTAACATCCTAAGTACATATTCATCTCCCAGAAGAAGTATGTTGGAGAACTGTTGAATATATTTTTCATGACAGAATGCAACCCTCTCTCAACTCCAATGGAACAATGAGTCTTGGATCAGCAGATATCTCCCGGAGATCATGTAAACAACCAGATCCAACAGATTCGATAACAGATGCCGAATATGTGGCTGCTGCAGAAGCAACGAAAGAGATTGTGTGTCTCAGTAAGATACTTGAATATTTGCAGGAGAAACAAGAGAAATCCATTCCCCTATTGATCGACAACACTTTTGCAATCAAGTTGGCCAAGAATCCCAAATTCCATGATTGAACCAAGCACATCAACATGAAGTACCATTTGATTTGATTTCATGTAGAGGCCAAGACAGTTCATCTATGACATTTTTCCATGAACGAGCAAATTGAAAACATCTTCACCAAATCACTTGGAAGAGAAAAGTTTGAAAATTTAGAACCATGCTCGAACTTACAAACACCCTTCAGTTTAAGGGGGGGGGATGTCAGAAACCTAATCTGAAATTATTGAGGTTATGTAAATAATGTAAATAGTAAAATAAATGGGAAGATGAAGTTGAAAGGACTCCAACGGACTTCTTGGTAGGTGAATCCAAAGAGTCCCATCCTCATGTATAAAATAGTATTACATTTAATGAAATACATGAATTGGGAGTTATTTCCTCTGACATGATCAAACCAAAATCCTAGCTCATTCTTCTCACTATTCCTCTCTCCTTATAAGGGAAGCCCTTGAAATTGAAAAGAATCCTAACAATTTTAATCGAGAAAATGGCTACAAATTAAGTCAATCCTAGAAGCCTTTAATATATTAGTTGACATCAGAGCTGTAATTCGTCGTCGTAATAGGAGACAAGAGCACGATCCCCATTGCCCCCTTCCCAACCACCTTCAGATCCTCCATCTCTCTCACCACTGACTTCATTAATTTATCATTCCCAGAACTCATGTCATCGGACAGAACGCACAAAACCCTGGACAAAGGACTAGACGGACGGGGACACATGGCAGCCGAAACCCGACGACAAATTACGAGGAAAGAATTATAACCAAAACATGGCAAAACTTTGTATAATAAGAAAATTGCAAATTGTATGGCTAGACTAATATATCCAAAATGTGCACAAGATGTCATAGACATAATAATAAAAATTAATAAAATTTTATGTTTTTATTTTATTAATTCTTTTTATTTTATTTGTAAAATTAATTTTTAAATCATTTCTTTTATAATTTTAACTTTATTAATTCCATATTTACCCCATAATGTTATTCATTCCCTCCCCCTTATTAATTAATTTTTCCCTCTCCATTTCCTTATTTATAATATTAACTTATAATAATAAAAATTAATAAAATTTTATATCTATAATTTATTAATTCTTTTTATTTTATTTGCAAAATTAATTTTTAAATCATCTTTTATAATTTTAACCTTATTAATTCTATTTATATCAATTGTATATTTTTTCCTTATTAAGTTAATTTCTTTCCCTTCCATTATTATTTATTTTCCCATTTTTCATGAATTTGTTTCATCCCTTTTTGTTTTTTCTTCTTTCTTATCTCTAACACTTATATCACAATACCTTATATATTCAACCTTTCTCTTTACTTACGTTATAAGCTTCAATGTGATTCCCTGAAGATGAGTGGTGTGTCCATTCGAAATGTCGATTTCTTAAACTTTGACACAGTGAAAATCCAGAAGCGTGTGAAAGCATCCATACTCAAAGAACTGATAATTTAGCATTTATCTTCATAACACAACATTGGTCAAAAATCCTTTCTCAACCAAGCAAGTAATCAGCTTCTAATTAACATATCATTTCAAAAGAATAAATCAAGAAATAGTGGTTGTTTTATGTGCTACAGTCACAAAAGATACATATGACAACATAAATACAAGAATTCAATAAAGGCAAGCACACAAATGCTTACATATAGAAATGTGACAAAGAAAGTAAAGAATTGAAAATATGAACTGAAAAACCTAAAGAACAAAGTAACAAACTATAACATAATCCAAAACAAATAATGGGTACTCATTCAAATATAGGAGGAGCTACATAAACCATAGCGGGATCTACACAAAATACAACATTCATGCAAGACACTAATTCAAAAGGATAAATCCTTGTTGGTATTGGAGAAATCAATAATGACCTTGGCTTAATGTCCTCGGCCTATTGTTGAGGCTTTGCAATTGTAATGCTCAATAATTCTTCCAAAGTGTCCTTATTGGCTAATATTTCAAGCTCGAGATTGGGATGATGTAGGTAAGTACTAAATGCCTACTAATCTCAAATTTGAAATAATGTGTTTTGGGTCATACAACCAAGACTCATCTTGTAGTAAACTTAGTGAGGATAACATATTTTCCATTAAAACATTAGTTGTTATAAACTTAACAATAAAATATCCCACATCACGTGTTAGCTCAAAAGTAACCTTCCTACTATTAGCAACAAAGTGAATATAATATGAATTAAGTCTTTGTCTAACGTACTCCATTGCAAATGAAGGTCAAATACATTGGTAGTTTATAAGATTTCAGGTTAGATCCATATACTATAATTACTGGATAATCCTCATAAAAGTACCAATCTACAAGTGTATGCATTAATAAAATCCTAGCCTAGGGTCATGACTCACAACCCCATTTACTTCATATGCTATGTGAATACTAATGGGAAACGAGGGAAAACTCAATAAAGTTTAAACAAGTACTATTTTGTTAAAATTAGAAAAAATGATATGTTAAATGAAATCTAATGCTACCTTCACGTGGAGCTACATCACCAAATCTATGAACTAGTTTCCATAGTTATTGTTCTTAGACAATCAAGTTCATGAATATGCACAGCAGCCAATCACAGAGATAAGACACCCACACCCAAATGTTGAAAAGGAGAGGAAAGAAACCCTTGAACCAGTACAACAATGTGCTTATTTACTTCTTTTTTTTCTTAAGAGAAATAAAAATAGTAGAAAAACAAAATTTCTATCAACATAATCTTGACCCTTGCACAAGGTAGGACAAAATAGAAACATGAATTATAATACTAAGAGCAACAAACCTACTCAACAAGTTTCTCTCAATCATCTAAATGACAAAACTTACTACTCGATGGGAGAAACCAGCACTCATGCCCTTCCCACCACCCTCGGTAGCATTACAATGTTGGATTTGTGCTTCAACTAGACTTCCTCAATAGATTAACAACAATCCCTCACATATCTAAACCCTCAAACTTAGATGCTTTGTGTTGCAACTTGGTATGCTTTGATACCACAAAAGAAAATATGCCTATAAAATAACAAGTGCAAAAACACAATATACAAAAACTCATATTTCATGAACTTTCATCCTGACAAAGGTGAATCATTTATAGTACCATATTACAACTCCATTGAATGACACCTAAGATATTCCTTTTCTAAATTTAGAACTAATACTCTGATAATAATATTACTATATGATAGTGGGCTGCCACTTGGTCAATTCCAAATATCTTCCAACTTCTCCTTACAGCTATACACACCCACATATTATATTTACCCATACCACAACTTCTAAACATTAAACATTATAGTATCTAACACATTATACTCTTACATTATTGACTAAGTGTACATCATTCTTTACATTTGGAATAATGAATGTAATTCCCAATGATATTTGGTTCCATGGATACCTTGGACATTGGAGTGATTCTCCAAACCTTATAGATTTCCTCACTCATATATGGAAGAATAAATGGACTTCGCATGGCAAGAAACAAACTTCAACCCTAAGGGTAATCGATATCAATGATTCGCCTACCTCATGACAAGTTTTCAGTATTAATCCTCACTCACCCTTCTTTGAACAGTTTGAAACTTTGATGATTAGGGTGTCAATTATAAATATTAGAAGACGTCCATCCCTCTAATGCTAGAATAAATTTTAGAGCTCAGCTTTTGATTGGAACATGACTCTACAGGTGACCTATTTCCTTGCAAACTCTACCAACCAAAAGATTTCCAAGGATGTGTGATTGTTTTTTCATCCTAGAATAAATTGCAATTGCAGTAAACAATAACAATTTTGAAAGGAAACTAGAAACATTTCTAGCCTTAATTTTTTAATCAGTTTTGTAGCCATAAATGAACCCTCAGTTTTGTAGCCATAAATGAACCCTAGGTTGACATTTGGGAGAAATGTTTTTGTAAGAATGTTATATCCAAGGGTTGATGATTTTTTTTCAATCTCTTAATATTGTAATTCAAGATTGAATATTTTCTCTCAAGTTCTATGATCTCCAATACTTGAACAACCATCTATGATTTTAGCTCTTTAGTTAATATATTTCTCTTAGGTAGTTGTGCCCATGATGTATGTACAATATTGAATAATTTCATTCTAATGAAGCTATGTAATTTGGTTAGCAAGTCTTTGATATTGCAAGGTCAAACTCTTGGTTGGGGGCGGGAGTGATTCACATGGAGTAGACATTTCCCCTAAATGGGTTCAAATGGTGGGTCGAGGATGAGAAGAAAAGCAAAGGTTGTGGCACACCCATGGAAGTGTTCATATCTTTGCATATGTTCCCTACACCGTGTAAACATTAGAAAGAGATCCGTAAATGGCCACGATGAGGTGCCCATGCTTTGTAGAGGATTGAAAGGACTCCATAGATTTGCAAATTTTCACAATGGGGTGCTCGCACTTTGTAAATGGTGGGAAGTGTTATGAAAATACTAGCAATAAGTTTGTAATGATTTGCAAACAATGAGAAGGAATTTGCAGATGATCATGACATGATGCTCACACTTAACAAACAATGGGAAGGTCATGGTCAATAGGGTGCTCGTGCTTTGTAAACAATGAGAGGAATTTCAAAGAATTGTGATGGGGTGATAATGATTTTTAGATGACTGGAAGGGATTTCCAAATGGTCACAACAAAGTTCCTACAATATACAGATGATGGGAAGGACTCTACAAATGATCATGACAATGTGCTCATGCTTTACAAGTGATGGAAAGGTCTAGTAAATGAGGTGCTTTATCTTTGAACATGATAGAAGGGGATTTGTAAACAACCATGATGATATGATCACACTCTATAGATGATGGCAAGGTCTCTACAAATGGTCACAATAAGGTTCCTATGCTTTGTAGATGATGAGAGGGGCTCTACAAATAGTCATGATGGGGTGCTCATGCTTTTCAAATCGTTGGACGTCATGGAAATTTAAGTAGGTGTAATAACCTATAGCAAAGGTGACCAATGCCACATTCCAATGTGATATCTATCAATCTACAACTTAAGTTAGACACATAATATCTTACTTTTATCATCGTACACCTCCACCTCTACTCAACATTTTCTAGATTTTTTTTGGCAAGCAAATAATAGGGTGTTCACGCTTTGTAAATCACTAGAAGGCCATGGAAATCTAAGTAGGTGTTATAATGTATATCCAAGTTGAACCATGTCATATTCCAATGTAGGATTTCTCAATCTATGACTTAAGTTATTGTGATGAACATGCAATAATTAGTTAATGCAAATACACGAGATATCATAAATAATAGAACAGAATCACTTTTATATTGATCACGGGCCACTTAGAGGGGGCAACCTCCTTTGAGCAAGCTCAATACAATTAACTTCACGGTGCCTTCAATGACCTCAACACACACTTATATACTAAGTCTATGCCCAATACCATGAGTCAAAACCATGGGACATATAATACTACGGGACGACTTACAAAGCATATGCGTCCAATACTATGGGTCAATACTATGGGCTAATATAAACTACGGATCAACAAATACTACGGGACGACTTACAAAGCATATGCGTCCAACAACAATATACTAACATAGTAAAGAGAAGGGTTTACATAGGTTCCTAACATCCCCTCTCCCTTAGAAAAAGCTTTGTCCTCAAAGCTTTGGGTGGAGAAATTGCTGCAGAAGCTGAAGGAGTGGTTCCCCGGTAGCATCCTCGGGTTGCATTTCAGGCCACTGACTCCTTTGCTTGGAAGGCTGTAGATGAAGAAGAACCTTGTCAGCTACGTGGAAAATGCGCTCAGAATGGTGCTGGTCGGCTTGTTGATTCAGGCGAATTCTGACCATGTGAAGATTGTCCTGCAGAATGAGAAGAATCTGATCGCGGTTTCGAAGAACCGAGTCAATTGCCTGAACTGGGGAGCTGCTAAGGGTGTATGGAAGAAGAACTGGTGGTGTTTTTCCATATATCGCTTCATATGGTGTCCTGTGAGATGTGGTAATGTACCACCAGAGCGCTGCTAGGAAATCCATAGAAATAGTTGGCCAAAGCTATTTAGGGATGGGCAAGGGTTTGAGCAATCCTGAAAGGAGTGTCGGTTCACCCTTGTTGACTTGGAAAGTATCATCATCAGCCACCATCTGTTGAATTGGCAATTTTAGTCCCTACCAAAAGAAGTTACATTGTTCTTGGTCATACATGTTGCAGAACCCAGAGTGCCCTGTTGATGAAGAAGCATGGAGTTCATAGAAGAGAGAGCCCTGTTGAACATATTGCACCCAATTTGGAACAAGCAGAGAAAGAGTTGTAAGCGAAACTGGGTCATCAATTGTGCAAGAAGGAGCATCTTCCACCATATTGTCCTTACTCTTCTTGTAAGTGATCACATAGGGATAACCCATGAGTTGGATAACCCATTTCAGGTGTGTTGGGGAGGAGACCCATTGTTCCAGAAAATTTTCCAGACTCGAGAGATCAGTCTTGATGCAGAAATAATTCCCTAATAGGTATGACTGCCACTTCTGTACTGCATGCAACATAGCCATAATTTCCTACTGAGAGGTATATGTGGCTAAAGTCTTACTGGAAAGGTCTCGTGAAGGTAGCAAGCGCATTGGTTCATCAAAGATACCTGCATATCTATCCAAGGAAGTAGTGGAGACTGTTGATGGGTGCATCTGAATGGAATTGAGCTGAGCGATGACACCATGTGAATTCTTCTTAAGGATTTTTTCTAGGCGATGTGAACTGATGATGCAGAGAGACCCTGGTTGTAATCCCATAAATTTGTGTTGTGCCCCATTGACTTTAAACTGCATCCAAAGTTTAGCAAAATCCCATAAGATGGGGCCAAGTGTGCGTAACCATTGAACGCCCAAAACCACATCACATCCGCCTAAGGGCAAGGCAAACAGGTCAGAGCCTAGGTTATAATCTTCCATAGAGATATGCACATTGTGACACTTCCCCTTGTAAGGTAAGGTGCCCCCATTGGAAACCATGACTTCAAAGTTGGAGCAAGGATGGACAAAACAATCAGCCTATTTGGCAATCCGAGGGTCAATGAAGTTATGAGTGCTACCAGAATAAATGAGTATGGTAAGAGGGAGCTTCTTGAAGTATCCCCTGACCCGCATTGTTTGTGGGGTGGTGACACCAGTTACAGCATGGAGAGAGATCTCAAGTGGGTCGTCCTGAAATGGGGTGTCAACAGGCGGTTGTTGAATGTCGATCTGATCATCCACTGTATCCATAGCTTCTTCACCAAGTTCTAAGGCAGGCGAAGAATCCACATCCAAGAGATAGAGCTTTTGTTGAACACATCTATGTCCCCGAGTGAATTTCTCATCACAATTATAGCAAAGCCCTTTTTCTTGGCGTGCCTGCTTTTCTATCTCAGACAAATGATTGATAGGAGTTGGTTGAGGAGAAGGCATGATGGGAGGTCATTGGGAACCCATATTTCTGAAGGGAACAAGGGTGGGTTTGGAGCGTTGTTGAGCTGCAATCTTGTCCTCAACCAGCTTATCCAACCCTAGGACTTCCATCATTGTGTTGGGACAAAACATTTTGACCTCTGAGCGAATTTCATCCTTGAGACCACTTATAAAACAACTCTTGTAGAATTCATCAGACAATCCTTCTGTGTGGTTGTCCAATTTCTCAAATTCTGTCTGATACTCTCTCACTGTGCCAATTTGGTGAAGTTTAGTGAGTGCTCCTGTGAAATCATCGAAAGCACTAGGGCCAAATCGTGGCAAAATGAGTTGGCAAAAATCTATCCAGTTTGGCTCGGGATGAGTTTTGATGTACCAACGGTACCATTGAAGGGCTTCCTGTTCCAAATGAAAGGATGCAAGTGGAACTTTTTGGACATCAAAAGTATTATGCAGACTAAAATATTGTTCTGCTCGGTATATCCATCCAGTCGGATCAGTACCATTGAAGCGAGGAAAATCAAGCTTCGGCCCACGAAAATTGTTGGAAGAAGAGAACCCGGTGGCTGCAAAAGATTCTGGCTGTCGGTTATTGTTCATGGCTGAATGCTGAAGATGGAGGCTGAGAAATTTTTCATCCAGATCTTGGAGTTTGGTTTGGATGGCTGCAAGTGCTTCCTCCATGGTGTTTTCTCCTGCACGGGTGACAACCATAACTAGGTGTTTTTTTTTTTTTTTTCGGAATGGGTAGAAAAACACAAACAGAAGCTGATTTAGTAAAGGGAAATTTGGATTGGGGAAACAATCTGATGGGTAATAGGGGTTTGACTAGATTTTGGACACTGTCGAAAGGACAAGAAAGCAAAAAGGGGGATTTCAGAAGCGGGGTGATAGAATGAGAAAAATTGGCAGAGAGGGACAAAGAAGCAGAGTTCAGAAAGGAACTCTGTGGTAAAATTTGAAGGCGATTGGGTGAAATCTGAGGAAGTTATGGCAAACCCTAAAAATAGACAAATGTGGGCTTTTGGGCTTTGGGAAGGCGAATTGGGGATAGTGTCCTCAGGAATGAAATAGGCAGAATGGGATGACAGGGGTTCCCCGAAAATTTCAAGGGAAACAGAGTGAAAACAAGGGAGATATGGACAAAAAATTGAATTTTATACATTTTTTTTTTTGGACAGATTGGAACGGCTACGGCTTGGAAGGAATCTGTAACAATGCCGAACGGCTGGATCTGGAACGGCTGGCAAAATGGATCTGAAACGCCGCAGCAGTGATCGACAATAGTTCAGCTGAAAGTAGATATGGACCCCAGGTATGTGTGGCTTCCTAACAGTTCAGGGTTTCCACTCGGCCACCAATGTTGTCTGACGGCTTGCGTATTGGGGCAGTACCCCTCACTCCACGGCTTAGGTAAAACTGATAACCGCTTTGCCACAAACGACAGCTCTTGGTTTACCTCACGGGTGGGAACTAGTCAATCAGGTAGGGGCCGTTGCCCTTTTCGCTTGGCAGGTCCTCTCAATGGCCAGCTACTTCGGGGTTCTTATGGTACTCCTCACAATGAGTTTTAGGGCTTATGCCCAATTACTTCCCACAGTTAAGCAGATAGGGATTATTCCCAGATCCAAATCTGCAACAGAAAAAAAAAATTGGGCAGAAATTCCACCCAATGTTCAAAAACCGGATCTATATTGCTCAGAATCGCTATTATAGCATGTTTCCGGAACTGGAACAACCACTCTACTTCTACCCCTGAAAGCGGAATAGAAATCTGGGCACTCAGTCAAAATATTTTCTCGCCGCAATTTCCACGGCCGTCACCGAAATTCTGAAAAATTGCTGATTTTAAATCCGTGATATCTCCACTTTTAGAACTCCAAAGATTATTTGCAAAGAAGAAGAAGCATGCATTCAATAATCACTCATAAACACAGAATAATGGACAATGTCAATATCATACAATGAATAATGAATCTAGAGAATATGTTACAATAATAAATGATGAGGCATCATATCAGATTCGAATTAGCCAAGTAGGGCATTCGAATTCTGAGCTCAAAGTCTAGCATGAATAACTACAGAGACATCAACCAGTCGGCAGTATCAGTCATAAGTGGTAAGAGTCAGTCAAGTGTGTTTAATTGAGTCTAACAGAACTATCTAGCCATAAATCAAGGAATGGAGACTCTAAGTGAAGTGCATGAGGCTGTCTAACTCAAAGTATAGCTTGGATAACAATGGAGACATCATCGAGTCAATAGTATCAGTCATAAATGGTAATAGTCAGTCAAGTGTGTATAACTGAGTCTAACATAACCATCTAGGAATAAATCGGGGAATGGAGACTCCAAGGGGGGCGCGTGAGGCTGTCAAATAGTCAAGTGGAACTTCAAAACTAGCTAACTAGGAGCTACAAGCAGTCAGCATAAGCAACCAGTGGAAGAACTACTCAATCAATGCACTAACTAAATGATAACTCTCGGTAGGTGAGATAAGGCGCCCTTACTGAGTGATAACTGAAGGTAAGTGAGTAAGAGCTCTTTAACTGATAGTGGCAGGTGTGAAAGGCACACTTGCTAAGCAGATAAGTCAAGGAGGGCGCATTAGGTAGGTAGGAGGCCAAATGAGGGCTAAAGACAGACTCTGGAGAGCTAGAAGCAAGCTCTAGGTGCTGGGAGACAACAATAATGATGATTGGATGCATGCAGTGGCATGCAAATGCATGCAACATGCAGTTTTGCATGCAAGCATGCAAAAATTCAAAAATGATGGTGTGAATATTCCAACACCCCCCGCAAGCTATACTATGAGATAATATTGGTAGGCAGTTAGATGGGTCATTATCACAGCACCGCAAGTGCTGCGATACCGCGGAAGGCGGAAAGCTGAGCGCAAATGATGTTTTTTTTGTATTTTTGGGTCAATTGTACCGCGGTATGCGGGTTTTTGGGTCATTTTGACAATGATAGTTAGATTTTGGGTCATTTGCTAGAAGTGTCGGTTAGGAAGTTGTTAGTAAGTGGACAAGCAATGTAAAGGAGAAAGCCTATAAATAGTTGTAGATTTGTAAGTGTTGGATCATCTTGGATTATGCGTCTGTGATTGTGTATCTGAGATCAAGAGATATCTACGAGATCTGCATTTTTGTGGAGATGTTGTATCTGGGTTTTTGTGGAGTTAATATGATATGACAGAGTTGTTTTGCGGAATCCCTGTGTCTCTTTTGTGGTAATGCATGTTGTGATATATGAATGATGCTATGTTTTCTTGCTGCAATCAATGCTTTACTGTTATATTTGTTGCGATGATGAATGTTTCTATTGAATGATGCCATGAATATAAGTGACGTTGAAGTTAAATGCATAGATCTATTTCTGAAATGTTGCAACAAGTTCAGTAATTAAGCCGCAAACATCCTCCTTCATTCGACGGAAACATGGTTCCGTCAACTCTCTCTTGAACATCTCAGGTGAGACCTCATCTGCTCTGCAGGTGTTGTTGGATGGGATTAAACCTGTCTGGGACAATGCTCAGGGAGATTGCAGTGGTTAGGGTGTCGACAGTGAGTGGAACCCCTGTCAACTGGGTTTGTGTCAACAAATGGTTCCGTTGCTGAGACCTAGCGCGAAGTGAAAGGAGGATATGTTGTGGCATCCGACGCAACCGAAGATACAAAACTGGTTTAATCAGAAGTTGCAGGAATTTGCTGAAGAAGAAATTCAGAACACTTGACTGACGGTAGATCAATGGGTGGAAAGATATATTCACGATGGTCTGCACGAATATTTTTTCTGCGAATTCCCAGTCATCCTGTTTGAGTGGTTAGAAAAGTTGACCTTTCAGAAGAGGAACTTCCAAGGAGGTGAACCTACGACCTGGACCCCAGATTTGATTCAAGAACTATAGGAAGTCGACAACAAGGCGTCACGGGATGTTGAAGTGTGGCTCGATCGCATATTGGAAGGTTATATCACTGAATTTGCGGTTGATACACAAAATTCTTATAGTGAAGCTAAAAGATATTTCTTCTGCTGACCCCGGGGAAGGTTTCTGCTGTCGTTCCAACTGTCCATTAAGATGCTTATTTGCGAGAAGGGCATATTGAAGATGCACCTTGATCAGTAGAAACCCTGGTGGGCGGAGGCCGTGGGTATCGCGATAGCAAGGGGGCGATACATGAAATGATAAGGGGTAGATGGGTGTAGGTCAAGATGAGACTGTGAGTGAAGCCGAGGAAGAGAGTGGTCTTACAAGGGGAGGAGCAAGGTTTCGACAGGAAAAGAGGCAGAGGACAAGAGAAGGTCCTACTACGATCGAACCGCAAGGCCGTGAAGGAAGACCACACAGGACAAAGCGACCTCACAGTTCGTACAAGGACAACCAGGATATGCCCAGGATAGAGGCAGGATCAAACCCCAGCGGCAACATACCCACACCTCCGCTCACTATCTCTCAACCAGTAAGAAATACAACTACAACACCACTGTTCTCATGAAGTCAATAGAATTTAATTGCTAGCAGCTCAGTGACTAGAGGAAGGAAGCCCAGGATGGCGGGTGAGGATACTAAGTTACCGTTGTTCCATGGAAATGGAATATATAACCTTGAGCAGTATCGGTTTTTATGTGAAGCGGTATGGACCGTAAAACAGATCACTGATGATAATGCTAAGAAAAGACAGTTAGCGACAAATCTGTGAGGTCGTGCATTAGATTGGTTTATGAAGTTTGTTCTAGTCCCTACAGAAGCTCCGGAGAAGACTCTAGACGATATCAGGAACGGATTGATTGCAGAATTCAAAAAACCCAAGTCTGAAGCACAATATATTACAGAATTGAAAGAAATTAAGCAGTATCCTAATGAAACTGTGTGGGACTTTGACCAGCGATTTAAGATGCTGATGGCAAGGGTTATTTTTGATATGAGCATTGTCCAACACAAAGAATGGTTCATCGTGGCACTACTCCCACACATTCGACTACTGCTGATGCAACATAACATTACAACACCCAGTGAAGCTCTGGATATTGCAATGTGGTTGGAAGCATCGCCAATTGGTGAAAACGTAGCTGGGATGTCGCAGATTCAGACGTAGCTGGCTAACCTAACCATACAGCTGCAAGATCTTAATAAGGGCAAGGAGCAGTGTGAAGAAGTATGGTGTACAAGATGTCAAGGAGAAGGGCATACTAAGGATAATTTCCCAGACTTCCAAAATTATCTGGTTTCAGGAGCACCGAATCCATTGAGTGGCGGTGGCATGCCGTGGTGTCTTATTTGTCAAGTATATGGGCACTGCCATGAGGAATGCCAATACATGCAGAAGATGGCCACCAAACTGATGAATCTGTATTGTACATTCTGCAAATCTGTGGGACATGAAGATAAATATTGTCGTGCTTATAGGTTGCTTCATGAAAGAACATATGATGCATTCTATGTGAAGGACAACTAGCTTGTCGTACAACAACCACAACCACAACCACAGGTATCCCAGCCGCTACCTCAATCGCCGGTGCAGTTTGTACCGCAACAGCAATGACAACAATTCATGCCGCAATATGCTCTGATGCAAATGGCTCAACAGCAACCACAATACATTCAACAACCGCAGTATGCACAAAAAGGGCAAGGCATGCAACCGAATCCCATGCAGCAACAGTTCAATCAACCACAGTACCAACAACAGAGTGGATTCCGTGGAGGATTTCAGGGCAGACACGATAGAGGATTTGGCCGCAGAGGAGGACGAGGAGGTCGCAGACATGTTCAATGCTATCGCTGCGTGGTATGGGGACACTACCAGCGAGATTTCCCACTATTGCAGGCGTAGTGCACATTTTTTTTTGTTACAGATCACACAGTGGAAAACTGTCCATAGTTGATTGCACGATGGAAAGCAAGGAATGCTCCACAATTGCAGAATCAGAATCAGGTGCAGTAGCTGTTATCGGACAATCCACTCGAGCGGACGCGAGCCAGATCTCCCTAGCTCAAAGTGAGTCTAGAAAAATAGAAAAGACTACTAATGCATTTCCTAGATCTACTTAAGGATCGAGTACTAGATGCATTACCTTTCCCTTCGCAATCCTTTCTCCTGAATGCTGCTCCACGTCTCACAGTCGTCAGATCCAAGCTGTAAGACCTGTCAAGACAAGAAACAAGAGAAACCAGTAAAAGACATCTATACAATAAGAGATCTAAGTGAACAGTTAAGCAGGTAAACTACTCTATATCATTGCACACATGAACAATATTGGTGGAAAGCATTTGTATTACTACAAAAAGAGGAGTACATAATAGAGATATAGAACTACAACCAAGGCTTAACGCTGTAGCCCTTCTTCGACGAAGCCAATTGCCATATCCTTCCAAGGAAGTATGAGTTCTCCAATGGGTGAGTGGAGATGTTCTAAAAGTGATTTCACCAGCATGTAGATACCATAGCCTTCCTCCCTTTGGGATGGGAGTGAGCTCCATTTATATAGGACTAAGTGGATAGGATATGGAGAGGATAGGTTGAGAGATGGTAGGAGAGGCTTAAGGGATCTCTCCAAAGGTTTAGGAATCGAGTTCCAGCTCTTCCAAGAGGTCAGGGATAGTGTCCCAAGTCAGCAAGCTTCGAGATGGACCTCGAAGAAGTTATTTTTTCCATCTAACTAACTTCATCACACCCTGTAATGGGGCAAGGTGCGACATCGCATGTTGCTAGTGTGCAACCTACGAAGACCCTTCAAAACTTAGCACAATTAGGTACAAATCCTCCCAGGATGATTACTTAGTCTAGGTATCTTCAGGGGTGTATACACTGAATCTTATGATGAGTTTATTTTGGGTGTAACAGAATGCCCCCCAAAGCATGAAGCTATTGAAGATAGACAGGTGAAGTGCTTTGATAGAAGTAATGGCAATAGACTTGTCGAGCGAAGGACACTGCTGCAGTACAACTGACTCTGAACTGACAATCTCATATGAAGTACAACATAGCTATCGACCAATACATTGCAGATCCATGGTAGTAATGATCGACTGAACACAATCATGGCTACTAGACATAAGCATAGATCCATGATGAGATGATAACATAGCCACGACCAATACAAGTGTGGATCCGTGTGATATAACTCAATACAAACTCGATCGCAACTTGGGTAAAACATGACTCCCAAAGGTCTTAAATCTGAACCCACAATGATACGAATCTATCCATGTGATTACAAATGTCTTGATGTCGAACATGGTAGAAACCACTTGATTACCAGCCATTGATGTAAGCCGTTAACAAGTGCGAGGGAGATCACCATTGATGTCAATGATTCCCAAGGTATCACAGTACATATCATCAAGCGTGAATAAATGAGTTGAATTTGAACGCAAGACAAAATATTTCAATCAAGAGTCAATGACGTAAACTCATGATGAAAGCGAGGTAACTTGCCATTGAGGCATGCAGGGCCAAGGTACTCGATTGGTTTCTAGATTCAATCTTCAGATGATGTGTTGAAGTCGACAAGGATGAATTTGTTGAAGGAGGGCCATGATGAATCCCCCATCAATCGACATGAAACATGACAAAAATGTATAGGGTAGATCGGATGGTACAGTAACATGCAAGACTGACTCAGAGCAGACCGACATAATGGTGGGTGTACTGACTACAGATGATAAATGATAGACATATTCTTGAACATGGGCATGGCATGACTTGGCAGTATTGACATGACGAGTGCGACACAAATTCTCAAAGCAACTGATGATGGAAGCTTTTCTTCGAATGATTTAAAGGAGTAACGAGACTCAGGAAATAAGTGGAACTCGAGGACAAACGGATGATCCAAGTGTTGTATGCAAATGCAGATGAGTGCCATGTTCAAGAACGACTACATACTGCCACTAACAAGGTATGTAACACAAATGCTTTCATTTTTCCCCATCATGAATGATGAGTGCCTCATGTGTTTTTTATGAGCTTGATGAGGGTAACCAGATGCTCGGTATAGCTCATCTCATAGATGAGTCCAATCCCAAATATTTTCTGAACTTGGGATAGGAGGGGTTCGTCCCATGACGGGCCCTTCAATGTGAAAATTTTAACGAGTCCATAGAAGGTAAAATCGGTCATCATTTCATGTTTAGAGAGTCTGAAAAGAACTAAAGAATACTCCAATGGTCCTTTTTCGTAAAGTTATCCTCATCGCCCAAAAAAAGGGTAAAACAATGCAGGAGAGGACTCTTCTAGTCATGATTAGATGGAGTATACCGTTTTTCATAATTAGTGCCTCCTGGTCCAAAAAAGGGGTAAACTATAACCAGGAAGACGACCATTCAAATACTTTAACAACTGTGAACGTGACAAGTTCACTTGGCAATCTTTTTATTTTTCGAGAGCCTGAAAAGAGCCTAACGGTAGACTTCGGGGGGTGTCCTTTTCCATGGAAGTTTAATGAGCCCGAAAAAGTGATAATTCATAACTCGGTACTTGTTCTCATAGTTCCGTGAGTATGAGAACAAATGAAGAGTAAACTCATCATCGCGCAATAATTACAGACTAAGCGTTGCAAAAATAATGACAAAACGTTCAAGGGAGTGTTGATACCTGTGATGATCGTTGTGATACAAGAAACGGCATGAAAGACTACTTACAACTCCTGCACACTAGAAAATGTGTCAAATAGCCTCAAATATGACAAAAATGGTCAAAAACTATGATAAATGGCCCAAGAACATCAAAATATTTGAAAAGGAATATTCCGTTCTATTTATAAATAGAAAAATGGGCCAAAAATAGATTTCATTGTTTCATTTGCCAATTTGGGAGGAGAAGTACCAATTTGGAGCCAAAACTTTCTTTGTTGATTTCGGGAGCTACGATCCGCCATTTCACCCACCGTCAGGAGCAGGTAAGCCTAAACTTCATCCAGCAACTTTCCAGTGGATTAGATTTTGTTTTATAGGTTCAATTTTTGGGTTTTTTGATGAATTCATGGAGGGCTATTGCGCTCTCGGCTCGTCGCAGTTGGCCCTTTCAGGAAATACGACGAGACCAACTCGGCACAAGTCCTGAATGGGTGAAGTGCGACGAAATCGCACTGTACGCAAAAGTACAGTGCGACAGAGGAGTTGCATTTCCCAAACATAAAAATGAACTCAAAAAAAGAACTTGTTGTGGTTGAAGCAGGATCTAACAATGTTTAAATGTCCCTTTTGGAAGGTTGCTAGCAAGCCAACATGGTTTTAGAGTGGCAGGAGTGAGAACACAAAGTAGAAGATGTACAAGCTGCCAATGATCCACAATGCGTGGATGCTTTGAGGAACTACGGTTTGCTCAAGTTCTTTGAGATTTAGGGGATGAGATCCCAAATCCCGTTGCTATCACACATGCTCCAGAGTTGGGATGCGGCCCAACAATATTTCATGATTAGTGAGCACATCCTCACAATAGATGTCGAGGACATCTATTTCCTTACTGGTTTGTCCCGGAGAGGGGACCCTGTAGCTCTTACTGGAACACGAGCCAGTGACGGCACAGTTGATGACATGGTGTCATAGCATTGTACCGCTGTTGCTAAATCTTCCAGTGGGAAGATTCTTATCAGGGATGTGGTGAGCCTCCCACTACATACCATATTGTTTAATATTACTAGAGTGGCGGGTAGCCAATCCCCACACACGGCTACTCAGACTCAGATGCTTTATGCGGAGGATTGCATGTTCCCCATGGTTTTCAACTGGTGCGAGGGTCTCCTCGCAAACCTCTAAGCTCAATTGACCAAGTGTCGATGAGGAGAGCTCAAACAGTTTGGTTATGGGTTAATCATGGTATCATTCCTCTTAGAGCGGATTCCTCTCTTGCATCCATAGGTAGTACTAGATGACAGGGAGCCTAGAGATCCCCACATGCTCAGATGGGCTGAGGTGATGACCTGCCATGGTGGAGGACCTATCATCAGCTTTGGTCCTGATTTCTTCAGCTGGATGGAAGGCCAGTTACTCATGGTTGAGGACTTCCTGTACAGCGGTATGGATTTTAGAGAGGATCCTGACTTAGTGCTACCCGAGGATGCAGCATGGGGTGGCATGGGTGAGAAAAAAAAACCTTGTACTTTTAATTTTGTATATATATATATATATATATTATGCAGTGCTTACAAGTATATAACATGTGTGTGCAGATGTGGGGCCCGTACGGCCAGTAGGACTTTCTCTCCTGGGGAGGAGAGACAGAGGTGGGGAAGCAGTTGTGCCCCCAGATGCTCATGCTGCCATCGAGGAGATGGAGGAGGTATACAGGAACTTATCCCAGTTGACAGTGGATGTTCCTGAGCCCGTGATAGATGACCTACCAAGACCTATGCAGAGGTTTGGGGTTGGAGCGTCTGTACACTTCAATGCCCTACTCCGCAAGGTAGCGCGGACCGTGGATTGCTTCCTCACTCAGCGACAGTGGGTTGTTCGTGCTAGGGGTGGTGTACGGGTCAGGCGTTAGGCCTGATGACACTATTATAATTGTACTGAGAGCTTAGAGGCCTCATATTTTGTACTACTGAAAGCTACGATGCTTCAGATTTTGTAGAGACTCAGTGAAAGCCATCGTGCTTCAGATTTTGTACCAGCACTGCTTTTGAGAGAGATATATATATATATAGACATTCCCGACGATTTATACATTATGTGTTTTTAAAATGATGAGTGATGTGATCTTGTTTACATGTTTGCTTTTATAGATTGCATTATTTACATGTTGTGAATTCTTTTACATATTATGAATATTATGTGTGTGTGATGTACCAATCCAAAATGAAGTTGGCCATTGAGTCAGCAACTGTGTTTAACTCTCGTGGAATGTGTAGGTATTGAACGGATTCAAATGACCTTTTCAGGAGACGTACTCGTCTGAAGAGACGAAGTAAGGTGGGATCACGGATGGAGTAAACCCGGTTAAGATGGGAAACCACTAATTGAGAATCCATGTGGATGACAATGTGGTTCATACCCAAGGAAATGGCGTTAGCTAGGGTTCCGATTATTGCCTGATACTCTGCGGCATTGTTGGTCGCAAACCCTAGGCAACTTCCTCCTGAGCTAATGAGCTCACTTGTTGGGGAATATAGTCCCCAGGCTATCGAAGCAAGGTTACAGGTATGTCAGCTGGCACCGTCCGTGAATCCATAGCACGTTTCCATCTGCACACGAAGACAGAACATGGTATAAGGAGCAGAAACAAGATCTAAAGACACTAAAAAACAAAAGCGTCACAACACACAAAAACACAAAAAATACGCCATGTACAGTATATACAAGAAAGTCTAAGCGTGATGAGTCTAGGCATAGTATCTCTTCAGGTAAAGCCCATTGCGGGGTTTTCCCAAAGAGATTCCGTCATAGTCTTCAATCTCGTAAACTCCCTTTTCCAAAACACATTTGACAATGTAAGGTCCATGCCACATGGATTCAAACTTTCATGCTCCTAGTTTTTCGTGCTTCTGGTCATAAGTGAGGACCAGGTCACCCTTGTTAAAGATACAAGGTTCAATTGACTTGTCGTATTGGGCTTTGATGCGTTTCTTGTGCGCTTCATTAGCACGAGCGGCATCTCGGCGGGACTCGTCAATTTTTTCTAAGTGCAGGAGACGTTCTTCCTCAGCAGTAGTATTAGGAAGAAGCTCGACAGCAAGTTGTAGAGATGAAATTTCGCACTCTATAGGTAGGACAGCCCCCAATCCGTAGACTAGTTGGAAAGGAGTGAAACCTGTGGCGGTTTTAACGGAGGTTCTGTAGGCCCATAACACTAAAAAGAGCATGTTATGCCAATTGGATTTCTGCGTACCTACCATCCTTTGGACTATGGTTTTCAAGACTTTGTTAATGGCCTCGACTTGTCCATTGGACTGCGGGTAGTAGGGTGTTGAATTTTCATGGCGAAAACCCAACCTATCGCTCATTTCATCAACCATATGGTTCTGAAAATGGGAACCATGATCGGTAACAATTGCCTGAGGAACTCTGAACTGCACTATTACATGATTGAACATGAAGAGTGTGGCGGTTTTGTCGTCGTTTCAGTATGTAGGCATAGCTTCAGCCCACTTTGTAAAGTAATCCACAGCTACAATGATGTAACTATGCCCCCCGGCCGAGGTAGGCTTGCAATGCATAAAGTCAATGCCCCATTTTGCGAAGGGGCCCACGGCAATAACCGGGTGTAATAGGGTAGGATGGGTGCTCTTCTTCGTATGGAAGTGTTGGCAAGGAGGACATTTTTTTATGGCCTCAATACAATCTTTGAAGATAGTAGGTTAAAAATATCCTGCGCGCAAAATATTCTGGGCTATAGCCATCCTAGAGAGGTGACCGCCACATGCCCCAACGTGACATTCATTGAGAACGCGTTCAGCCTCATCGTGAGTGAGATAGTGTCGAAGAAGTGAATCAATGCCACAGCGATACAAAGTATCATTGATGATTAAATAATACTTCGCATGGTGATGTATCTTACGACGGTCGTCGTGAGACAGTTGAAGGTTGAAGCGTTGGGTTTGAAGATATAATGAGATATCTCCATACCATGGATCAGTCGTACTGATGAGAAACAATGATTCATTTGGAAAAGAGTCATTGTGCTCAAAATCTACATCAAGATGGGGAAGGTCATAGATCAGCTAGGCAAACACCAAAGACTTTTTTGACTTGGCTTTCTCGAAAAGAAGATCAAATTCTTGCAGTATCACGATCCAGCGTGAATACTTGCCCCCAAGCACTTGATGTGTCAGGACGTGGTACATGGGGTTCGAGTCTCCGATGATGGTGGTGGTGTAGAGCAAGATATAGTGCCAGAACTTCCGGACGGCGATGACCACCGCGAATGCGAGTTTTTCGACATGTGAATATCTAGTTTCAATGTCAGCAAGACCCTTACTTGCATAGTATATTACATGCTCCTGGGCGTTTTGATCCTCCTGTACCAAAAAAATGGCGATAGTGGTAGCAGAAGCAGCGAGATATAAGATATAATATCGATAATAATTGGGCGGTTGGAGCACGGGGGCATGCGTGATGGCATGTTTGATACCGTCGAAGGATTTTGAGCTTGGTCGTCCCAAATGAATGGGACGTCCTTCTTTAGAAATCGCATGTACCCCTGAGTCTTCTCCGCGAAATTGCAAACAAAACGTCTTAAATAAGTCACCTTCCCTTAGATACTTTGAAGTTACGTCACATCAGGCGAGGGTGGCAGGTTGATGATGGCCTCCACCTTTAAGGGATCAATGCGAATCCCATCCTTCAAAATGATAAATCCTAAGAGGCGTCCGGACTCAACGCAAAAGATACACTTATGAGGATTCATATGGATATAATACCGTCTGCATCTAAGGAAAATGGCCTTCAGATGATCAATGTGGAACTCGCGTTGCTTTGAATGAGCATGGAGATCGTCAAGGTAAGGTTCCACAAAGTCCTTAATAACATGGAAGGCATACGACATAGCCCACTGAAATGTGGCGCCAGCATTTTTAAGGACAAACGGGAGTTTGCGGTATGCAAACGTTCCACATGGGCAGATGAAAGCCGTCTTATGTTGGTCGGCGAGGTTAATCTCAATTTGGTTGTAACCAGAAAAGCCATCCATAAATGAGAAGATGACACTTCTGGCACAATTGTCGATAATCTGGTCGATGAAGGGGGTCGGGTAGTTGTCTTTTGGACGAGCCCGGTTAAGGTCCCGACAATCGACATAGACACGAATGGTACCCTTCTTTTTGTTCACAGGGACGACGTTTGAGGCCTAATCCGTCAATGGGATAGGATAACTAAAACCAGCCTTTAAGAGCTTTTCAATCTCTGCCTTGATTGTTTCCATCTTCTGGGGGTGTACCGGTCGCAACTTTTGGCGTACAGGTTTGATGTTGGGATAGGTTTTTATTTCATGAGAAACAATTGCAGGGTCTATCTTATGCATATCCTCATAGGACCAAGCAAATACGTCTTGAAATTGCTTGAATAAGGCTGTGCCAGCGGCTATTTCTTCAGGGGAACACTTCTAGCCTATGCAAATGTGTTCCACTATACCAGGTTTCACCGAGATGTCTACCGGGGTGGTTGGCTCAATATTGGCCAAGTTGCCCTCCGTGTCCGTAAGACATGTAAGGATGGGGGAATGAGGGAACGGGTAGATATCTGGTGAAAAGAGGGTGTGGATGTTGTCCTCTATATACTCCAAAGGAGGAAGAAAATATGACCTATGGTGTAGATCATCTCACGGACCGTCATAAACATTCATAACTTCCATGATGGACTCGTCTGAATGAAAAGTCCAAAGTAAGAGATCAGGTAGAGATGACATCCGTCGTAGAGAACAGGATGGAGAGGCCATGGTTAAGTGGTCCTCCGGTGTTGATTGGATAGCCTCGTAAATACATTCAGCGGGGGATAGAGGCATTATATCTCCAAGTAGGTGTGTTGTGGCTTCATCTAGTACAAGCCAAGCATCGGTAGAGTGAGATAAAATCTCTGTGGAGATCATGTTCACCGTAGCGACATGATTAAGGGGGTTCGTTGCCAGAAAAATTCCCATGAGAGATGAATCTTTCAAAAGGAAAACCCCTATACTCTCATACTATTTTGACATTTGTCCAATGGAAGGAACATGGTCACCAGGATGAGTAGTAGCATCTGGTGCGCAAAAATCTAATTTGTCGATAGTAACAATTCGTCCTTGATGGGGAAATTGTACTATGCGGAAGACTGAAGAGGCTACCGCCTGCATGGCGTAAAACCAATTGCAACCATGCAAGAGATTATAATCTATTGGGGCCGATACCACTTACACGTTAACGGTTACGGTCTTTCCGCCCAACTCAACTGCAAGAGCTTGTAAGATCCCATGAGGTTTAAAGCCACACCCGTCGAATGCTTTCAACGTGGTAGGAGAACGATTCAATTCGGGGGAGACAATGTCTCTCCAACAGGCGATCGACATGACAGAAGTGGAGGCACCTTCGTCTAAAAGGGTACGATGGACAATCTTCCCAGCAATGTTCACAGAAACTTGGAATGCGAGCTGGTGAGAGAGCCTCGGCTTGAAGTGGTCAAGTTGGAACATGATGGTATTTGAGGAATTGGGGTCGACTGCATCAATGGCTGCAAGGAGATTTTTGCATTGATTAGGACAATTATGAAAAACTTCCAGGGTAGAAATGGCGCAAGGAGCTTGTGCCAAGTCTTCTACGATATTGTAATTTTGTGCCGCCTGAGCGTTAGGAATGAAAATAGCTTTTCAAATCGTACTCTTGGGCGGTCGCAATATCAAGTCTAAGGAGGGATTCTCAATGGTGAGAGAAGTTGATGGTACAGTGACATCGGTTAAGGAGTCGAAAGATTTTTCAGCAGTACTTCCAGTGGATTCCTTCGAAGGGACCAGTTCGTAAGATCGCAACCAAGTGTTCAAATTGATCGTCTCATTACGCACCATGAGAACATGCGCAGTATTGGATGGTTCCCCCTGGGATGGGGGGGGTTGAGCAATCATCTGCTAGTTCTGAGTAGGAAACAGATCATTGAGGACTGCGGGAGTTGGTTTACCCCTAAGAAACTTTTGTACTTCATCTCTATAGGGACATTCTTTGGAGAAATGGTCATCTCCACACAGTAAACAAGGATACTTTAGTTTCCATTTCTGCTTGGTATCGTTAGGAGTGCTATTTTCTTCCTACTGGGTGGAAGAATTTTTGGTTTTTCCCTTGTTCTTATTTTTACCGCCAGACTTCTGAGATGAAGCTGATTGGACAGAATTCACCTCTTCAGTTTGAGCAGGAGTGGTGGATTTCATGGTGCTGTGGCCAGCCTAAGTCGGTAATGGGGAGGAACCATGAAGGTTGGATGATCCAATAGTGCTAGAAGTAGGCTGGGTGTTAATGGAACCAAAGATTCCATCAGTTTGGAGTCCCTTATGTGGTTTCATAGGGTCATTAACATCACGGGGTGCGTCAGGCAGAATATCAAACAAAGTGTCGGATTGAGTGTAGACTAGGTCTAGTACATGGGCACTCGTGATGGCTTGTTCTTCGGTGACAGCACCTCGCATGGAAACATCTCTTGCTATAGTAGGGATGAGGGATTTTGTAAACCAGTATGCTAGGAGCTGATCTGGAATAGGATCTTTAATGAGACGTCGTCTCCTTCGCCATTCGTGGATATGATTTGAAATATGAGTGGTTGTATTCTGACGGAGCGAGGTTAAAAGCTCGGTACCAGTTTCATACCATATGGGCAGCTGGAAATGTGTCAAAAAGTTCATGTCAAGAGAACCAAAATCAGGAAAAGAGTGGGGTGGAACCCAAAGCTTGGGAGGCAAATTCATGGATCTTTTCTTGCCAAGGAACCCAAACACATTTTTCCATGCTGGATGGTTTCCCATACTCAAATTTTTGGACAGCCATACCTCTCATTCCCCAAGGCATTAACTACCTCAACCAACTTTTGGGAGAAATGAATGATTGGGTACAAAAGTCAACATGGTAGTTGAGGGTTTGATGGGTTCTCTCATTGACACTTGGCTTGACTTGATTGGCTCAAGGGTTTGAATGTTTTCTCTCCCAATTCCTTTTAAAATTATGCCCCCATCTCTTGTTGCATTGCATAGCTAGTTGTGGGTATTTTATTAAAATGCATATTTACAATTCGAATGTGCATGGCTAGCACGTAAACCATATGCATCAATAAATTGATGGCGGGGCCTTGGCCTTGAGCTCCTCACCACGATTTTAGAACAATATTACATCATTTACATTTTAATGCAATGGGGTCAAACTCGGGATATTACAATCCCCTCCCCCTTGGAATAACACCGTCCTCGGTGTTCCAACACTTAGGAATAATACCCAATTTACACATGCCTCAGAATTCGCAAATGGTGGCAGGTTTGTCCTGCATTCATCTCTTGAATTTGAACTTTCAGGATCAAGTCCTTTTTCTTCCTCAGGCTGCTCCCGTTGGCTTTGATCTTCCAGCTCTGCAGGCAGGCATCGCTCCATAGCAATCCCTTCCTTTTATTCACCTTCTAGCTGATCTACAAGTCTGGAATTTTCATGGTTGCCATTTTTCTTGTTGTCTTGGAAACTACTTGAGGAAGATTTTCATCCAAAACAAATGGCTTTGACTATCTCACATGTGAGATTCATCATGACAATTCCTGTCAGGACAAGCATAACACAATATTAAAATTAGTCAATTAATTGCTCAATTGACATGGAACGCCCATGCTTTACCCATGAGACTTCCACACATTTCATGCTTTCTCAACATACACATGAACTCGTTCATGTTCATCCTTTCACATGGAAATAACTATTTCAGCATTCACAAATCATTTCAAGCAATAAACACAATCAACTTCCAGTCACAACATGCATTCAACAATCCTTTGTTTCTGAAATGCATCAATCAAAAATGAAAGAGAAGAGTAAGAGTTTCCCCCTCTTAGTCTTGTTCCAATCTGGAGCCACACCATCACTGTGGTTTCATGCTCCTTAGCCTCTTTCACTTCAATGTGAATGCTTGACTTGCCCGTTCTTGGCTACGACACATAGTGTCTAAGGTCTGTCTAAGGATTTTCAACCAGGAAACCTTTTCCTATTGTTGCTTATAGAACCTTTGGCTGCTAGGACCCACACATGTCCACTAGCACCATCTTTCATTACTGCTCATACTGAGCTCCTTAGGACGATCACATTTCCTCATGCATCCTTATGATTCCTTCATAGTCCTTGCTCCCAGCCATACCTATATTCAAACATTGAATCAATTCACATGTTTAGTTTATTTTCATAGGGTTTATCTCTAACAAGAGTTTGAGAAAATCATAACCAAATCATATACACACGTATATTCATAAGCAAGAAGCTGCAAGGTAACCAAATACTTATCTGCATTGGATGTCTTCACTTTATTCCACAGGATCCTTCTTTGCTTTATAAGCCTTGGATTGGCCGTGGATGCAATAATGAATGTTGGGCTAGCACGTAGGCTACTCCACAACCATTCGAATAGGAAATGCCCAGCCAGTACGCCGATTGGGTTTCATCAATCATCTCATTTAGCAATATGCTAGGCCAGTGCTCCGACTCGATTTATTAATTAATTAAAGAATGTTTGGCCAACACGCCAGCTACTCCACAACATCAAGTGGTTAATGCCCCCACCAATTATTCTCTGA
This sequence comes from Larix kaempferi, assembly GCA_027924585.1. Classification (NCBI taxonomy): domain Eukaryota; kingdom Viridiplantae; phylum Streptophyta; class Pinopsida; order Pinales; family Pinaceae; genus Larix; species Larix kaempferi. The sequence goes on along the minus strand of BSBM01000480.1, from coordinate 14,070,474 downwards.
ATTTATCGAGCATCAATTACTCTCTGGATTTACCAAGAATTTATAGTGCACAATCAGTTACTCTCTGGTTTACTAATAATTTATAGTGCACAACCAGTTACTCTTTGGTTTACCAAGAATTTATAGTGCACAACCAGTTACTCTCTGGTTTACCAAGAATTTATAGTTCTTTCAGGGTTCATGCTTCTTGCAATGACCAAGGTTTCCAACAAAGAAACCACAGTGTATCAGCTTAGCTGTTAGAAAATTTATACCTGAAATCTTCATTATTCCAAGCAAGAAATAAATGAAAATGAATACTTATCTGTATTGTGCATTTCCTCGCTACTCCACAGGTTTCCTTCTCTGCTTTACAAGCCTTGGATCACTTGTGGAGTGGATGCTTGGCCAGCACACATGTTGTTCCACACATCATCCGAATAGGCAATGCCAAGCCAGTACGCCGAATGGGTTTATCAGGCATCCCAAAAATCAATATGCTAAGCCAGTACGCCTATTGGGTTTATCAAGCATTTCAAAAATCAGTATGCTAAGCCAGTACGCCGACTGGGTTTATCAAGCATACAATGATCATTTCCAAGCCAGTTCTTTGACTGGGTTTGTCAGGAAATAACACCATTCACCAATACCTCCACAACATGTAAACAACCAATGCCAAGCCAGTACACCAACTGGGTTTATTAGGCATGCAACAACCATTTCCAAGCCAATACACCTTCTGTGTTTATCAGGCAATAATAACCACACAATATGATTATGTGGATCCTTCTCTTATGCAAACCAGTGGTTCCCTCCAGGAACTCCATAGGTGACTTACTTGACTACAGGCTAGCATGGCCCGACAATACCCTACTCACACTACACAAGGATGATGCCCCTTTTCCTGTTACACATCTCCTCGGGCCCATCTATCTCTTCTAGTGTCCTTTAGTGTGAGTGTAGAAAGGTTACCACTGCCCATATAGTCCTCTCGAGCACCCTTCTTAACTTTCCCTCTTACGTGCAACACCACAGTGCATCTGGGTAAGTTGATAGCACAAGAAGGATGAGCAGGCTCATCAGTATTGCTTCTCTAAAATTGTAATCATATTTCATAACATTCACTATCAAGTATTGAAACTCTAGGAAAGCGTCCATTCCCTTAGGGTGTAGTCAATATTGAAAACCCTAACATAACCCATCACCCGAAAGGTATGCATCCCTTTCCGATGTGATCCATGTAGGCCTTAGTCATACTCAAGCAGTCTGGAATAATAATGAAATAATAAAACATGCTCTGCATATTAAATCTAATAACCAGACATGTATATTCTTAGTTAGGGTTACTGAATACTCATTCGTTTCACGGATGTATCTTTCCTTCATTTTCAAAAAATGGGGGCTCCCTTCTCTGAGTCAACAGTCCTTCGATTTTCCACCCCAATCTTTTCACGTTTCATAACCCACACATGCATTCTTGACATAGTTTTACCATCTCACTCACATGCAGTGCAGCTGAGGTATTATCAAAATTCACAATGGCATTTCACCCGAAACCCATTTCCAAAGCATGGGATCCTTCCCATGTAGTTTGGCTTCTGCAGGCCATCATACATGGTCTTCCTGCAATGTGTCATCCTAGCACACTTATCAAATAGCCAAATAGTCAGCAACATTTAACAATAAACTTCAAGTATGATTGTTCCATAACCAATCAATGTCATTAATAATTAAATTCAATATGAATTTGCAACTATGTCTCCTACAGAAATTGATTTGTTTAACCATGAGGCCATCCTCATATTGTTTGGCTCTCGTAAGTGGTATCACTCTGTCCATTATGGTTTTACACTTGCTACCATACATGAACATCCACCTACAACATGTCCTCTTTACAACCATGAGAACCTTCTCATAGCCTTTGGATTCTGCACATGGTAGATCCCGGTCTTTACTATGGACTTATCCTCATTGCCATACATAAGACTTTTCTACCTGAAAATTGAAACTTCAAGCAACCAAACATGTTGTGAGTATCTATGCATATAATCCTTTCATTGCCACAACAGTCACTGAAGTGATCTCAGAATTATAACACTCAATAATTCAAACACCTTCATCTGTTAACATTTTAAATGCAATCAAATATATACATTCCTATATATGCATCATTGTCACAATAAAATTGCAAGACATAGTCACATTATCCATGCAATTTAAATAAACTGTAAATACTCATTGCTTCACATACCATGCAATTCTCTCCTTCCAACAGAGCACTCTAGTAGCCCATTACATGTCTACCTTCTTCATGCAATCATTCTCCTGCACTCACAACAACTCATGGAATGGTCTCAGTATTAACAATAGTTCACCATTTCATCTATCATCTAATTGCATTGAAATATATATATGAAAACCATGCATTCACACAACGCATCTCAACATGTGCACCCGCACATATGCATGCACATCCACAACATTTACATAATATTTTGATGTACATTCACTTAATGCATAACCCATCAATGCAACCTTGCATTAATCCATGAATACAATGCATTCCAACATATTATGGCCTAACCATGCTTGTCTCATATGGCATACACTACTACAAGACCATAAGTCATCACATGCTTTGGTTGTTAAACTCACAACCAACATACACTAATGGCATGATATAATTTCATATGAATGCATTGAGATTTCTAAGCAATTCTAGGGTGTAAGGATCATTGCCTTCACTTAGCCACACCTCACCATACTCGGTAGGTTAACATTCCCATTCGGACACTCAATACCACATGCAAACAATTCAACATAGTTTAAACATAGTGAATGTATCTCACCAAATCCTCTTTCAACATTCATGCAATTAAGCACAATTAACCATTACCTGCATGGCTGTTATTAACATCGTTTGATGTTACCTTATCAGTTGGCCTCTTACCAAGGCTACTCAGTCCTTTTTCCAACATCATGATCATGGATTTGTTGCACCATCCTTTCTTCATAAGGTCATTGGTCACATGCAACAACGTCATCAACTTCTTTAGCCATGCTTCAGTTGCCTTTGGTCCTATAACAAATGCGAACACAACTGATTATTAGCAACCACAATCATTATCTTAAGTGGCTCATTGCATATGTAAAACCTCACTATTTTACCAATATGCAATATCATATACACACAAAACATTTTCACATGCATTGTGCAATGTTTATTGATATGCCATCTAGTGCATATTCATCTATGTAATATTTTGCATTTTTAACATTCTTATGCCATAGTTTATATGCATGACAATTTCATAATTATAAATACGATAGCAAAACAGGGTTTAAGGAATTCTCCCTTTCCAATCCCTCATCATAGTATGGAATCCCTCTTCCATATCATAGTTGGTATGATTTCCTTCCAGTAATTAGGTCCTCCACCGCCTCCGCCTGGTGGGGATGGTGGACCACCTCCGCCACGCGAAGGGAAATGTCCTCCTCCACCATGATAGGGTGGTACCCCGCCGCCTCCACTGGGAGGGGGTGGTGTACCATTCCTGCCACTACCGGAAGGGTGAGGGATATTGTTGGTAAAATGAGGTGGACCTCCACCAAGGTTAGGTGGGGGCCCGTAGCCTCCAGCAGGAGGTGGGGGAGGGCCGATCGGGGCTGGTGGTACTTAAGGGATAATCGGTTGGGGTCCGTGTTGCAACATAGGTTGTTGCCCCCATAGAGTGTATGGATTGTTGGGATAAGGTATCCCGTATGGTGCATTTCCAGGATTAGATTGGCTTGGCGCAGGGTTAACAAAAACTGGATATGCTTGACTCCATGAGGGTTGAGTTACATTGGACGGCCCCCCAACATGAGATAATCCCGTGGTGGATGGTCTAGCGGGTTGGGAAGGTCCAACAGAAGGTCCGTTGGGGATTCCACCACCTACGTTCTAGTTAGGAAACGAGGGTTGACCCCCAACTACAACAGGTTGTCCACTATTCAAAGGTTGAACCAACATAGGTTGTTGAGTAGCTAGCGTAGTAATAACATTACCGATGAGATAATCCGGGGGAATGGAATACCCTCCCCTCAAATTTTGAGGTGGGGGAGGAACTGGTAAAGTAACTGTGGTAGTAACGGGTGTGTTGGACTATTGTCCTTCCACAGGTTGGTTCACTTGAGGTGCAGGACTAGACTCTTGTGAGGGTTGACCAGTCTTATTAGCGGTCTCGTGGTGGGAAGGTTGTTCTGGTGATCCAAAAGATATTAGATGAACCAGGATGGGTCTGTTGTCGAATATTATTTGGAAGTGTTGATTACGAAACTCTTCAGAACGTTGCTCGAGACTCTATCTTCGAAGGTCATCATCCCTAAGACGTAACTGTTCCACACATTCACAGAGACGGCCGAAGATCTCGACGGGGTCAGGCCTGTAGTAAGGTCTAGAGAGCTCTGGAGTAGTCCAGTTAGGTGGGGATGAGATGGCAAAATGAGCCACTGGGTGGTCCATAGAAGATGTCCAGTAAGCTGCTGAAGGACCAACAGCTGCTGTAGGGTCATCCTGGGGTCGGTTTATCCATTCCAACGATCGAAGTTATCCCAGGATGATGAGAGAAAGGTCTTGTGAAGCGGGGGTTTGTGCTCCTTCATCCTGCGGGGGATGAGAGGCAGGTGAATCCAGAGGAGTTTGTGGAAACAAAAGTCCTCCAACATTCAGAGTGGTGTTTTTCACTTCAATAACTACGACCGTGTTACGCTGATCCATTCTTACCCTCAAAATAACCTCTAGATTAAGGAGATATTCGGGTGATAATTTTAAGATCCTACAGGATCTTCTCCAGGGAAAATCCACCAGATCTTCAGGATGATCATCCAGGATGGCTGAAACAATGTTTCTCCTAAGGGTATGCTAAAAGAAAAGCAGTCCAAAAAAACCTACTCAAACTAAGGCAACAAGCAAACTTATGTGACAGAGTGGATTCAAAAGTCTAGAACCTCACGGGATTATCAAGGCATCGCAAACCACGATATACTATAGGGTCCAACAATATGACGCGACAAGGAGGATCGGGACCGTACCTTTGCCTACATACCCGATTACTTGGACAGTACGTGCGTGCTAATCTCCCCGAGTGTTGTTTTCAGTGTATTGCTTTACCAAGATAACCAAATGGTTAACTCAATTGGTTTCAGGAATCCTAGTCGTGTCTCCCTGTAATTTCCCCTCCCGCGGATCCAACTTCGGTAAGGGAACATGATGCCAATCTACGGGGATTTCACAAAAACGCATCCCATTCATTAGACTCATGGCCATAAAATTAATGTGTGCAAATGCAAATCAAACATATAGGCACAGCGGAATAAGAACATCACCCACACACATCTTTCATATGCATTCAACATATCAATAATAAACATCAAATTAAAACATTGCAGAAGTAAAATGCACATAGAGAACACTTATCTTCATTTGTGCAATTGCCCCCAAACAACTAGCTATGTTGTTGCAACGTTCCACCCAACCATAGGCCAGTTGTGTTCATAGATCTCTCAACACAACTGCCACCCCCGAGTTGGGCATGGTTCTTACAAGGTAAAGGGGACATTCAAGCTCATGCACAGCCAAAGCAATAGAAACCCATCTCACCCCATCATTCTTTCACACACAGCAACGCAAACTGAGCATGGATACACATTTTCAGCAATGGGATTTACAAACACAATGGCCATGGATTTTCCCAAATCATGGGCACAACAAAAATGGACTGTGAAAAGGGCAATTCGACCACATGGAGAAAAACGATTTATCCCACAGATTGTGGGAATTCCAATGGACAAATAGACCTCCAGGAAACCCCCAAATCAATCCGTTCTCTTCCCCACTGGTAACCAAAGCAAAAACACCCTTCTCCTAGCTGAGAAACAAGGAAAAACCAGAAGAACATGGTTGGAAAACGCCCAGGCAACCCAAAAACGTGAGAGAGGCAAAACTGCTTGATGGGTTATCGCTTGGGAGGCAAATTCATGGCTCTTTTCTTGCCAAGGAAGCCAAACATGTTTTTCCATGCAGGGTGGTTTCCCATACTCGAATTTTTGGACAACCATACCTCTCATTCCCCAAGGCATTAACTACCTCAACCAACTTTTGGGAGAAATAAATGATTGGGTACAAAATTCAACATGGTAGTTGGGGGTTTGATGGGTTCTCTCATTGACACTTGGCTTGACTTGATTGGCTCAAGGGTTTGAATTTTTTCCCTCCCAATTCCTTGTAAAATCATGCCCCCATCACTTGTTGCATTGCATAGCTAGTTGTGGGCATTTTATTAAAATGCATATTTACAATTCCAATGTGCATGGCTAGCACGTAAACCATATGCATCAATAAATCGGTGGAGGGGCCTTGTCCTTGAGCTCCTCACCACGATTTTATAACAATATTACATCATTTACATTTTAATGCAATGAGGTCAAACTCAGGATATTACACTCCCAATATACGCAAGGTATGTGGAAGCTCAAATCTGTAGTGGTGTTGTCTAATGCACAACCGTTTGGCAAGAGACCTTCCGATATACTACCGAGTACGTGATACACCCTTCGATATACGCCAAGTACGGATTATGGTACTTGGTGGGTATGTGAAGGAGCTCGATATACCGATAAGTACGTTGAAGACTACAATACCCCCGGGATACAGTGTTGGCAAATAATGACAGCTGCCACGCTTAACGACGCCGGAACGCGTCTCTAACTTACACACAAGTTGCTAAAAAATTTACCTAGTTCTACCATTAATTTTATCTTGGACGGTTAGTTGAATGCATGAGGTGAGTACATAGTCGGAAGCATAATGCAAGCCCTGGCTACATGCACGAAATATTTTTTTCTTTCAATGAATTCTATCTATGGGAAGGAGAATTTTTTTTCCAATAGTATTGCCAAAACAAACTCAATGCAACACAATCCCAATTCAAACAAAACTTGACTATGAAAATATTCTTTTCATTTTTCGACAAAACACAAAAAATCACAACACTACGATCCAAATAAAAACATTTTTCCTTTTCTTTTTCTTTTCAAATCAAAACGACACTAGGTAATGAAAAGAGAGGACTCTAAAATGGAATATGCAAGTTTTTCAATTTCACTTTCAATGCTCTAAAAGAAACAGAAATTAAAAATGCATCTATCTTTCCTTAGCATGGAATCAATTTTGCAAAAATCGAAGCGTACTTTGAGTCTTTCCGGAAAATGAGTGATTCATAGTTAGAGAAAAACACAATAGATCATACGTTCATTCAACTTTTCCAAAACACAAACGAAAACGTTCCAATGCACAACAATTTTCTTCAATAATGCTCAAGAAATGATGGGAAAGAAGCACTTTTTAACTTTTCAATGTATGCACCAAAGAATAAACTTGATAGCAATTGAGCTTTCAGATCTAAATGACTGAAAAGAAAACACTAATTGCAGCATTCAGTACACTCAGAAAACTCGAGAAAAGACAAGTACTCGATCAAGCTGAAGGACACACTTAACTCAAAATCAAGCAGCAGCAAGCAAAGCTCAAACAAAATGAAAACGAGGTCTGGAAGCTGATCTAATGTAATAATCAGATCAGGGATGGAAGGAAGGGAATTCAAGGGTGAGCGGATGAAGATGGGGGAGACAAGAGTATCCACCACTACTGGTCTTCAAGCTTGTCCAAAACGGAACCCAAAATCAATCCAAACAAAGCCAAACACTCAAAACACAAATCACAGGTGGGATCCATGGTTGGATCTTGCAGCACATAGAGAGTTCATACAGCAAACCAATGTCCAGACTGTCAAATGGAGAGGAGATACCTACATGCGAAATTTTGACAAATTGGCGCACTTTGTTCTTGTACATAGTGCGATGTCGCAGTTTGCTTACACGGGAAGTGTGATGATGTCGCGGTTTACCAATGCAAGGGATGCGACGAGTAACTAACAGGTAAATAACAGAGACCAAAAAATGACACAGTGTCGCTCTCTTCCCACTGCCCAGGTGTGACAGGCGAAGTCTAAATTCAAAAATGAATTAGATCTCCCAGTAATGAACCATGGAATGGTTTGGGAATGAGTTGTATAAACTCAGAGGAAGTAGATCAGAGTCTTCAATACGAAGATCTGATAGTGAAATCAACTCTAAGAAGTAAATGGAAAAAATAAAAAGGCTTGTGTCAAGCAATCGACTGAAAATGTCTCTCAGATTGACAACTACTGACCAGATTCTATATTCCCCAATATGGTCGCTAGATTTGTTATCAGACAATCCACTCGAGCGGACGCAAGCCAGATCTCCCTAGCTCAAAGTGAGTCTAGAACGAATAAAACAGACTACTAAAGCATTTCCTAGATCTACTTAAGGATCGAGTACTAGATGCCTTACCTTTCACTTCGCAATCCTTTCTCCTGAATGCTACTCCACATCTCACGGTCGTCAGATCCAAGCTGTAAGACCTGTCAAGACAAGAAACAAGAGAAACCAGTAAAAGACATATATACAATAAGAGATCTAAGTGAACAGTTAAGCAGGTAAACTACTCAATATCATTGCACACATGAACAATATTGGTGGAAAGCATTTGTATTACTTCAAAAAGAGGAGTACATAATAGAGATATAGAGCTACAACCAAGGCTTAACGTTGTAGCCCTTCTCCGATGAAGCCAATTGTCATATCCTTCCAAGGAAGTATGAGTTCTCCAATGGGTGAGTGGAGATGTTCTAAAAGTGATTTCACCAACATGTAGATACCATAGCCTTCCTCCCTTTGGGATGGGAGTGAGATTCATTTATATAGGACTAAGTGGATAGGGTATGGATAGGATAGGTTGAGAGATGGTAGGAGAGGCTTAAGGGATCTCTCCAAAGGTTTAGGAACCGAGTGCCAGCTCTTCCAAGAGGTCAAGGATAGGGTCCCAAATCAGCAAGCTTTAAGATGGATCTCGAAGAAGCTATTTTTTCCATCTAACTGACTTCGTCGCACCCTGTAATGGGGCAAGGTTCGACGTCGCATGTTGCTAGTGTGCAACCTGCGACGACCCTTCAAAAATTAGCACAATTGGGTACAAATCCTCCCAGGATGATTACTTAGTCCAGGTATCTTCAGGGGTGTATACACTGAATATTATGATGAGTAGATTTTGGGTGTAACAGCAGCCGGTACAGAATCAAGTACAACAACCGGTGCAAAACCAGAACCAATGCTTGAATCAGAACGATAATCAGAATGTGAACCAACCGGGGAATCCGCCGCTGAACCAGAATCAGGGTGCGAGTGTTCCGACAATATCTGCAGAGCCAAGACCACAAGATGCAGCTGTCGTAGATATCACTCGGGGAGGTGCAACAACAGGAGGAGATAGTTCACACCCGCCCATCCGATTGGAAGGGAAGAAGAAGGTGTTGTTTGGCATTGAGTCCAAGTGTGATGCATTCTTTCAGGCACGTCGTGCGATGTACCAAGATCATGGTAAGGCTATTATTTGCGACATGCCCCCTGTCTTTGATGATACTTCAGAGGCAGGTCCATCGGCACAGTCTAAAACACTGCAAATTTTTTTTGAAAGCTGTCTATTGTTGGCAAGGGATCCCGCTGATCTTGCTGAGATTGAGGGATTGTTGTAGCAACTAGCTAGAGGACGGCAGGAGTCCACAGTAAACTCCTTATAGCGACAAAATACTGGTAAGGAGATGCGCATGAACATACAAATTGGGGACTATGAAGTTGATTCAGTTATTCTGGATCTTGGTTTGGATGTCAACATATTAACCAAGCGGGCATGGCATAAAATGGGGAGCCCCCCATTGAGTTGGTGTCCTGTATAGCTCTGGCTAGCTAATCACACCAAGGTGACACCGATTGGGATATTTCCACACCTAGTGGTGGACATTGAGGGGATGAAGACTTATGCTGACTTTGACATCATTGAAGTAGTTGAAGGGGGAAGCTCTTATCCCGCGTTGCTAGGGATTGGATGGGCTAACAAAAGTGGAGCAGTAATTAACTTTAGGACCTGCGGATGATGACTTTTGAAAACCGTGATCTCAGATTTATAGCCCCATTGGACCCAGTTGAAGGACACAGGTACATTGAACCAGTGAAGGACGAAGATCCCAGCGGATGGGACCATGCATTCAATATTTCTGAGGATTATATTCATTTGACTGCCAACGGTGAGCTTGTATGGCGCAGTGACAGCTATGCATCTTCTGACTCTGACGATGCTTTAGAACATTGGAAGAACCGCTTGCATGAGATGTTGCTCCACAAGTGTGGGTTAGTCACGTAGTCGTTATGTAGTGTTGCGACTGAAACGGTCACACTACCAGTATATGAAGGGTTTCCTAGCTTGTTCGACTTTTTGGCGGTGTTTTAAGGAAAGAGTTTCAGAACTGCAGCGACTGCTGGCATTGGAGGAAGCACTTAAGGCTGCTTCAGCATGCTGGTGGGTGTTTGACGGACAATCCACTCAAGAGGACGTGAGCCAGATCTCCCTAGCTCAATGTGAGTCTAGAACAAATAGTACAGACTATAAACCACTTTCCTAGATCTAATTAAGGATCGGGTCACTAGATGTCTTACCTTAAACTTGAAGTCCTTTCTCCTGGATGTTGCTCCATGCCTCGCAATCGTCAGATCTCAGCTGCAAGACCTGTCAAGACACATGGGACAAGACAAACAAGTAAAAAAGCATCTATACAGTAACATATCTAAGTAAACAGTTAAGCAGGTAAACTACACAATATTATCAACACAACAATATTGGTGGAAAGCGTTTATATTACTGTAAATAGGGAAAGTACATAGAAAAGAATGACTACAACCAGAGCTTAACATAGTATCCCTTCTCCATCCAAACCAATTGCCATATCCTCCCAAGGAAGTGTGAGTCTCTCAATGGATGAGTTAGAGATATCTCCAAGATGATTTCACCAACATGTAGACACTATAGACTTCCTTCCTTTGGATAGGGGTAGAGCTTCACGTATATAAGACTAAGTGGATAGGGTATGGATAGGGTAGGTTGAGATATGGTAGGAGAGAGATAGGGGATCATTCCAAGAGGTTAGGAACCGAGTGCCAACTCTCCCAAGAGGTCATGGATAAGGATCCATGTCATCAGGCTTCGAGAATGGGCTCAAAGGACCTATTTTTGTCCATTAACTAACTTCATCGCACCCTGCAGTAGAGGAAGATGCGACGTCGCAGGTTGCATGAGTGCAACCTGCGATGACCTCTCAAAACCTGGCATGAATGCAATGGTCTCTCTTCCAGGCTAATGACTTAGCAAATGAAACTTCAAGGATGTATACATTGAATCTCTTGATGGTAGGATTTTAGGTGTAACAGAATGCCCCCCAAAGCATGAAGCTGTTGAAATTTGGACAAGTGAAATGCTTTGACAGAAGGAATTGCAATGGCTTGTCGGACGAAGGACACTGCTGCAGTACAACTGATTCTAAGTACACTGTCTCATATGACGTACAACATGGATGCTGACCAATACAATTTAGATCCATGGTAGTAATGACTGACTGAACACAATCATGGCTACTATATATAAGCGTAGACCATGATGAGATGATAACACAACCACGACCAATACAAGTGTGGATCTGTGTGATATAACTCAATACAAAATCCATCGCAACTTGGGTAAAACATGATTCCCTAGGGTCTTCAAGCTGAACCCACAATGATACGAATCTATCCATGTGATTAGATGGTAGAAACCACTTGATTACCGGCCATTGATGTAAACCATTAACAAGTGTGAGGGAGATCACCATTGATGTCAATGATACCCAAGGTATCACAATACATATCATCAAGCGTGAATAAATGAGTTGAAGTCGAACGCGAGATGAAATCTTTCAATCGAGAGTCAATGATGTAAACTCATGTTAAAAGCGAGGTAACCTACCATTGAGGCATGCAGGGCCAAGGTAATTGGTTGGTTTCTAGATTCAATCCTCGGATGATGAGTTGAAGTCGACAAGGATGAATTCGTTGAAGGAGGGCCATGATGAATCCCCCATCATCGACACGAAACACGACAAAGGATGTGTAGAGTAGATCGGATGGTACAGTGATATACAAGAATGACTCAAAGTAAACTGACATGATGGAAGGTGTACTGACTGCAGATAATGAGTAGTGAGAGTATTCTTGAACATGGGCATGGCATGCCTTGGAAATATTGACTTGATGAGTTATGGTACCAACTCCTAATGCAACTGATGATGGAAGCGTTCTTTGAATGACTCAAAGGAGTAACAAGACTCAGGAAATAGGTAGAAAATCGAGGACAAACGGATGATCCAAGTGCAATATGAAAATGCAAATGAGTGCCATGTTCAAGAAATAACTAGGTACTGCCACTGATAAAGGGTGTAACATAAAAGCTTTCCTTTTTCCCCATCATGAACAATGAGTGCCTCATGTGTTTTTTACGAGCTTGATGAGGGTAACCAGATGCTCGGTATAGCTCATCTCATAGATAAGTTCAATCCTAAATATTTTTCGAACCTAGGATAGGAGGGGTTCGTCCCATGGCGGGCCCTTCAATGTGAAATTTTAACGAGTCCATAGAAGGTAAACTCGGTTGTCATTGCTTGTGTAGAGAGTTTGAAAAGAACTAAAGAAGACTCCAACGGTACTTTTTCGTAAAGTTAGACCCATCGCCCAAAAAAAGGGTAAGACAACGCGTGAGAGGACTCTTCCAGTCATCATTGGTTAGAGTATACCTTTTTTGTAAGTAGTGCCCCCTGGTCCGAAAAAGGGGTAAACTATCACCAGGAAGACGACCATTCAAATTCTTTAACAAGCATGAACGCGACAAGTTCGCTTGGCAATATTTTCGTATTTCGAGAGCTTGAAAAGAGCTTAAAGATAGACTCTGGGGGGTTCCTTTTCCGTACTAGTTTAACGAGCCCGGAAAAGTGATAAATCGTAACTCGGTAACTTATTGTCATAGTTTCAAGAGCACGAGAAAGCACAAAGAGTAAGCTCATCATCATAAAATAATTACAATCTAATAAATGGAAAATAATGACAAAAACACACAAGGGGTGTTCATACCTGAGATGATCATTCCAATGTGAAAATGGCATGAAAAGACACTTAATGGCCCCTGCACACTTGAAAACTAGGTCAAATAGCCAACCAAGCGTTCAAATGCGACAAAATCAACCCAAACTATAGCAAATGACCTAAAAGCATTAAATATTTGAAAAAATAATATTCCTTTTGTTTATAAATAGAAAAATGGGTCAAATAGAGTCACCATTGTTTCATTTTCCAATTTGGGAGGAGAAGTGCCATTTGGAGCCAAAACTTCACTTGTCGATTCCAGGAGCTACGAGTAACTATTTCACCAACCGTCTGGAGCAGGTAACTGTAAACTTCATCTAGCATAATTGTAGTGGTTTACATTTTTTATTTTGGTTCATTTTTGGGGGTTTTAGCTTGGTTTGTGAAGGGCCATTGCGTCCTCGGGTCGTCATAGTTTTCCCTTTCGGGAACTGCGACGAGACTGAGTCATCGCAAAGCTTGTAAAGTTGGATTGCGACAACGTCGCACTGTTAGCAATAACGGGGTGTGATGACGGAAACATCCAACCCCAAACACAAACCCTGCCCAGAAAAAGAACTTTCAGTGGTTGAAGTGAGTATTAACAATGTTTAAACTCTCCTTTTGGCAAGTTACAAGCAGCCAAAATGGTCTTGGAGTGGCTTGAATGGGACCATGAGGTAGATGACATGCAAATTGAAAATGATCCACTATCTGTGACGGCACTGAGGAACTGTGGTCTCCTCAATTTCTTCGACATCCAGGGCATGGGAGCCCAAATCCCCTTGCTGACACATATGCTTAGATGTTGGGATGCGGCTTAGCAGTATTTTGTGATCGGCGAGCACGTACTTACTATAGATGTCAATGACATCTACTTCCTCATTGGATTGTCCCGGAGGGGGGACAATGTGCTTCTTATTGGATCACGGGGAAGTGATCGGACTATGGATGCCATGATTTTATAGCATTGTACTCCTAACACCCATGCTTCTAGTGGGAAGATTCCCATTAAAGAAGTATGTGAGCGTCCATTGCGTGCCATTCTCTTTAACATTACGAGGGTAGCAGGGAGTCAAGATCCTCACTTGGATACTCGGTCTCAGATGCTATATGCAGAGGACTGTATGTCTCCGAAGATCTTCAACTGGTGCGAGGGACTCCTCGCGAACATTCGAGCTTAGCTGACCAAGTGTCGACGGGGAGAGCTCAAACAGTTTGGGTATGGATCGATGAGTGATCTCATTTCTCTTCGAGCGGGTTTCTCTCTTTCGCCCACAGGTACCGTTGGATGACAGGGATCCTAGGGATGCTCACATGGCTAGATGGACATAGGTGATGGCCCAACATGGGGGGGGGCCATCATCGGATATGGTCCCGAGTTCTTTAGCTGGATAGAGGGCCAGTTACTTATGGTAGATGACTACCCGTACAATGGTACGAATTTCAGATATGACCCAGACTTGCCGCTGCCCGAGGGAGAAACATGGGGAGACATAGGTAAGAACAAAAACCCTTGTATTTTTTAATTTTTGTATATTTAAGATTTTTTTGTTGTAGTGCTGACGAGTTAACAACATGTGTGTGCATATGTGGGCCCCGTACGACCAGTGGGAGTCTCTCTTCTTGCGAGGAGAGGGAGCAGTCATGGGTCCAGCCGTACATGGTGCCATCGCAGAGATGGATGGAGTCTATGCGAACATGAGCAGGTTGACGTTAGACGTCCCAGAATCGATGGTAGATGAGTTACCGCAACCCATGCAGGTGTATACGGTTGGAGCGTCTGCGCGCTTCAATGCACTGCTTTGCAGGGTCGCGAGAGCAGTTGACTATTTCCACACTCAGCGGGCTAGAGCTGTCAGACCTAGGGGTGTACGAACCAGGCGCTAGACCTTATGTTGTTATCATGCATGTACTGAGAGCTAAGAGGCCTCATATTTTTTATACTTACTAAAAGCTGCGAGGATTCATATTTTGTAGAGACTCACTGAAAGCCATCGTGCTTTAGATTTTTGTACTAGCACTACTTCTTATGATGATATATATATATACAGACATTCCGGTGGTTTATACATTATGTGTTTTAAAAAGAATGAATGGTGTGGTCTTTTTTATGTGTTTGCTTATATAAAATGAGATGTTTACATGTTATGTCTACTTTTAACAATTCATGAATATGCTTATGTGTGTGCAATGTACAAATCTAAGATGAAGTTAGTCATAGAATCGGCAATTGTGTTAACGTCTCGTGGAATGTGCAGGTATTGAATGGACTCGAAGGACCTTTCCAGAAGATGGACTCGTCTATATAGATGGAGTAAGGTGGGATCGTGGATGGCATAGACTCGGTTAAGATGACAGACAACTAGTTGAGAATCCAGATGGATGACAACGTGGTCCATACCCAAAGAAATGGCATCATTTAGGGTTCTAATGACTGCTTGATATTCTGCAGCATTGTTGGTCGCGAAACCTAGACACATTCCCCCTGAGCTGATGAGCTCGTCGGTAGGTGAATAGAGTACCCAGGCTACCGAAGCAAGGTTACGGGTATACCGGCTCGCGTCGTCCACGAATCCGTAGCACGTTGCCATCTGCAAGTGCAGACAGAACATGGTATAAGAAACGAAACAAGACCTAAACACGCAAGAAATCAAAGCGTCACACCACACAAAAAACACACACATGCCATGTACAGTATATACAAAAAGTACCTATGCATGAAAAACTCAGGCATAGTACCTTTTTAGGTAGAGCCCATTGCGTGGCTCACCCAACGATATCCCGTCGTAGTCTTCATGCTCATAAGCTCCCTTCTCTAATACTCGTTTCACTATGTATGGTCCATGCCACATGGACTCAAACTTTCCTGCCCCCAACTTATCATGTTTCTGGTCATATGTAAGGACCAAATCTCCTTCGCTATAGGCACGGGTTCTACCGACTTGTCGTACTGTGCTTTGATGCATCTCTTAAGATCCTCGTTGGCAAGAGCGGCATCTCGGCGAGTCTTGTCGAGCTTAGCTAGGTAGAGGAAGTGTTCTTCCTCGGCAGTAGTGTTTGGGAGAATTTCAATGGCGAGCTTGAGGGACGAAATCTTGCACTCAATAGGAAGGACCGCCTCCAATCCATACACTAGTTGGAAGGGAGTAAATCCATTGGAGGTTTTAAAGGAGGTTCGATAGGCCCAAAGTGCGGAGAAGAACATGTTATGCCAATTGGCTTTGTGTGTACCCACCATACGTTGGACCATAGTTTTCAAGACCTTGTTAATGGCCTCGACTTGTCCGTTCAACTGTGGGTAGTACAGTGTTGATTTCTCATGGCAAAAACCCAATCTATCGCTCAACTCGTCAACCATATGGTTCATAAAGTGAAAACCGTGGTCGGTAACTATCGCTTGAGGAACTCCAAATCGCGCTATTACATGGTTAAACATGAAGAGTGTGGCGGTCTTGTCGTCGTTCGTGTATGTAGGCATTTGCTCAGCCCACTTTATAAAGTAGTCCACAGCTACAATTACGTAACTATGCCCCTCGGTTGAGGTAGGATTACAACGCATGAAATCGATGCCCCATTTAGTGAAGGGGCCAACAGCAATAACTGGGTGTAACGGGGCGGGATGGGTGCGCTTTTTCGTATGAAAATGTTGACAAGGAGGACATTTTTTTACGGCCTCAATGCAATCTTTGAAGATAGATGGCCAGTAATATCTAGCGCAAAGAATCTTCTAGGTTGTAGCCATCCCATAGAGGTTACCGCCACACGCCCCAGTGTGACAGTCATTCAAAATGCGTTCAGCCTCATCATGAGTCAGACAACGTCGAAGGATAGAATCAATACCACGACGGTACAAAGTATCACTTATAATCAGATAATACTTCGCATGGTGGCATATTCGACGACGGTCTTCGCGAGACAATTGAGGGATGAAATGTTGGGTTTCAATATACAATTTGATATATCCATACCACGGATCAGACGTACTGATAAGAAACAATGACTCATCCGAAAAAGAATCATTGGGCTCAGACTCTACATTAGTACGGGGAAGGTCACAGATGAGCTCAGCAAATACCAAAGACTTTTTAGACTTGGATTTTTCGAAAAGAAGATCAAATTCTTGCAGTATCACGATCCAGCGTGAATACTTTCCCCCAAGTACTTCACAAGTCAGAACGTGGTACATGGGTTCGAATCAGCAATGATGGTGGTGGTGCGAAGCAAAATGTAATGACAAAACTTCTGCACTGCGATGACTGCCGTGAGAGCGAGCTTCTCAACATGTGAATAACGAGTTTCAGTGTCAATAAGACCTTTACTGGCATAGTATATCACATGTTCTTGGGCATTCTGGTCTTCCTGCACCAAAACCATGGTGATAGTGGTGTCGGAAGCGCCGAGATATAGAATGTAATCTCGGTAGTAATTCGACGGTTGGAGCACAAGGGCATACATAATGGCATGTTTCAAGCTATCAAAATATTGTTGAGCTTGATCATCCCAAATGAACGGGACATCTTTTTTCATCAATCTCATATAACCCTGTGTCTTTTGGGAGAAATTACAAACAAAACACCTTAAATAAGTCGCACGTCCTTGCAGACTCTGAAGTTCCGTAATATTAGTTGGAGGTGGAAGAGTGACAGTGGCTTCCACCTTCAAGGGATCAATGCGGATCCCATCTTTCAAGATGATAAACCCTAAGAGGCATCCAGACTCGACACAAAAAATACACTTATGAGGATTCAGACGGATATTGTACTGTTTGCATCTGAGGAAAACGGTCGTCAGATGACCTAAGTGGAACTCGCGCTGCTTTGAGTGGGCAGGGAGGTCATCCAAGTAGGGTTCCACAAAGTCCTTCACATCATGGAAGGCGTACGACATGGCCCGCTGGAATGTGGCACCAGCATTTTTAAGACCAAACAGAAGTTTACGATATGCAAACGTTCCCCAAGGGAAGGTGAATGCAGTCTTGTGTTGGTCGGCAGGGTGGATCTCAATTTGGTTGTATCCGAAAAATCCATCCATAAATGAAAAAATGACACTTCCTTCACAATTGTTGATAATCTGGTCAATAAAGGGAGTCGGGTAGTTGTCCTTGGGACAAGCTTTGTTGAGATCCTGATAGTCGACACAGACATGAATGGTACCCTGTTTTTTGGTAACAGGGATGACGTTTGAGACCCAATCTGTCAATGGGACATGATAGATGAAGTGGGCCTTCAAGAGTTTCTCAATCTCTGCCTTGATTGTCGCAGTCTTCCGAGGGTGTACTGGTCGCATATTTTGGTGGACAGGTTTGACGTCAAGATAGGTTTTAATCTCATGTAAAACAATGGAGGGGTCTATCCCAGGCATCTCCTCGTAGGTCTAAGCGAACGCATCTCAGAATCGCTTGAATAAGGTTGTACAAGCAATGACTTCTTCACGGGAACACTTCTGACCTAAATGAATGTATTCCACTACACCAGGAGTAACTGAAATTTCTATCGAGGTGGTGGGTTCGACGTTGGCTAAGTTTCCTTCGGAGTTCGTTTGACACGTAAGTATTGAGGATTGAGACCCATAATAGATATCTGGTGTCAAGATGGTGTGAATGTTGTTCTCCACAGTATCCAACAAGGGAAAATAAGATGAATGATGATGGAGGTCTTCCCATGGAGGACCATCTGTGCTCATGATTTTCATAATGGACTCGTCAGAATGAAAAGTCAGTAGCATAGGATCAGATGATGTCCGTTGTAGAGAATAGGAAGTGGGGGCCACAGCTAAGTGGTCCTCCGGCACTGATTGGATAGCCTCATACATGAGTTCGGTGGGTGACAGAGGCATGGTGTCTCCAATCAGGTGTGTGGTGGCTTCATCAGGTACAAGCCATGAATCAGTGGAGTTAGGGGTAGATGAAATCTGCGAGGAGATCATGTTCACCGTGGAAACATGGTTTGTGGGATAAGAAGTAGGAAAGACGCCCATAAGGGATGAATCCTTAAGGAGGCCGACCCCCACACTCTCATACTTTTGCGAAGATTGTCCAATCGAAGGAACGTTATCACCTGGATGAGTAGTGGTGTCAGGTGTGCAGAAATCCAGTTGATCGATAGTAACAATTCGGCCTTGATGGGGGAATTGTACTATACGGAAGACAGATGATGCGACTGCAGTCATGGCGTAAAACCAATTACAACCAAGCAGAATGTTATAATCTAACGGAGCAGTGACCACTTCCATGTTAAGGGTTGCGGTCATTCCCCCTAGCTCGAATGGTAAAGCTTGTAACAACCCATGAGGTTGAAATCCATGTCTGTTGAAGGCTCTCAAAGTGGTAGGAGAACGGTTCAACTCGGGAGAGCCAATGGCTCTCCAACATGCGATTGACATGAATGACGTAGAGGCTCCTTCATCCAAAATGGTACGATGGATTATCTTCCCAGCAATGTTTGTGGTAACTTGAAATTCCAACTGATGGGAGAGCTTCGGTTTGAAGTATTTCAATCAGAACATGATAGTATTCGATGAATCCGGGTCAACTGCACCGATGGCAGCGAGGAGAGTCTTGCACTGATTTGGACAGTTTTGCAAGACCTCAAGCGTCGACATAGCACAAGGAGCTTGTGCTAGGTCCTCTACAATGTTGTAGTTTTGAGCAGCCCGAGCATTAGGATTGAAAACCGATTTTCTAATCATGCTCTTGGGCGGATGCAACACTGACTCAAAAGAGGGCTTCTCAATGGTGAGAGGAGCACCTGGCATAGGGACGTCGGGAATTGAAGTGGAAGTTTTTTCAGCATTACTTCCAAAAGGTTACTTGGCTGGAACAGAGTCATACAAACGAGAACGGGTGTTCAAGTTGATAGTCTCATTACGTACCATGACAACATGTGCGGTGGTGGATGCTTCTCCTTGGGAAGAAGAAGTGTGAGCGATCGGCTACTGATTTTGAGCAGGGAAGGGATGGTTGAGAACTGTGGGTGTTGGTTTTCCCTTAAGAAACTTTTGAACTTCGTCTCTATGGGGCACTCTTTAGAAAAGTGATCATCACCACAAAGTAGGCAACGATACTTCAACTTCCTTTTCTACTTGGTATCATCAGGGGTTCTCTTCGGTTCCTGCTGGGTGGAAGATTTCTTAGGTTTCCCTTTGTTCTTTTTCTTACCACCAGAATTTTGAGGTGAAGCTGATGAAACAAAATTCACTTCTTCAGTGATAGCAGGAACGGATGATTTGGTGGTGCCGTGACCAGCTTGTGTTGGTTATGGGGAAGAACCCTGTGGGTTCGATGAACCAACAGTTTGAGAGGAAGGATGGGTGTGAAGGGATACAATGATGCCATCGTCTTGGGGTCCCTTGGGTGGTTTTGTGGGGTCGTAAGTGTTGTAGGGTGCGTCGGGAAGAATATCAAACAACGTGCCATATTGAGCATAGACTAAGTCTAGCAAGTGTGCATGAGTTATGGCTTGTTCCTCAGTGGCAGCACCTCCCATGGCAACATCTAGTGCTATGGTAGGAATGAGAGACTTCGTAAACTAGTCTACTAGGAGTTGATATGGAATAGGAGCCTTAATGAGACGTCGTCTCCTCCGCCACTCATGTATATGATCTGAGATATGAGTAGCGGTATTTTGACGGAGCGAGGTTAAAAGATCTGTACCAGTTTCATACCATATAGGCAGCTGGAAATGAGTCAAAAAATTCATAGCAAGAGAACAAAAATTAGGGAAAGAATGGGGTGGTAGTTCAATATACCACTTGGTAGCCGAGACGGTGAGAGTCCTTTGAAACAATCTAAGATGGATCGAGTCATCCATCAAGGCGTTGGATGAGAACCACAAGTGGTATGTCATCACATGATTTTTAGGATCCTCACCCGGCTTACCATCAAATTTCGGGATATCTAACGAAAGTTTCACTGGAATGGGTGGCCAATTAGTTCCATGGTAAATGGGGTCATTGGTCAAGCGAGATAGGTCAGGCAGCTGTGGATTAGGCTGTGAGTACTGATAGTAAGAATAAGGCATGTAAGGACCAACGGGACCTTGGGTCGACTGACCATAAGGCATTCCAGGAGGAAACTGGCCATAGGGGTAGGGGCCACCCGAACCAAATGTAGGTCCGCCGCCATAGTAAGGTGGTCAATTACCATAATAAGGTGGCCCATTACCATAAGGTGGGGGCCCACCTCCGCCGCCAGGAGGGGGTGGGCCACTTCCAAATGGTGGGGGTCTGCCACCACCACCAGGGTAGGATGGGCCGCCACCGCCTCCACCGACAGGAGGTGGTGGTCTGCTACCATCACCGAAATAGAACGGGCCTCCACCACCTTCGTCGGGAGGGGTTGGTGGGACACCGCCACCGCCGGAAGGGTAAGAGCCTCCTCTGCCACCTCCACCATAGTAGGGTAGTGGTCCACCACCACCGCCACCAGGATGAGAAGGTCCTCCACCGCCACCAGGATGAGAAGGTCCTCCACCACCACTATCGGGAGGGGGTGGTGCTCATCCACCACCACCGGGATGAGATGGTACTCCCCCACCACCACTGCCAGAGGGGGTGGTCCTCCACCACCTCCACTAGGGGGGTGGGCCATGATGACCGAAATGAGGTGGTCCTCTACCAGAAGGTAGTGGTCTGCCTCCTCCAGAGTTATGTGGGGGCCCGCTGCCTCCAATGGGAGGTGGGGGTAGACCAAACGAAGGTGGAGGGACTTGAGGGACTGTAAGTGGGGGTCCATGTTGTAAGACATTTTGCTGTCCCCATATAGTGTAAGGATTTTCAGGGTAGGGTACCCTGTAGAGTGCATTTTCGGGATTAAGTTGACCCGACATAGGGTTAAGAAGACCTGGATACGCTTGAATCGATGGAGGTTGAATTACGTTGGACGGTCCCCCAGCATGGGATAGTCCCAAAGTGGAAGGTCCAGGAGGTAAGGAATTTTTAGCGGAAGGCCAGATGGGAACTCCTACTGCAGTATTATGGGTAAGAGACGGGGGTTTCCCCCCAGCAACAACTTGCTGACCACTAAGTAATGGTTGACCCAACATTGGTTATTGATTATTCACCGTAGGATTACCACTACCTGTAAAGAAGGTAGGGGGTAAAGAGTATCCTCCCCTTGAAGTTTGGGGTGGGGGAGGAGCAGGTGACGTAACCGCGGTGGTAACAGGTGTGTTATACTGTTGTGCTTCAACAGGTTGGGTCATTAGAGGTACTGAGCTGGTCTCCTATCTAGGAGGTACATGTGCAGGAATGGATGGTTGACCAGTTTCAGAAGTGGTCACATGTTGCGTGGATGATTCTGGTGACTCAAAAGATAAAGAGTGACCTGGGATTGGTCGGTAAGGGGGTAACGGGGGTCCTCAACCCTTCGTTGGAGACTTGATATCTGGATCCTCTCAGCCATAGAACAAAAGTGAGCCAATTGGTCACGATAGTAAGCTAAGGGGTCATCCGGAGTAGTCCCACTGGGCGGGGGTGCAACGGCAAAATGGGCCACTGGGTGGCCTGCAAAATATGTCCAATAAGCTGTTGAAGGACCAGCAGCTATAGTGGGTTCATCCTGGGGTTGATTTATCCATTCCAAGGATCAAAGCTCTCCCGGTGCAACGAGAGGTAAGTCCTGTGAAGTGGGGATTTGTTCTTCTTAACCCTACGGGGGATGAGAGGCCAGTGAATCTGTAGGAGTATTAGGGAAAAAAATTCCTCCAACATTCAAAGTGGGGTTTTCCACGTCATGTGACCTGAACCTGGCTTGTGGGTCCATTCTTACCCTCAAAATTACCTCCTGGTTAAGGGGATATTTGGGTGGCAAGTTCTGAATCCTACGAGACCTTCTCCAAGGAAAGTCAGCTAGAGCGACTGAAATAAAAAGTTTCTCCTAAGGCAAGCTAAACGAAAGAAAAGCACACCAGATAAACCCTACACAAACTAAGGCCACAAGCAAACTTATGTTATAAGAGTGGATTCAAGGGTCTAGAACCTCATAGGATTGTCAAGGCTTCGCAAATCGCTATATACCGCAGGTCCAACGGTAAAATGCGACAAGGAGGATGGGAACCGTACCCTTGCCTGAATACCGATTACCTGGACGATACGTGCATAGTAATCTCCCCGAGTGTTGTTCTCGGTGTATTTCTCCGCGAAGACAGCCAAAAGGTTAACTCAGTTGGTTTCAGGAATCCTAGTGGTGTCTCCCGATATACGCAAGCTACGTGGGAGCTCAAATCCGTAGTGGTGCTATCTAATGCACAACCGTTCGACAAGAGGCCTTCCGATATACTACTGAGTACGTGAAACACCTTTCAATATACACTAACTACTAAAGGGACTTGGTGGGTATGTGAAAGAGATCGATATACTGAAAAGTATGTGGAAGACTACAATACCCCCGGGATATAGTGCTGGAAAATAACGACAGCTGCCACGCTTAATGACGCCAGAACACGTCTCTAACTTACACACATGTTACTAGAAATTTTACCCTAGTTCTACCGTTAATTTTATCTGGACAGTTAGGTGAATGCATGAGGTGAGTACATAATCGTAAACATAATGTAGGCCCTAACTACAAGCAAAAAGTATGCTTTTCTTTCAATGAACTCTATGTATGGGAAGGAGAAATTTTCTTTTTCTTTCCAATAATTTTACCGAAATAATGCAATGCAAGACAATCCCAAATCTATGAAAAACGATAATGAAGTATTCTTTTCCTTTTCGAGCGAAACATAAAAGACACAACACTGCTAAACCAAATCAAAGCATGTTTTTTCTTTTCTTTTATCTTTTCAAAACAAAAATGATGCTAAGTGATGAAAAGAGAGAGCTTCTAAGTAAAGTATGCAAGCTTTTCACTTTCACTATGATGGCCTAAAAGCACAAAAACCAAAAGATACAATGCAACTTCCCAAGCATGGAACTATTTTTGCAAAACTTGATGTCTATTCGAATTTTTCAAGAAAATGAGCAACTCCTAATTCATGAAAAACACAAATAATGCAATTTTCTTTCAAATTTTCCAAAATATCTATGAATGAGGCATTCCAATGCATGTGCAATTCTTCAAATGAGCTTGAAAAATGATGGAAATAAAGTGCTTTTGATCTTTCAATGGATGTATCAAAATAACAATTCGACAACAACAATGCTTTTAAACATGAATACTTGAAACGAAAAGATCACTTGCAGCACTCCAATAACTCAGAAAATATCAAGAAAAGATGAGCACTCAACGGACTGAAAGTACATACAAACACTCAAAATCAATCAGTAACAAGCAGCACTAAAGCAAGCAAAGCTCAAAAAATGTATGCAAATGAGGTCTGGAAACCGATCTAATACAATGATTAGATCTGGAAAGGAGAGGAGGGAATGCAAGGGTGAGTGGATGAAGGTGGGGGAGACAAGAGTGTCCACCACTACCAAAACTCAGACTTGTCCAAGATGGAACCCAAAACAACTCCAAATAAAACCAAACAACTCAATCACACAACGCAAAATGGGATCTCTGACTGGATCTTACAGTACAGAGGGAGTCTGCACACAAACCAAACTCAAAACATAAATGGAGAAAGGGTTCCTGTATGGAAAATTTGGTATATCGGCGCACTCTGTGCTTGTACACAGTGCGACGTCGTAGTTCACCAATGCGAGTATTGCGACGATGTCGCAGTATACCAATGGAAGGGTTGCGACGACATACTAACAGGCAAAGAACAGAGACCAAAAATAACACAGTGTCGCTCTGAGTACACTGACCAGATGCGACAGGTGATATCCAAGTTCAAAAATGAGCCAAATATCCAAGTAATGAGAAATGAAATCATTTGAAAATGAGAAGTACAAACTCAGAGGAAGGTAATCAAACTCTTCAAAGTGAAGATCTGATGGTGAAACCAGCTAAAGAAGGAAATGACAAATAGAATAGCTTGTAACAAGAAATCAACTGAAAATGACATTCAAATTGACAACTACAAAGCAATGTTCTTATCCCCAGTATGGTCGCCAGATTTGTTTGACGGACAATCCACTTGAGCGGATGTGAGACGGATCTCCCTAGCTCAATGTGAGTCTAGAACAAATAGTACAAACTATAAACCACTTTCCTAGATCTAATTAAGGATCAGGTCACTAGATGTCTTACCTTAAACTTGAAGTCCTTTCTCTTGGATGTTGCTCCACGCCTCGCGGTCGTTAGATCTCAGCTGCAATACCTATCAAGACACATGGGACAAGACAAACAAGTAAAAAAGCATCTATTTAGTAACAAATCTAACTAAACAGTTAAGCAGGTAAACTACACAATAATATTGGTGGAAAGCGTTTATATTACTGTAAATAGGGAAAGTACATAGAAAAGAATGACTACAACCAGAGCTTAACGTAGTATCCCTTCTCCATCCAAGCCAATTTCCATATCCTCCCAAGGAAGTGTGAGTCTCTCAATGGACGAGTTATAGATCTCTCCAAGATGATTTCACCAGCATGTAGACACTATAGACTTCCTCCCTTTGGAGAGGGGTAGAGCTTCACTTATATAGGACTAAGTGGATAGGGTATGGATAGGGTAGGTTGAGATATGGTAGGAGAGAGATAGGGGATCCTTCCAAGAGGTTAGGAACTGAGTGCTAACTCTCCCAAGAGGTCAGGGATAAGGATCCATGTCAGCAGGCTTCAAGAATGGGCTCGAAGGACCTATTTTTGTCCATTAATTGACTTCATCGCACCCTGCAGTAGAGCAAGATGCGACGTCGCAGGTTGCATGAGTGTAGCCTGCGACGACCTCTCAAAACCTAGCATGAATGCAATGGTATCTCTTCCAGCTTAATGACTTAGGCAATGAAACTTCATGGATGTATACACTGAATCTCTTGATGGTAGGATTTTAGGTGTAACAGCATGCGACACATAAGAAATCAATCAACGGATGGTCACAATGCAAAATATTGATGACGGTTTGTTTTGGCTATACCGAGGTTTACCACACGGGGAAATATGATGGTCGGAATAACCCTGGCAGTCATTTGATGGAGTGTCAGACATTGTGGGCATCACGACCAAGAGATGAGTGGGTCCATGCCTTTATCCATACTTTGGACGAGATGTCGGGATCATGGTATACCGCTGCTGAATTGCAGGGAGAAATCACTACTTGGTTGGAATTGACAGTTTGCTTTACTCATACATTCAGTTTTGCAGATCCCAATCTAGATGTCCATAATGCGTTGCAACTCATCCACGATGTGGTTTTAAAGGTTGTTCTAGTGGCATATCCTGCAGATTCGCATACACACTACCAAATGCAATCCATGATGGAATGTTAAAATATCACTAGTGGGCCCGAGGATGGTGACGAGCCACGAAATGTCAATATTCTGGAGTCGAAAGGAAGTCGCGATGTTGTAGCACCTGATGCGCCTAGTGATCTGATCAGTCAACCGATCAAGCTCCGTAATATCAACATTGGGATAGAGGATAGTCCAAATTTTGTGAATGTTGGGGACTATTGGGATGATGAGATGATGGGAAAAGTCACAGACTTGCTACATGAATTCCAAGACCTCTTCCCTACGAAATTTTCTGAGATGAAGGGAATCTTGGGCAATCTAGGAGAGATGAAGATTCTGTTGAAATCAAATGCTAAACCAATCAGGAAGCGACCCTATTGACTGAATCCATGCCATAAGGAAAGAGTCAAGGTAGAACTTGATCGCATGTTGGATGCTGGTATTATTGAACCAGTTGAGGAGTCAGAATAGATCAACCCTGTGGTGGTGCAGGACAAGAAGACTGGTGAAGTGCGCATTTGTGTCGATTTGTGGAAGTTGAATGATGCTTTCTTGCATGATCCCTTTCCGACCCTATTTACTGATGAAGTGCTCGAAGGTGTGGGCGGCCAAGAGATGTATTCTTTCACGGATGGGTTCTCGGGCTATCATCAGATCCGCATTGCAAAGGAAGACCACCACAAGACAAATTTTGTAACAGAATGTGGTTGTTTTCAGTACACGGTGATGTCGTTTGGGTTGAAGAATGCACTTGCAATATTCTCACGGGTTGTTGTTGCCGCATTCATGGATTTCATTCAAACGTTTTTGCAGGTATAAATGGACGACTGGACAGTCTATGGTTTGATCAGCGATCATCTGGAAAACCTGCGGTTGATGTTGGAGCGTTGTCGATAGCATCAGATATCGCTAAACTTGAAGAAGTGCATCTTTTGTACACCATTTGGAATACTGCTGGGTCACATTGTGTGCAAGCAGGGGTTGTTAGTCGATCCAGCAAATATTGCGCTCCTTCTAAGCTTAAAACCACCAACTAACGTTAAGCAGTTGAGGGAGACGTTGGGACATACCGGGTATTATCGCAAGTTCATCAGGGGTTATGCAGCGATCACCGCCCCTATGGAAAATTTTCTTAAGAAGAATGCAATATTCCAGTGGAGCCCTGAATGTCAAGATAGTTTTGAGACGCTAAAGGCTAAGATGGATTCAGTGTCGATACTGGTATTTCTGAACTAGAGTAAGGAATTCCATGTCCATGTTGATGCCTCATCGATCGCACCGGGAGTGGTGTTGGCGCAACTAGGAGAGGGGGATCTAGATCACCCCATTGCTTTCGCAAGTCGGAAGTTGTCATCAACATAAAGGAATTACACCACTAACGAGAGGGAAGGCCTGGCGATGGTTTATGTGCTGCAGCAGTTTCAGCATTACTTATTGGGAGGAAACTTTAAGATGTTCACAAACCATTCTGCCTTAAAATACCTGGTCAATAAGCCTGTGTTGGGGGGGAAGATATGTCACTAGCTACTTATTTTTCAGGAATTTTATTTTGAAGTGATTATGAAGCCAGGACGACTGAATGTTGGACCTGATCATCTGTCGCGGATTGAGAAAGGTGAGGAACCAACTAATATTGACGACGGGTTTCCTGATGCACAACTTTTTAAGGTTTAAGTGGCCGATGGCTACTATGAATAAATCATTCAGTTTCTGGTGACACGTACTGCACCCGAGGAATTCAACACTAGTCAAAAGAAGAAGTTAGTGGTCAAGCCTACAAATTTCCATCTAATTGCAAGAGAGTTATACAAATTGGGTTTTCATGAGATACTGCGGCTTTGTGTTTTGCCTCATGAGCAAGGGAAGATCTTGTCAAAAGCACATGCAGGAGTGGCTGGGGGTCACTATGGAAGTCGTGCAACTGCCAGAAAGGTTCTTCTTGCAGGGATATGGTGGCCCACACTGCACAACGAGGTGACAAACTATGTGCATTCCTGCAATGTTTGTCAGCGAATCGGGAAACCATCCAGGAGGGATGAGATGCTGTTGATACCTCAACTGACACTGCAGCTATTTGACAAATGGGCAGTGGATTTCGTGGGACCAATCAACCCACCTGGGAAGTGAACTGGTGCCAGATACATCATCACGGAAACAGATTATTTGACAAGATGGGAGGAGGCTACACCAGTCGATGATTGTTTCGTGGCCACATCCGCGCGGTTCTTGTTCGATATTTGACAAGATGGGAGGAGGCTGCACCAGTCGATGGTTGTTCTATGGCCACAGTCGCGTGGTTCTTGTTCGACAACATCGTCACTCAATTTGGCTGCCCCAAGATATTGATGAGTGATCAAGGCAGCCACTTTCTCAATCGTACCATCAGTGCATTGATGGAGTAACTACAGATACAGCACAAGAAGAGTACGCCATATCATCCGCAGGAAAATGGCACGGTGGAAGATTTCAACAAAATATTGGAACATGCATTGACAAAGGTGTGTAACCCGAACCGTGATAACTGGGATCTGAAAATTCCAGCAGTCCTGTGGGCGTATCGCACCACATGTAAACGGTTGATGGGACAGACACCATTCAAGTTGGTGTATGGGAAAGAAGCGATTATGCCTATGGAGTACATCGTTCTGAGTCTGCGCATAGTGGCACAAATAGGTATGGATGTTGTAGCGGCATTAGAAGAGCGTTTAGCATAGTTAGTACAGTTGGAAGAAGATCGCTTTATTGCAGGATTCCACCAGAGTGTGGAGAAGGACTGCTAGAAGGCTTGGCATGATCGCCACATCAAAAACAAACAGTTTCAGCAAGGTGACTTGGTGTTGTTGTACGACATCAAGTTTCTAAAAAATCCAGGGAAGTTGCAGATGCATTGGCTTGGTCCATATCGCATCAGTCGCATAACTTCAGGATGAGCAGTACAGTTGCAGTAGTTGGACGAAGCGATGCTCCCGAAGTTGATCAATGGTAGCAGGTTGAAGCCCTATAGGTCAGGCTTGGAGCAGCGCGATGCCTGAGTCGCATCGGAAAAAAAAAAATACGTGGGTTGATCGCTGGTAGGATGGCGCACTGACAGGAACAAATTGTGCAAGTAGGGAGGCTTGTGTCGCAGATTAGGGCGGTCTGTGAGAGTGGGAGGATCGCGATGGGGTCAAATCAGCAATAAATGCTGAAAGTTAAGACAGTTAATTAACGACACTCGTTCGAATGATGAGCATTAATGGTGGATCCAGTCGATCGACTGATAGGATCGACGATGGATTTGGGTCAGTAAGACAAGATTTAGTCCGAGTTAATGCAGTATTTAGTTATGATTATGAGGGATTCGGTTGGGCGCTATAAAAATGGGCTGAGGATGGTCGGAAGGCACCTATTTGTGATGAGCGAGTTCAGTTGCCAATTGTTGAATTGTGCACGGTTGAGGTGTGTTGCAGAGTGCAGTTGGAGTGTGTTGGGAAATTTATGGGTTGAGCAAGGTTGAGCCATTTGTTGGCATTGCAGGAATTGAGCGCAACATGCTAAGTGAACCGGAGACGGTGTAGATTTCTAGTGAAGCCGAGTCGCCCCTCATCCCTGCTCCCATTGAGGAAGAGGTTAATCTCATGGACGAAGTTGCTAACAAGCCAGTGGGATCGTCCTCCGTAGTGCACCAAAAGAGGGGAGGGATACAGCTTAGCTCCAAGAGGCCTGAGAAGTGGCACACCTATTCCACTGCCAAGTGTCGGAAGGCATCCCTGCGGAGATCCCATTGAGCTCAGGAGTTGTGGAATCCGTAGATCGTGCAGGTGTTTTTTCCACGGATATCCTAAGCTACTGACCCCCATGTCAAGATGGGGTGCAGCCAAGGAAGGTCACAAACAACTAGCGGTATCAAATACAGATGCCGACAATACTGCCACGGAAGAGTTGTACCATTGACATCATACCAGCGTTGATGCAGCTTCCGTACGATGATCATGACTTACTGGAACTGGAAGATGTTATGATGGAGCCCTTTCAGCCACGAGCACCAGGGAAGACCGGTTCGGCGCCACGCATTCCACTTGACTGGGTGCACGGCTTGGAGAAGTTTGGGTTGTTGGGGTTGATATACATGCCACATTTTGGGTGATTGACGGAATCCAATGCCTGCGTCAAACTGTTGTTGGCTTGTTTTCATGGCGGGGTGCTATGGTTGGACCTGTAGGTCACTGTGACGGTGGACATGATTTCTGATATCACAGGCTTACTGAAGGATGGGGTCGACCCATCGCAATACTTTCAGGGGAAGAACAATGATAAAAAGCTTGCATTAAGGTTGCGAAAGCGGTACAAAATGCAGAAAGACGGCTGGGCATACCGCTTGGACACTATCAATGGACCTGCAGGCAAGATTGGGGCACGAATATTGGCTACCAAAGTCCTGCGGAACGCTCAACCCAATCAAGGAAACTCTGGGGTTTTTTCCTGCGTAGAGCTATGTGCAGTAGGTGTGCAGATGAATTGGTCCCTGTTTCTACTCAATCAGTTGATGGAAGATGCGTTGGCCGCCCAAGCAAGACAATGCTCATTCACTTATAGTTGGTTGCTGATACTAGTCGCGTTGGTCGCCTGGATGGAACCTGACAATTATAAAGGGATGGATGTGGATGGGGTGGAGGAACACAAAGGAGCACGCTAGAAAAATGTGTGGTGGGTGTAAGAACCGGAGCGGCACAAAAATTGTGCCACACAGTTCTGGTTTTATTGGGAAGCGCTGCAGGCAACCACTGAGCGAATTGCGTAGCTGACTCAGGCCAATGTCGAGAAGTATAAGGGAATTTCCCAAATCGTAATTGGACCGCACAGTATCTACGTGCAAGCGTGTCGCGATATGAATAGGCAGTGATTGCAGACCCCCTATAAGATAACAGATGAAGACTTGGATTCGATCATTGACGACTGGCCAATCGAATGGCGCAAACCATCTATTCTACAGGAGGAGTCTACAGGGTACCATCCGATATGCCAATTATGGACAAACCGCATCATATGTCGGATGAGGAATCATCGCAAACCCCGACGGATGATGAGTGTCAGGTTGAAGAAGGAAGAATGAAAGGACACTAGGACCATGCGACAATCAATGGTATCCCCCTGTCGTCGGAGGCACAGTTTGGACCCCTAATACTATCCATCATGAATGCATCCAATGGGGAGGCTAGAGCAATGATGGTAAAGGCGGATGAAGATTTCCATTCCCTCACTACTCGTCTGGATTCTTTGTGTGATATGGTTTCGAAGAAGGAATTGGAAGGAGCACCAGTGGAGGCAATTGGCACAATTAGCACCGAGCCGCGATTCAGGAATGTCGATATTCCCTCGACTGCGATTGTGACAGATAATGATGCTTTGCAAGCCTTGCTGCAGCCGTTAGAGAAAGTAACCATCAATGTCAATGAGCTACCAGTGAAGGCGTTGACAACTATGCAGGCCGTTTCCAGCCGGGAGATGGCGGACAGGATGCACGAGATCAGCGGTAACTGTCTGCGCTTGTAGGAGAGAAAGGCAGTTGGGAAGGAAGCGGTTATGGATTTAACCAGGAGGGCCGCTACAGCGCCTCAAGCTGTGGACGAGTTGGAAGAGGACATCAAGAAAGAATGGGTTGAAAAGTCTCGGGTGATTGAAGAGTTGAAGCAGGAACAGGATCACCTCATTGTGGAGAAGGCCACTTTGTGGGATCAAAGTGTGCGGGTAGAGATGGTCGTTGTTGAGGCTTGTCACCATGTGCTGGATCCCAACGCAGAATTGGATGTGATTCAACGCGTGCAGTGACTGGGGGCTGTCATTTCCCAGTTGTAACACCACAATCAAGAGTTACTAGCCCTGATGGATCCTGGTACACCCCAAGCGTAGGTGGACGACCGCAAACGGGCTATTGAGGAGGTAGAAACACAAATGGAGGAGATGGAAACGGAAGCGACAAAACTCACAGCCGAGACCGTACAGTTTTGGGGCCAAATTGTTCAGGATGAGCAAATTGAACAATTGACCAAGTATCGGCAGGAGGCGAAAGGGCAGTTGGCGACACTAAAGACGGCGATGCGTACGATGCCGCCAATGGAGCAAGTTTCCAAGGCCGTTGATTTAAAAGAGTTACAACAGCACGTCACCAAGGCCGATGAGTGTTAGAAGAAGCACGCTACGCAGCTAGAGGAGTTCCAGGAATTTGGCGGTCAGTTTATGACTAAAGCTGGTGAAATACTCCAGGCTGTACAGGAGGGTCTCCAACAATTTGCAGTAAAGATAAGTAAGCATCCATCTTCCCAGGATGTGATTGACAGTTATGCGGTGACTATGGCAATAAAGGAGTAGGTGACGATAGTCAATCAACAGTACAAAGATTTCAGGGTCAAGACAACCGAGTACACCATGTCTTGCTGACGTGGCTCGAGGGTGAGCCATAAGATTGTGTTGGGGACCTGTTGGCAAGCAATTAGATGGGTCATTATTGCAGCACCGCGAGTGCTGCGATACCGCGGAAGGCAGAAAGCTGAGCACAAATGATGTTATTTTTTGTATTTTTGGGTCAATTGTACCGTGGTATGCGGGTTTTTGGGTCATTTTGACCATGATAGTTAGATTTTGGGTCATTTGCTAGAAGTTTCGGTTAGGAAGTTGTTAGTAAGTGGATAAGCAATGTAAAGGCGAAAGCTTATAAATATTTGTAGATTTGTAAGTGTTGGATCATCTTGAATTATGCGTCTATGATTGTGTATCTGAGATCAAGAGATATCTGCGAGATCTACATTTTTGCGGAGATGTTGTATCTGGTTTTTTGTGGAGTTAATATAATATGACAGAGATGTTTTGCGGAACCCCTGTGTCTCTTTTGTGGTAATGCATGTTGCGATATATGAATGATGATATGTTTTCTTGCTACAATCAATGCTTTACTATTATATTTGCTGCGATGATGAATGTTTCTATTTAATGATGCTATGAATATAAGTGACATTGAAGTTAAATGCATAGATCTATTTCTGAAATGTTGCAACAAGTTCACTAATTAAGCCACAAGCATCCTCCTTCGTTCGGCGGAAACATGGTTCCTTCAACTCTCCCTTGAACATCTTGGGTGAAACCTCATCTGCTCTACAGGTGTTCCTGGACAGTGGTTTGGGTGTTGATAGTGAGTGGAACCCCTGTCAACTGGGTTCGTGTCAACAGATAATAACTGGAAAAAAAATAGGGCCCTGGTGACTAAGACCAAAGGTCACCCCGTACAATCAATCTAAAATAAACTAAGTGAGGAAAGAGGGAAAACCCAGTGGGAAGAAAGCTCTCCCTCAAAAATAGACTGAAGGATACTAAAGTAGCATGTCATCACTCACCCCTGAAGGAGGTAAGTGTCCTTCTTTTCAAAATAAGGGTTGATCAATCTAAAAAGGATCAGTAATGTGAGAAGGATGAAACCTTCCATCCTGAAAACCTGATGTGGTTCTCCATCGATCAATTCGATAACCAGTGAGAGTAGTGGTTTCCTGTCTCGGAAGAGGAGGAAAATCAATTGAGAGATCATAAGGGACTGAATCTCCCATGTCCTCATTAGAAATTTCTAGATCTTCAGGTTCTTGTGGATCTGGATCTAGCATTTGCTCTTCATCATATTCACTGTCATACTCTGAATCTGATCTTCCATGTGATGATTGTTTGCTCTTTTGGAGCTTGTCAACATTCCCGAGCTCTGAATCTGAAATATCATGTGGAGATGTATCCAGAACTGGCTCATCACATCCAGGCTCTGAATCTGAACTCTCATGAGGAGAAGCAAGTAGAACTGGCTCATCATCACATACAAACTCTAAATCTGAAATCTCATCAGGAGCAACATGTGAAGTTGATATCTCATACTCCAAATATGAACTATCATGTGATGGAAATTCGCTCTCTTGAAACTCATCATCACTCTCAAACTCCGAATCTGGAAGCTCATGTTAAGAAGCAAGTGATTCTACCTCATCATCACTTTTAAACTCTGAATCTGATGAAGTGGGAGCATCATGAACCTGCTTATGAAGATGCATGTAGATCTCTGATATCTCCCTTGCGCCATCATAGGGGAGATCAAAAGAACTAGAATCTGATGATGGATCTTCAACAAGATCCCCAGTGGATGTTGAACCAATAGGTGCTAGATCGTCAGGTTCTTGTGGATCTAGATCTAGCATTCGCACTTCTTCAAGATTCCTCTTTTTCTCAATCTTCTTTGAACAATATTTCCAGGTGCCATGAGCAATATTGCTATTGGGAAGACCTTCAACCACATTTTGAGCTAGCTTGTGGTTGAGATGAGATAGTATACTCTCTTCATGAATATGATGTGAAAATCATATCACATCCAAGAAATCTCCAAGAAATTACACTCTCTCATATGAAAAATCTCACACAACTGGTCAAAGGCACAAAAACAATGCACAAGAATAGATTTTTGTATTACTTCTCATGACCAATAATTACATCATCCAACATATGAATGTTGTAGGTTGTTATTAAATAATATTACAGCAATAATTCGAATGGCTAAAGATGCCAAAAGAATCTTCTATCCATCAGACTTTCTAAAACTGCCCATCCCCCCTATGTGGCAAGTTGGCTTTCCAAATCTGCTCAAAATCTCACGAATTGCTAAATTAGTGAGCTGAAGGTGAAATATAGGTAAAAGCAATGCCAAATACAAAATTTGACTGGAAATGGTGTTAAGGAAAGTTTTTGGTGTAAAAAACACTTTCCAAGGTTGACTAGCTCTTTCCTTTGGGGGAAAAAGCTGTAAAAGCGACAGCTTTCTTCACAAATGCGCCCTCCTTCCTAAATCTTATCTAGAAATGTTTAGGAATGCACCCAAGTGGCCTAGGAGACTTGTAGAACACACCTTTTATGGAATCTTATCCTCCCATGTTGCCTTGTGGACCACACAATGGCAATTTCCTCAATTATTACATAGAATTAACCAACAAGTGATTAATTAATGCATCTTATGTAATTAAATAAATGGTAGGAAGGCTTAATTATTCCAACACCCCCTCTTAAGGCTTACTTAAGTTATCTAAATATCAGAATATATAAAAAAATTCTAAGGGCCCAGTAACAAGACTTGGTCACCCCGTACAAAATACTGTCGGTCCACAAAACAAGGATAGAAAGAAAACCTCATGGGAAAAACCTTTCCTCAAAACATGGACATATCAAAATTGAAAGGTTGTTGATCAACCCTTCACTCCACCACATGTCCAACCATCCCAAGAAGTGATCTAAGATAGCTTAATGTCTTCTTTGTGAAAGCCTTAGTGAAGATATCTGCAGTTTGCTCACCTGTGGGGCAATACTGCAAATCTATGATCTGGTCATGCACTAGTCCTCTGATGTAGTGCATACGAATATCTATGTGCTTGGTCCTCTGCCTATGTACTGGATCACATGAAACTCTAATGGCACTCTATATGTCACAATAAATGACAGTAGGAGTACTGAAAGCAATCTCGAACTCAGACAAAATTCCCTGCAACCAGACACACTATGTAGCAGCATTCACTGCTCCTCTGTACTCTGCCTCCGCTGAAGATAGTGATATGGCATTATGTTTCTTGCTGGAACAGAAAATAGGGCCACCTCCAAGCATGAAGACAAATCCTGATGTGGATTTCCTGTCAAGGCTATCACCATCCCAATCTGAATCTGTGAAACCCAAGAGATCTAAGCTCGAATCTGCCACATAGTGAATCGCATCACTCTTTGTGCCCTGCACATAATGAAGGATTCTTTTTGAAGCCCTCCAATGTAACTCATGTGGCTGTGTATCTAGATTCCACACTCACAGCATATGCAAGATCTAGACGAGTGTGAGTCAAGTAGAGTAAGCTGCCAATCAACTGTTTGTAGAGTGTACTGTCAAAAAGCGGTGTAGATTCTGCTTCTTCCATTCTGACTCTAGAAAGGAATGGAGTCTTAGAAGGCTTGAAATCATCCATCTTAAACTTCTTCAACATATCAGAAGCATACTTTGACTGACATACCTTGGTACCTTCTTTTGTTTGTGAAATTTCAAGCCCCAAAAATTGCTTGAGAATTCCCAAGTCACTCATGGAGAATGCCTGGTGCATTGCGGTCTTAAGAGATGCTATTTGTTCAGTGCTATCACCTGTGATCAGAAAATCATCAACATACAGCACTATTAACATAATAAAACCATCAGTAAACTTCGTATAGACATTTGGATCAGATTTACACCGAACATATGATTGTGACAGCAAAAAACTGTCCATCTTCGCGTACCAAGCCCTGGGGGCTTGCTTGAGTCCATACAAATATTTTTTCAACCTGCAAACAAGTTTTGGATCTGATTTGTACCCCTATGGGTGCTGCATATATATCTCTTCTTCAATTTCCCCATGGATGAAAGCACTTTTCACATCCATGTGATGTACTTCCCACCGCTTAGAAGCTACCACTGCCAAAACTAGTCTAATGGAGTCTTATTGAGCTACCGGTGCAAATGTTTCATTATAATAAAGTCCTTGGACCTGAGAATACCCCTTTTCTACCAGCCTTTCCTTGTACTTAATGGCTGTACCATCTTCTGCACATTTAGTCTTATAAATCCATTTGCATCTTACCAACTTTCTGCCTGCGGGGAGCTTGACTAGCTCCCAAGTTTCATTCTTTTGCAATGACTGGAACTCCTCATCCATAGAAATATTCCCTCTAGGATCATGTGAGGCATCCTCATATGTTTTTGTATCATAATCTATCATCATATAGCACTTCTCAGAAAGATAAGGATCATTCACATTGAGAGCAGTCCCAAACTGTGATATAGTCCTCCTTTGGTCCTGAGGGTTTCCTGCTAGTTCACTTGCTGCTTGCAAATTTTTTGCAGCACACTTAGGCCTTGTAGGTGAGTTTACATATGAAATAAATTGATCCTCATCATCAAAAATATCCGAATAAAAAATATCAACAACATCACTTTCTTCTTCTTCAGTCAGCGGTGAAGATGAGTCTCCAATTTCTGTGCTCTGAGAGGGATCTTCCTCAAACTGCACACTTCTTTTGATGAATTCTTTATGAGTTGTCATGTTCATAAACTTATATGATTTGGTGTCCTTTGAATATCCCACAAACAAACATGGTTGGATTTGGGGCTACATATCCCTCCTCTTCTCAATTCGAATCCTAGCCCAAGCCTTTGAGCCAAAAATCCTGAAATGAGAGATATCCGGTTTTTTACGTGTCCAAGCCTCGAAAGGAGTGATACCTTTGAGAGCTTTGTGTGGCACTCTATTCTGAATATAAGTGGCACAATTTATTGCTTCATCCCATAGCTTAGGAGACAAACCTTTTTCCTCAAGCATGCATGTGGCCATCTCCTTAAGAGATCGGTTCTTCCTCTCAGCAACCCCATTTTGATGAGGTGTATATGGAACTGTATGTTGCATATGTATGCCTGGTGAAGCACAAATTGCTGAAACTATGATTTCACATACTCACCACCATTATCAGACCTTAACACTTGAATATGCCTACCAGATAGATTCTCAACTGAGGCTTTGAATAGCTTGAAAAACCCAAAAACTTTTGATTTAAGCTTGATGAAATAAACCCAACAGTACCTGCTAAAATCATCTTTGAATGTGAGAATGTATTTTGCTGAATTCAATGACTCATGAGGAAATGGACTTGATATATCAATGTGTATAAATTCCAATGGTGCAGTTGTTCTCTCAGTGGTAGATCTCTCGTACTTGTGCTCAGGGTGTTTTCCTAGGATGCAGGATTGACAGACACCTTTGGAAAATTTGATATTGGGAAGCCCTATAACCATCTCTTTCTCATGAAGTTGGGAAAGGTATTTGTAGTTTAGGTGGCCAAATATTTCATGCCATAGCTTGCTGGACTCATTGGCATGGGTCAGTAGAGCAAAAGGTGAGGAGTTTGGCACAAAATGAGAAAACTTGTATATTCTAGAACAGCGGTCAGCAGTACCAAAAGCAATAATTTTTCCTGTTGAAATTTTTGCTATCTCAACATCATTGGGGGTAAAGGTGACTCTCTTGGGAAGCCCTATATGGGTCATCTGATAGACTGACAATAGGTTTGCAGCAAGTACAAGGACATATAAAACATTATTGAATGACCCAAACTTGAGATCTATGCTACCTTTTCCTTTGCTAGAAGTTTCAGAATTGTCTCCCAATACAATATTCGGACCACTGGAAGAGTCAAGTGAAGTAAAATACTTACTTGCATACACCATGCGTCTTGAAGCACCGGAATCAATGATGAATGATGAATATTGGGAAGTGCCGGCCATCAGTGCATGAACTCTCTCTTTGTCATCGGAATTTGATCCTCCATCTTTCCTTCTTGCGCTCTCTGGGAGAGGGATGTTGGCTTTCTCCAATGCCTGAGTTAATTAGTCGATGGTCTTCTTCATACAAGAGCTTTCGGGATGAAATCCCTTGCTGCAATAAGTGCACTTTGTCATCTCATTCTTCTTGTTCGGATTCTTCTTGAAGTTTAATGGCTCTCCATTAAAATTCTGCTCTTCTTTCCGCTCACCGGTGAGCTTCTTGAAGTTGCCTTTCGAATTCTTTGAGTCTCCAACATTTAGACAATGGTATTTGGATGGATTTTTAATGGTTCCCATTAAGACCAGATTGTATTGTTCTTGAGTTAATGACTCCATGAAATCTGAAAATGACGGGCTCTTCCAATTTTTAATTGCTTTCCGGGTGGAATGGAAGGTGGAAACAAAAATTGAATAGTCTGGGCCAAGCTTGGAGAGAATGGCCAAAACTAATTGGTCATCTTTATTGTCTATTCCACATTGCTTCAGCTGCAATACAAGAGACTTGAATTTGGAGAAGAAGTCTTGTAGATTATCAAAATTTTGCGGACTCAAAGAGACTAGCTCGTTATCCAATTGATGGCCTCTCAATTCATCGGTTTTACCGAACAATTCTTGAAGTTTCAGCCATACTTCATTGGGTGAAGTGAGTCCATCAAGATTAAATAAGAGTTCTCTAGATGTAGTGAGACATAACAGCCCATAGGCTTCATCCCTTCGATTATGCCATTTAGATTTCTCCACTGCTGAGGTTGGCTCAGCTTTTGTTGCCATGGTCACCCTGTAGAGCCCTTTGCTCCTCAGTAGAATCTCCATCTGTGCTTTCCAATCAAAATAATTGAAAGGAGTGAGGATGATCTGCTGTGTATGATCCATTGCTGCAACTGATATAACTTTTGGACTGAAATTAGAACACTTCTGGATTCCAAAATCCGCCTTGCAGAGAATAGAATTCACCTGGTGAATTGATCAATGCACCCTTCCTGAGACTGTTGGATCCTGCAAGACAATCAATATATGAAAGGGATAGCTTGATTGCTCTGATACCATGTGAAAATCATATCACATCCAAGAAATCTCCAATAAATTACACTCTCTCATATGAAAAATCTCACACAACTGGTTAAAGGCACAAAAATAATGCACAAAAATAGATTTTTGTATTACTTCTCATGAAAAATAATTACATCAGCCAACATATGAATGTTGCAGGATGTTATTAAATAATATTACATCAATAATTCGAATGGATAAAGATTCCAAAAGAATCTTCTATCCATCATACTTTCTAAAACTGCCCATCCCCCCTAGGTGGCAAGTTGGCTTTCCAAATTTGCTCAAAAGCTCATGAATTGCTAAATTAGTGAGCTGAAGGTGAAATATAGGTAAAATAAATTCCAAATACGAAATTTGAGTGGAAATGGTGTTAAGGAAATTTTTTGGTGTAAAAAACACTTTCCTAGGTTGACTAGCTCTTTCCTTTGGGGGAAAAAGCAGTAAAAGCGGCAGCTTTCTTCACAAATGCGCCCTCCTTCCTAAATCTTATCCAGAAATGTTTAGGAATGCGCCAAAGTGGCCTAGGATACTTTTATAACACACCTTGTATGGAATCTTATCCTCCCATGTTGCCTTGTGGACCACACAATGGCAATTTCCTCAATTATTACATAGAATTAACCAACAAGTGATTAATTAATGCATCTTATGTAATTAAATAAATGGTAGGAGTGCTTAATTATTCCAACATATGAGAGAAAAGAGCAGACTCCTTTGAATGAGGTGAGAAGTGGGAAAACTCATAGAGTTTTGTCGCATGATTTGCAACACCTTTTGAGATGATTTCCCCTGAAACCATGTCTTGTACTTCGACTTAATTTGGAGAAAAGATCACTCTTTTGGGCTCTCCAACGTGGGTCATTTGGTACACTTAAAGTAAATTTGCTGCAAGAGAAGGAACATAAAGCACATTAGAAAGGTAACCTAAGTCAAGATCGATTCTTCCACTCCCTTGAGAGGAGACTTCTGAATCATTTCCCAATCTGATGGAAGGGACAACTGAGCTTTTGAAACTGGAGAAGAGATCTTTGGAGGAAGACATGTGTCTTGATGCTCCTAAATCTATGATGAAAGTAGAATCTGTCGATGCACTTTCCATGAGGTCATGACATATTTCCTTTCCTTCATATCTGGAAAGCTCAGTATCAGTATCTTTCTTCCTTGAACATGCAGGCATAGGAAGATTGTTCTTCTTAAGTAACTGAGCCATCATATCTATAGATTTCTTCATACAATCACTCTCGGGATGGATACCTTTAAGACAATAGGTGCACTTGGGTCTTTTCTTCCGAAAATGCTTGGTCTTCCTAGAGTTTGAAGCCCCATCTGACTGATATGGAGTATCTGTATGCTTTGTACCATTCGATCTCTTTCAGAAATCTTTTGCTTACCTTGACCATTCTCTCTCTTTGCAACTGTAAGAGCTGAACCAATTTGGGTTTGATCATTCCCATAGATATGAACTTCTCTTCCTCTTGAGTAAGAGATTGGATGAAATCATCAAGTGAGGGAAACTTCCATTTTGGAATGGACAACCTAGCTGACTAGAAAGTAGAGAGAAAAAACTAAGAAGTTTGCCCCCAACTTTGAGAGAATGGAAAGTATAAGCTACTTGTATTCTTTCACTATCTCATATCTTTTCAACTGTGATATCAAGCTTTTGAACTTGGTGAGGAAGGCATTGATAGATTCGAAACTGTTAGGACTCAAACATATGATCTCATTCTCCAATTTGTGTCCTTCCATATCATATTTCTATCCAAAAAGGGATTCGAGCTTGTCCTAAACCTCTTTAGGAGATGTAAGATCAATGACATGGAAGTGAAGATCATCCGAAATTGAGAGAAGGAGGAGACCAACTGCTTCATCAATCCTTTCCAAGTACTTGGAATTTTCAACTGCACTGAGAGGTTCTACCATCGTTCCGTTGAGTATTCAGGTGAAGCCCTTGGTTCTCATGAAGAGAGCCATCTTGGCTTTCCACTCAATATAGTTGGAAGATGTGAGCTTTAGATCCATCTAAAATAGAGAAAGTCGAATAGTTGAAGAAGATTCTTAATGGGTGAATAAACCTACAAAACAAGAGAATTTTTCTGATGGAGAATGCTACGCTTCGACTGAACACTACCTTAAGGACACTTGGCACATAGACTAAGTCCTTCACACCTGGATAGACCTCACTGGATTTCTCCAATGAATTCAAGTAATAGCACCAGGATTTGTTGTGGAAACTCAGAGGCTTCTGGTGCACAAGTGAAAAGATAGTTGCTCAAAGAAATG
Organism: Larix kaempferi; assembly: GCA_027924585.1. Classification (NCBI taxonomy): domain Eukaryota; kingdom Viridiplantae; phylum Streptophyta; class Pinopsida; order Pinales; family Pinaceae; genus Larix; species Larix kaempferi. The sequence continues at coordinate 14,028,393 of BSBM01000480.1, read as the reverse complement.
TTGCAACTGTTGCTGCTGCAACTGCTGTAATGGCTTACATTCGAATAGCTGCTTACTGCTCTGATACCATCTAATAATATGTAGGGATCTAGCAACTATAACAAACTCACAATCTAACTCTCAAGATTATTTGCAAAGAAGAAGAAGCATGCATTCAATAATCACTCATAAACACAAAATAATGGACAATTTCAATATCATACAATGAATAATGAATGTAGAGAATATGTTACAATAATCAATGATGAGGCATCATATACGATTCAAATTAGACAAGTAGGGCATTCGAATTCTGAGCTCAAAGTCTAGCATGAATAACTACGGAGACATCAACCTGTCGGAAGTATCATTCATAAGTGGTAAGAGTCATTCAAGTGTGTCTAACTGAGTATAACAAAACTATCTATCCATAAATCAAGGAATGGAGACTCTAAGTGAAGTGCATGAAGCTGTCTAACTCAAAGTCTAGCTTGGATAATAATGGAGACATTATCCAATCAATAGTATCAGTCATAAATGGTAATAGTCAGTCAAGTGTGTCTAATTGAGTCTAACAGAACCATCTAGGCATAAATCGGGGAATGGAGACTCCAAGGGGGGCGCATGAGGTTGTCAAATAGTCAAGTGTAACTCCAGAACTAGCTAACTAGGAGCTACAAATAGTCGGCATAAGCAATCAGTGGAAGAAATACTCAATCAATGCACTAACTGAATGATAAATCCCGGTAGGTGAGATAAGGCGCCCTAACTGAGTGATAATTGAAGGTAGGTGAGTAAGAGCGCTCTAACTGACAATGGTAGGTGTGAAAGGCGCACTTTCTAAGAAGATAAGTCAAGTAGGGCACATTAGGTAGGTAGGAGGACAAATGAGGGCTAAAGACAGGCTCTAGAGATCTAGAATCAAGCTCTAGGTGCTGGGAGACAACCATGATGATGACTAGATCCATGCAGTGGAATGCAAATGCATGCAACATGCAGTTTTGCATGCAAGCATGCAAAAATACAAAAATGATGGTGTGAATATTCCAACAGATCTATGGTTCCAAGGCTGAGTGATCCAGCTTATATCATCTTTGAGAGGTTTTCCATCTAGAAGAAGATGTTGGCATGTTGTAGAAGAAGTGTTTGACTTTAGAGAAGGATTCTAACCTAAAACTTAGCACATGTGAATTATTTTGAAGAGGGGATCCAATTGTTTGAACCTTGTTTACATAAGTTTGGAAACTCTATTCGACAAATCATCTCAGAAATGATGCTCCCAACCTTCTAAAGAATACTTTCCAATACGTTATGCCTCAATATGTGTGTGTGTGTGTGTATGTATGTATGGAAGGTTGAGTGGGGGTCTTTGCTTGGATACCATTTGAAGCACTTTTGATGTCATGTTGGATGAAATGACCCATTCTTTCGAGGGCTTCTTGCATTACTTCATCATCTAGTTATGGAGGCTACTACATTTAGGACATATTTAGGGTCAAAACCCTAGTATATGGGGTTTTTCATTAGCTTGGGTCCACTTCCATACATGCTTCGTGAGCACTGATGAATTCAGCATTTGAAGGCTAGTATGTAGACACATTTGGTTGGATTGGTTTCCTTGTGGACATTTCTCAAGGCTTTGTTGGATCTTGGTCAACATTTCTTGTTAAATAAGAATCCTTTTGAAGGGGCCTTTGGAGGTTCTATCTCTGTGTCTAAGTCCCACTTCACTTTTTTTAGGTTGTCTTTCTTAAGGCACCATCTCAATGGATTCTTGAACGCAATTTTTTTTAACAAGGACGAGTAGTAATTTTTATATTAAGGGGATGGAAGAAACCCTCAGTGGTACATAAGTTCAAAGTTGAAAAATAGGCCTCTGGCCTACAACTTCAAAAGAAATGTTTAACATAGTTTGTCTTATCCTAGAAGAGACGTGACTATTCATAAGATCCAAGCTAAAACTATAAATCCTAATATATTAGCCTAATAACACTCTACAAGGACATAACATAAAAGAACCTAGTAGATAATCTAGGGAATTGTTGCTGCTGCAACCTGATCCCCATAATTTTCTGAAAATTATAGGGCCCCTCCTTTTATTTTTAGAGTTTTTCAAGTCTCTCGAAAGATTGGTTTTTTACCCTTTAAGTTGTTCTCTTTCCTCAAGAAAAGTTTTTTTTTGGCTAAGGAAAAACTTCAAGTTTTTCCCCAAAACTGGTTGCAGCTTTTTAGTCTATTTTTTGCGACCAGTGGCTTTTTGTTGATAAAGTGGTCGCAACCTTTACGGCTAACTTCGTCGACCAGTTGCAATACCCTGGATTACCTTTCATCGACCGTTGCGTCGTTATTTAACCCACTTCACGCCGACCGGTCGCAACTTTCTAGCTTAGTTTTTTTCGACCGTTGAGTAGTGTTTTGGCTCATTTTTGTCGATCGGTCACTTGTAGAAGGGCCTTGTCTCGCGTTCCGGTCCTGGTATTTAACACTGTTTTCATCGACCGTTACGTCGATCCTATTTTATCTTTGCCAACCGTTGTACCATTATTTGGCTTACTTCCGGCCGACTGGTCGCAGTGTTTAACACTAGCCCCTCCGACCATTGCGCCTTTTGTTTTTTTCTCTTTGTCGATCCGTGTCGCAATGCCTCAGTCCCAGTTCGTAACATTAATTCCACCGATCGGACGCCTTTGCCGAGAGACTTGTCTCGCCCACCGTCACAGTTTTTAACTCTTATTGCGCTGACCATTGCACGAGAGCTAAGTGTATATCGTTGACCACTCCGCTCCTCACAGGTCGTCGTCACCGTCAGCGCAGTTTATTTGGGAAAATGTGAATATGGACTGGTGGGACGTTAATTGGAGCCCCGTACGCATTTATTTTTCAATCTATTGAGCCCTGTGCACTTAAATTCCCAACTACCAATCCCATATCTATTAATTGCTCTTGTGTATATATATGTGAATGGGGTTTTGGTAATTCGCTCCTACCATTGTGAATAGAGAAGCACCATTTAGATGCCATAGAAAAAGCACCTTTTCTTCGCCAATCAAAGGACATGCATACCACAGCAAGCCTCTCCACTGCTGACAAGTAGGTTTTTGAACCCGTCCCGTTTGCTTTGTTTGCTTGGTATCCCGTCTTAACATTTGAGTCATTTTAAGTTGTTTTAAGACCAGACCCTCCTCATCTTTAAGTGACGCCAAAATACAATCATGCCTCAGTTGTTTCTACCCACGGTTTATTCTTCCCAACCTGGAGTCCCTGTTGACGTGAGTCTCATGGCTAAGTCGGGCCTGTCACAGTCGTCCGCTTTCAATTTTATAAAAGTTTGGAACCTAGCACCCATTCGAAAATATTTCATCTTAAGCTTTGTCTCAGACCAGCTTCAATCCGCAGGCTTGCTGTCACTAAGCCTCGCCAAAGCCTCAAAGCCCCGACAACCACGCTAATTGTTTGTTCTAGTTAAGCCTTTTTTAGCCAAACAAAAGTTTCCCCCTCTTCAAGAACCGGAAGTGTCTTGTAATAGACGGGCTTCACACAGTCATTATGTTTTTTTTTCTTTTCGCACACACTCATTTGCTTCTATCAGCTTCTCTCGACATAAGTTTTAGTTAAATTTTAGTTGCTTGTATGGCTGTTTTGTTTTCGAAAAGAAGGCTTCATCACTCACTTTTAATGGTTGCTCAAAAGATAGACTTGCACAGATGTTAAATGCATGGTTTGCTTGAAAGTTTGCTTCTTCAACAGCATAGGTAGTTCGCATATTTAAAATTCTAAATAGCACCAAATGAACATCCACAACACTTAATTTCTATTTAAATCACGATCATTAAGCTGCTATATGTATTAATTATATGTAAATGTTTTGGGAAAGGATATTAACATTCATATCAACTCGGGTTCTATTTTTACTATCATGAAGACTGTATTACTCATAAAAAATTGAGATCCCTCATTTGTCCCTTCATTGTTGTCACAAGTTTGATATGCACAGGCGGTCCACCAGAAAGAAATCCAAGTTAGCTGAGTCAGACTCAGACATAGAGATCCTTTTAGACACCTCACTCGAGATGATGTTCGGCAACACGAGAGATGTGACAGGGGCTGCCCCATAATATCAATGGGGCGAATTATACAGGGCTATTAGAGACCAAAAGTTCCCCGAAGCATCCTTAGAGGAGAATATGGTTTATCAGAACATCAAAAAGTCTTGTCTCCACAAAGCAGCAAATTGCCTTGAGTTGTTACCATGCCCGGATTTTATTGGTTGGATACTACCCCAGGTGAATACTGACATCAGATTCATCACAGATGTCACCGGGATGGGTCTTGCATCTTTTGCGCTAGATCATATCACGACAGCGTACAAATTTCCCTACCCTAAGACCCTATTGAATGATGAGTGGATATCAAGGCTAAAAATGGACCCTTTGGAATATGCCAGTAAGATGACAATTGCTGAAAGGAAAATAAGGTTACGAGCCAGTGGAGAGTATGAGAGTCATCATCTGAGGACCCCATACAGGCTCATCGCTTTGATGTTGAGTTGAATTTTTGGCTTGCCGAATGGAAACATGTATAAACTCGGCTGGGTGTCGGTGATGTTCCACGTGGCCACACATGGTACAATATTCAACTGGGTTGATATTATCTTGGATAGAATGGATTCACATATAAATATTGCACAGGGGGGATTATCCCAAAAGAAAGATGATTTCTTTATATCTTCTTATCTGGTGGATTGTTTATTGACCAAGCACCCTTTCCCTGATTTGGGATGCGTCTGGAACCGAAAGGATTCTCCCCTCTATGTAGACTATCAACTAACATGGTCCCACAAGTACGCAAGTCATTACACCTAGATTTGCGAAAGGTTTATTATGCCACTGTATCAGCTGATTTTCAAAGAAGAACCAAACTTCCTATCAGAAAATGCTATGTCGATCATAGAGGATTTTGGAGATTATTATTTCTCCTCTGAAGGAACGTATATCAGAATGAATGGATGAACACAACCCCCATATTTATTGCCTTGATATGCCACTGATTACGTCGTGCATAAAGAAGTCGTGAGCCAACTTTTCATCTATGGAATTAACAGGGTGCTCCATGACTAGAAAAAGGCTGCCTACCCACCAATGCCATTTACCATTGGAGCATACCAGCTCCCCAAGGAAAAAGACGGTATAGATTTTGCTCAATACTTGGAAGCCTTCCATTTTGGAACACATATTTTCAGAAAGCATGACCCCAAAGGCAAAGTTGTTGCTCACTGTAATACCTGCAAGGTCACTTTTGACTACGTGCATTTTTTCAACAAAGATGAAGCATTCTTATGAAGCGTGAAAAATATGACCGAGTTGGGAAAACGTTACCGCCCCAAAAGTGGAGCTAGTTCCAATTCCAAAACTTCCAAAGGAGCTGGGTTGAAGCAGAAGGAAGAAGAGGAGAAGCAGCGCCAAGACGCAGTGGCCATACAGGTAGAGGAAGTTGAAAAGAAGAAAATGGAAGAGGCAGAGAGGCTTCAAAAGGAAGAAACTAAAAGGCTTCAAAAGGAACATGAAGAGAAACAGCGTCAGGATGCAGAAGCTTCCAAAATTCAGCAAGAACAAGCTGAGAGACATCAAAAAGAAGAAGCCGAAAGAATAAAGAGAGAAGAGGCTAAAAAGTTTCAATAAATAAAGGAGAGAGAAGAAAGGGAAGTGGCAGAATTGAAAAAGCAAAAGGAAGAAGCAGAAAAGTCAAAGGAAGCTATGGAGCAAGGGAGTTCAGGCACTAAAGATATGGACATAGATGTATCAACGACGAACCCGCCAAAGACAACCACTGAAGTACATGTCTCACCTCAGGAGCTCGCTCTCACCCCATTCACTCCTTCAAAGCAGCACAAAGTGGCAAAGATGGATTCCATCTTTTTCGATAAGAACAAGAAGGCTATCGTGAGAAGATCGGAAAAGAGGATGAAATGTCAAAACGACCAAGATGTAGTCACAATAACAAAATTCCCAATTTTTCAGGGGACTAATAAGGATCCTTAGTTCGCGGCAGCAGCCAGCATGGCTACGGCTCAGGAAAGTACTGATAATGTAGATTTGTTGGTATAAGAAGTGAAGAAATACAAGGACAAGTGCTTCGAATTGAAAGATAATCTGTTGAAAGAGGTACACCAAGGTAATGAGCTGAAGAGGAAGTATAGCGAGCTTCAAGAAGAAAATGAAGAAATATCTTTGCAGACCCAAAATCTCGAAGATGAAAAGGATGCACTAAATTTGCAACTAGTAACCGCAGAAGGAGAGAAGAAAGAATTAGAAACTCACATAAAAGAGTTAGAGCAACATGATGCCGATAGCAGGCAACAGCTTGGATACTTTAAGCCTCAGTTCGAAAGGTTGAAAAAGGATAAGGATTCTCTATTAGAGAAACTAAAGGTTACATATGAGAAGAAGTAGGACTTAACTTTGTTCCATGAACAAGCATGTGATATACTGAGGAAAATTCATCCGTCACTGGGGCTGATCACAGAAGAGGTCTGTAAGATGAAGAGAATGATTTCAAGGATGAAAGTAATTGATGTCGATGCATTGGGACTCAAGAAAAAGTATGTGCGCAACTTGGAGGAAATCAATAGACAACTTGAATGGAGAAAAGGAAAATCAGGATTCCCAGGGAACCTACCTCTCAAGTCCACGGAGGATTCACAGTTGGATTTAGGACTCCTTGAGTTTTGTAGAGATTGCGGTACATAAATAGTTAGTGGAATCCAGAAAACCATCGGGAAATGTATCAACTTCTACTTAAAGATCCGGGAAACCCATGAGAAATTCCATATGGTTTTACCTCAGACCATACATGATTTTCCTGACAAAGATCAGCGTTTGTCGGAGCTACAGGGTGAGCTGAATACAAAAATAGAATACCTAAAGAAGATAGATATCCTGACACCAGAAGACCTCCACAGGTTTATTGGGAAAGCTTCTATTCATGCTTATTTTCTGGAGGACATCGCCCAGGCGACAACAACAGGAGTAGCAAGCATTGAAACAAAACTCTCTAAGCATGAGATCTCATTAAAAATGATGGTTCCTGCACGAGGCAATTTTATTATACAAGAAGCTGGAAAGTGGACTAGTTACATTTCTAAAGAGGACAGGCTAGCTGAAGTGGACAAGCCAGCTGAAGTGGACAGTCCAGCTAAAGTGGAAAGACCAGTTGAAGCATAAAGGCCAGCTGGAATTTAATTTTGTTTTTATTATGAATTCTAAAAGACAGTTGAAAGTTGATTTATTGTATAAGCATTTTAAAAAAAATTGGAAACTAATTTTGTCTTATGTGAGCACTAGAAGACAAAATTTTGTGCTTCCCTAGGGTTAGGGTTGGAGAAAAGACAATTTTGTAAAGTTATAAATAGAGGAATAGAATAGAAGGAAATGAGTTTTGGCAAGTGAAAGGACTAGATTGTTTTGTATGTGAATTACTTTGTTGCATTAATAAAGAAGGATCCATTTTTCCTGGGAAAATCTAGCATGGTGTTTTTGCTTGGGAATGTGTTGAATATCTGCTGAATTATTTCTGCATCATTCATGCATATAATGTGAGATCGTTCTTAACTACTCTAAATTAATTCTTAGTTATGAATGCTTTCATTTCCTGTGCAAACATTTATGTGTTAAACGAGTAATGGAATGTTTTAATTACATCAGAGCTATCTTTGTTATATTTTATATTCTGTTGTAAATGTGCTTATAATATCAGAACAGCTATCTGTGAGATTCTTAGGCATTTTTCCAGTATTTTACTCGTGTTTCATATTTGCTCCCTGTAGGGATAGATTAATTAGCTTAGATAGTTGTAGATCAGATTTGTTTTAATTTCATGCATTTAGATAGGGAACTTGCATATCATCTTTAAAACATAAAATATATAAATGGTGGATCGGGCCATAATCGGTGAAAGCTCAACTTTAAAACCACATATGGTAGTCCGGTCGTTAAGCGGATGGATTCCCCACACCAAACGGTGAGCGATCTAATTGGGCTTGCTTACTTGGGAGAATCCCTTGCTGATTGGTGTTGCAAATTTCGAGGCATCAACAGTAACCTATTATTCAAGCTTCATTGGATGCTAATGAGAGGAAGATTCAACAATGATCTCTTTGTCCTTCAACTTCATATACAAATATTTCATCATCTTTTCTAGGTTTGTGATCCCTTCCTCGTATTCGATGTTGAGGGCTTGTTGTTGTTCAAAATTGGCACCTAGGATTGCTATTTGGTATTGGACATACCTACGTTCTTCTACTTGAACTTGATATTCTTCCTCCAACCATGCTTCCAAATTCCAGTCCTGATTCCTCAAGTACTATCATAGGATGTTAAATTTTCTTTTGAGATGCATGTAGCTTTCCAAGAGCCTTTAGATTCCAGTCCCATCACAATAGTCTTCCTCATCGACCCAGCTATCACTATCGATTTTGATGCTGAGGATAGGAGAGTGTAAACTGAACTGCAAATTGATCCACCTCCAAACCGCCGCTATTCTCTTGTGCTTTCCAATCTTAAAAATATGAAGGAGAATTATTCCTCTACATTTGACTAGGAAGCAAAAATCAGAATTGCTAACTTTGTCCCTATGAGAATGTGGATTTATATCTCATTACCCATCATGATGGAAAGAAGATGCCAAAGAAACAAACATTGAAGAGGAGCACCTTCACTTATGACCATATCCAATCTCATCCTTGCTTCTTGATTCAAGAGCAAACAAACAATGAAGAGAAGCACCTTCACTTATGACCATATGGAAAGAAGATTATGAAGCAACAAACACTGAAGAGGAGCACCTTCCCGAGAGCCTTCAAATTCCATTCCCTTCACAACAGTCTTCTTTGTGATCCCAACTATCACTATCCATTCCAATGCTGAAGATAGGAGAGCATAAACTACACTGGAAATTGATCCACCTCCAGACCTCCACCCTACTCTTGTGTTTTCCAATATTAAAAATTTGAAAGAGAATGATTCCTCTACATCTAACATGGAAGTGAAAATCAAAATTTATAACTTCGTCCCTGGGGGAACACAAATTTATAGCCCATTTCCCATCATGATGGAAAGAAGATGCCAAAGAAACAAACACTAAAGACGAGCACCTTCGCTTATGACCATATCAATGTTAGAAAAAACAAGATCGCGGAGAAATAACAATAAACAAGATGCAAATATAAAACACATAAACATAATACATGAGAGAGACACCAATATACACGGTTCACCCAATCTGGGCTATGTCCACGGATAAATTGTCAGTCCTTTTATTATACCGTCCAACAAATGAAGGGATACAACCCGTAGCACATTCGTTGCAATTTCCTCTTCACTCTCTCATAGTCTCTCTTGCACAATCATAGAGATATTTAGAATGCTACAATACACAGTCATATTACAATGCCTTCCTATTAAAGAGGGATTACCATGAGAAAATACTATGGAACACCCAATACCATGAGCCCGTAAATCACCCATTATTGACCAAGTCATGACTATGAAATTACAACATTTTACAAGGCATTTTTTCCAAAATTTTCGCTACGAGGGTGTTGCCCCTAAACCCCCGCCAGGGGGGCTCCCAAGCTAGTCATGACCCCCCTGGACCCCCCATGGTGACTGTAGTGGGGTGGAAATCACCCCCACACCCACTGTCATGGACCGGGATCTAGACACAGCTGCAACGCGACCTCTAAATCAGGAAGATCAGGCTCCAAAACCAACAATCAAGTCTCGTACGTGCTTCTTGATTCACCACCTTTGTAAATTAAACCTACATGCAGCTTAATGAGGGCCTCCAAAACACTCATCTCATGGGAGGAAATAGATTCCATAATTCTATCCCCTAACATGACTTGTTGAGATAAATACCCACCAAAATCAATCATGAACATTTGCAATGAAGGGTACGACTATGCAAGAGATTTAAATGCATCAAGCCATGAGACTGCATGATGCAATTCCCACAGAATGACCACCTTCCCCTTCATGAATCCAAACATAAATCCCACGTGCCAACACGAGTTCCTAGCCTAGGACTTTATAGATAACCTTAAGTAATAAAGAGAGTTCCCAATTTCGAGCCCATAGGACTTATGATGTTCTTGATTCAAACATTCAATTGGGAATAGTGAACTAGGGGATAGGTTCGTATTCAATTCTGCCATTGAGAAATTGTATATATTCTTATCTGCAGGCTGCAACTTGGTTTTCCAAATTATCCACCTTTGTTTTATTTCCTCTGAGGACATGGAAGAAGTCTTTTTTCTCCAATAATGTTAAGTTCTACCTTATTCTAGCCAAACTACGATCCATTTTAATGTGTTTAGAGTTCTATTAGAAACTAAGGTGCCAATTATGAGCCTTGAAAATCCAATGATGATAGCCTCCTTGATTACATCTTTGATAAGCAAATTGGACCCTTGGAGTGAGGCCAATAACTCTTCCATATTATTGGTTTCATGTCCTAGCCCCCATGAGAATGTTACCTTTATGTTTCCTTTGGGATTGAAATAATTCCCCCTACATCTACCGCCCCTGTGAATGCAAATTTGTAAATACAATACTAACCGCTTAAATCTACAAAATTCAAAGTCTTTTCTATAAGTTTATATGGAAAAGCAAATTTGCCACAATAGAAGTTGCCACAGATTACTATAGAATCATTATTCTTTGAATTCTTTTAAGTAGTGATAAGAAACATTAAATAGTCCTTAATATCAATAGGAAGGCTGCAATACATATACACATTTTGTTTGCACTGCTTTAATTGTTGGATCTGGAATTGATTCATTCTAGCCTTGAACAATGACACTTGTAGGTTGTCCATCAAATCTAACTTGCATTTATCTCCATTGAACCCATATCTCCACAAGATTGAAGTTCGATTTAGAGTTGGGTTTGAATAGAAATACCTTCAGGTAATTTGATCTAAAACCATGAATTTAAACCGCGATTCTAAAGATAGAGGGAATCAAATAAACTACATCCCTATGTAAGTTTTAAAATTGTGTAGAGAAGCAAAGCATACAGATTCTTTTAAGCAAAACAAAGATTACATCATACCATTCACACATAGTACACAAAGATTTACCCTGAAAACCCTTAACCGGGAAAACCAGCAAACCTTGGAGCCACACCTCCTACTCTTCTCATTATTTAATTATGAATCACTCAAAATACAATATAGGTATTCCACAGCATCCAATACCCTAATTTGTTAACCCAGATTAGTAAATATACCCCAATCCCTTAACCGGGATTAAATCACATATTTTTAGACAAATCCCAAAAATAAGATTCACATACATGCAAAGAATATAACACATGCCCAACATCCTCCCACTTGTTGTTTTCTCTGCATAACAATGAGTCATGTACTCATAAAGTCACAGGTTCAGGGCATCGATGCCCATAGATTCTCTACACCAAGAGAACTTCTATGTACTGACATACTTTGTTAATAAGTCTACAACATTCTTCAAGGTGTCAACCTTCTCCAACAACACCTTCTGGTCTTCAACCATATATCTCACAAAGTGATATTGCACATCAATATGCTTTGTCTTAGCATGATAAGAAGGGTTCTTTTCCAGGAAGATTGCACTTTGGCTATCACAATCTGACCTTACAGCTTTCTGTACAAACCCAACACCTGAACATAATCTTTGCAGCCATACAACTTCTTTACTTGCATGAGTGGTTGCCATATATTCAGCTTCAGTAGTTAAGAGAGAAACTACAGCCTGTCTCTTGCTCATCCAACTGATAGCTCCTCCAAATAGGTTAAACACATACCCACTTATAGATCTTCTATGATCAAGATCTCTAGCCCAATCTGCATCAACAAATCCATGTACATTTATTACTCCGTCTGGTCCAGGCCTTCCTTGGTAGCAGATTGCATAATCTATAGTGCCACGCAAATATTTGAAGACCCTCTTTACCGTTGTCTAGTGCTCCTTCCTTGGTTTTGACATATATCTACTCAAAACTCCCACTGCATGAGCAATGTTTGGTCTGGTACAGACCATTTCATACATCAAACTACCAACCACACCAGCATATGGAACTCGTGCCATATCTTCTTCATCTTCTTGTGTCTTTGGACACTGTTCTACAGATAACTTTACACCTATAGGTATAGGGACCTTGACTAGGTTACTTTCCTTCATTTTAAATCTGTGTAGTATTCTCTCAACATATTTTCTTTGATTTTACCAGATCTTCATGTTTGCACGATCTCTTTTAATGTCCATTCCTAATATGAAGTTTGCAGCACCGAGATCCTTCATGTCAAATTTGGAGGATAACTGAGACTTCGCCTCCTTTATGACATCTTTTTTGTTTCCAATCAACAACATATCATCAACATACAGAACTATGTTAATGAAGTGATCACCAACTTGTTGGGAGTATACACAGTGATCATCCTTGCTTCTCACAAACCCCAATCCAAGTATGTATGTGTTAAACTTTTGGTACCACATCTTGGAGATTGCTTTAAACCATAAAGGGACTTCCTTAGTTTACATACCAGTTCTTTCTTTCCCTTTACAGTGAACCCTTTTGGTTGTTTCATGTAGATTTCTTCTTCTAGATCCCCGTGTAAAAATGTTGTCTTCACATCCATCTGCTCTACTTCAAGATCAAAAGCAGCAGCAATAGAAAGAGGAAATCCAATGGAAGTTAATTTTTCAATTGGAGAAAATATTTCACCAAAATCAATTCCCTCTACTTGAGAATATCCCTTTGCTACTAGGCGGGCTTTGTATTTATCCACTTTACCTTATGCATTTAGCTTCTTTTTAAACAACCATTTGCTGCCAACGGCTTTTCTTCCAGCAGGTAACTGAACTAGATCACACGCTTCAATTTTGTCCAAGGATTCCATTTCTTCAACCATGGCCTTCTTCCATAGATATTTATCCTCTGAATCAACAGCTTCCTTCACATTTATAGGATCATCATCAGTAATAGATAAAGAAAAAGTAGACCGAAAATTAGGAGGCGAATACCTTTTTGGTTTCCTTATTTCTTGAGATGATCTCCTCAAAATTGGGGTATGAGGTTCTTCTTCTTCTTATTCATATTCTTCTGTTGATTCAAATTCTTCATCTTCTAACTCAAACTCTATCTTCTCTAGTTCCTTTTCCATTGGATTCACTTCCTGTCTGGGAAGTTCTTTGACCTCTCTAAACACAACATCTCAACTGTAGACAGTCTTCTTAGTTACAGGATTCTAAAGCTTATAACCTTTCATACCATCTTTATAACCAATAAAGATACATTTTTCAGCTTTATTTTCAAGCTTACTTCTTTTCTCCTTTGGAACATGTACATAAGCATCACAGCCAAAAACTTTCATATGTTTAATAGAGGGTTTCTTACCAGTCCATACCTCTTGTGGATTTTTGTCAACCAAAGATGATGTGGGTGATCGATTTACCAAGTAACATGTTGTCTCCACTACCTCTGCCCAGAATTCGTGTCCTATCCTGACACTGCTTAGCATACTTCTTGCCTTTTCCATCAATGTCCTATTCATCCTTTCAGCAACTCCATTCTGTTGAGGTGTAAATGGAGTAGTCTTTTTCCTTTCTATACCGGACTTCTTACAGAATTCCTCGAATTCATTCCCACATAACTCTCCACCATTATCTGTCCTTGACACCTTTATTTTCTTTTCTATTTGATTCTCGACAAGAGCCTTAAAAATTCAGATTTATTTCAAAGGAAATAAAATGTTTTCCTTGATAAATCATATATAAATGAAACCTAATACACAGATCTACCTAGTGATGGAACAGACATAGGCCCAAACACATCACTGTGTATTAACTCTAAAATTTCCTTTGCTCTTGTAGCACCATATGCAAATCTTACTCGATTTTGTTTTCCATATATGCAATGTTCACATAAATCAAAATCTAGAGTGCAATCAATCATACCTTCAACCATACTTTTACCTTTTAATGCTTGAAGTTCCTTTTCTCCAATATGCCCCAATCTTTTATGTCATAGCATTGTCTTTCCTCCTGATGCAGTTATGTTTCTATGTTCTGTATCTCCCCCCTCAGGAACAACAGAACTGTTACATTCACCAATGATGGTTCTTCTCCATACATAATTCCCCTCATCAATACCATTGATCCTCGAACTATTTTGCATCACCATCTCCACACACAGTCCTTACACCTACAATATCCATCTTTCAGACAGATATCAAGTTTCTCGCTAGATTTGGAATGTGTAGTACTCGAGGAAGAGTTCTAATCCTTCCATCCTTAAGTTTCAACTTGACTCTACCACGCCCAATGATATCAGTTGGTGAGTCATCTCCCAAGAACACATCTCCTCCATTGTACTCTTCATATTCACAGAACCACTCCCTATGAGGGGTCATATGACATGATGCACCTAAGTCAATCAACCATCTATCACGTTCTGAAGGACTACCAATAGATGCTAGGTACACATCCCCTCCTTCTTCTGAGGAAGTCTTTTCTTCTGTGCTAGAGGTATCCTCTGGTCCCTTTCCTTTATCAATATTCTTAGATCTACAATCCTTTTTATAGTGCCCAGCTTTACCACATTTCCAACACTTCCTTATAAATTTTCATGGGGATTTAGATCTACCCTTAGATTTGGATCTCCCCCCAGATCCCTTATTTTTGTTTCTCTCCTGGTGGAGGCCTCTCACAGACAAGGCATCCATGCTATGAGTATCCATGGATTTCTGCCTCATCTCTTCTGATAGCAGGGATGATATTATTTCATCAAATTTTAAAGTTGTTTGATTAGCACTCCCTATTGCTACAATTAGGTTGTCCCAGGAATCTAGCAAAGGACAGAATAATGTAATACATTTATCTTCTTCAACCATTGTAATGCAAACAAAGGTTATTTGACTTACCAGAGTATTGTAGACATTTAGATGCTCTATCACTATGCCATTATCATCCATTCTGAGGTGATACAGTTTCTTTTGCAGAAACAACTTGTTCACAAGGGATTTTGTTTGATACAAGCTGCCTAGTTTTGTCCAAAGCTTTACCGCAGTATCTTCTCCATATATGTTCAATAACACAGAGTCTGATAAGCACAGTCGAATCGTACTCCTCGTCCTTCTATCTAATTTCTCCCAATCTTATTTCGATGTTCCAATGGTTTGTGTACCCAGATCCACATCAATCCACTGATCCCAATTTATAAGAAGATCCTCCATTTTGAGCTTCCATAGCTCAAACTTCTGGCTGTTAAACGTCTCAATCTCAATTCTTTAACTTCTCACCATTCTCTTTCAATGCACAAATCGAGGGTACAGAGCTCCCACTGAACCCAAATTTATCACACACCCAAGATCTATCAACCGCGTCGAACCCTCGGCAACAGAGGCATCCCCCTGAAACCAAAAACGAGATCCGATACCACATTTAAGTTTTAAACCTGTGTAGAGAAGCAAAGCATACAGATTCTTTTAATCAAAACAAAGCTTACATCACAGCATTCACACATGGTACACAAATATTTACCCTAGCAACCCTTAACCGAGAAAACCAGCAAACCTTGGAGCCACACCTCCTACTCTTCTCATTATTTAATTATGAATCACTCACAATACAATATAGGTATTCCGCAACATCCAATACCCTAATCCATTAACCCGTATTAGTAAATAGACCCCAATCTATTTTTAGAAAAATCCCAAAAATAAGATTCACATACATGCAGAGAATATAACACATACCCAAAACTCTATCCAACAGATATTCTAACCATCAAAACATTGACAAATCAACTATGACACTCAATTCTATGAATGAGTCATCTCCCATAACCATCTTCAATACTTCTACATCAAATCGAGTCACGCATAGAATAGTTTTGCAATCCCAATTTGATTAATGGAAATTCTGAAGAGAAAACCTCACTTTCAACAATATATACAATTTGTTTGATTTAACACAGAGTAACTAGGCAATGAAAATTCAACAGATCATCATAGAAGAGGATAAGAAGAATTTTTTTTCAATAGAAACTAACTTAGACAATGGAACTAAATCATCCATGGAATATGATGTTCCTTTTGAACCAGCTATTGATTACATGAGAAAAAGTACTTACAAAGGGTTCGGCTAAGTGGGTTTCCTCGAGCTTGTAGAAGGAAACCTTTATTCCTATAATAGACTAATGTAGTCCATGTTATAGCATCTCATTCATGCATTTTGTCAAACACTTTGAGTGCATCCTATATACTTGTACATTTATCATACATCTCTAATAGGGCGTTCTCCACAAAGATATCAATGTGACATCCACTAACAATCAAGTGTAGGTGGACATTCTTCCCATGCTTCAAATCTGCCAAATTTGCACATGCAGAAAGAATGCTGGCAAAAGTGAACTAATTGGGTTGAATTCATGTCTTCTACATTCTATAAAATAGTTATAATGCTTCTTCAACAAGCCCATGTCAAGCATAAGTTGAAATTGTTAATATTTGGTTGAGATTTGATCTTTAATTATTTTAGATGCAGAGGCTTGAAGCAATGAGACAATTCAATCCATGAAATCCATACAACCATAACACAAGATATACCCTATGGAAAATCCTCAAAATTATGAGAACAAAAACCCCAACAATTCTTCTTAGTATAATATAATGGATAACAGAGAATGCACTCTTTTACAACATAGCAGATTGCTTTCGGAAGATAAGAGATCACCAAAAACTCTTGGTGAAGATATGGAAGCAATAGATAAGAGAGATCAATCGGATGTGTGCCCAGCACAACAATAACAAGCACAAACAATACCCTGCACAAAGAGAAGCACCTTTCCTTCAATGGAGAAGATAATTTGCTTCACATTGGATTCATCAATACCGTATAACATATTTATACATTCTTCTCTTTTATTTTTATCTTCTAACTTTAGGATGAACTTGCTCTCAAACTGGATGCATTAATCTTGCATGTAGAGGTTCACCCCACTTCTCATGCAGTGTTTTATCTCATTGAGTTGTCACTTAGGATGAACTCATGTAACGCCCGCATTGATACATTTGATTGACTGGACGATTGAGGGCACTGATATTGAAGTGACCTGGTTAAATAAACATGAACAATGTGTTATGCTTTAATTATTATTGAATGAAAACTGTTGATTGACAAGCAAATGATGAATATGCTCAATCGACTAAAAGATATGATGATGTTATGCATGAATGAAAGAAATGATGCTTTTAAATTCCATAGATGTGAATAAATGTTTTTTATTTAAATAGATGTGAATAAAGATGTGTTGTTCCTGCAACATCCCCCCCTCCAAAGTTTTTTGTAAATATTGGGGCCCCTCCTTATTTTTTTTGGAAAGTATACTGAGGAGCTAAAACATTCCCTAGAAGGTCTTTTATACTTAGTTTTTCTAGAGAAGAAAGTTTTGAGTTTGTTTTATCTTTTTCTTTCTAAGTCAAAACTCAACTTTTTCACCCGCAACGGCGGACGAACTCAACTAGTTCCGTCGCAACGGTGGAAGAACTCAGCAAGTTCCGCCACAACAGGTGCTTTATTTTTTATTAAGTCTTTTAAGCTCGCGAGTTTCGGACAAACTCACCAAGTTCATCCGAAACGTTGGACCAACTCGACAAGTCTCACCGCAACGGCGGAACAACTCACAAGGTTTTCCCGCAATGGGCAGGTGGTTTTTTTTGCTAAGGCACGAAGCCATTTTTATGTCAAGAGAACTCAGCAAGTTCCGCCGCAACGTCGAGCGAACTCACTAAGTTCTGCTGCAACGTCAGAACAACTCCTGTAGTCTTGCCGTAATGGACATGCATCTTTTGTTAAGGCCCGAAGCCGCAAACCATCGAACAAACCCACGAATTTTCACCGCAACGGGAGGCCAAACTCAGCCTTCTCATCCACAACGCCGCTTGAAACTCATGAGTTTTCGCCACAAAACGTCGGGCAAACTCGCCATTTCTTCCCGATTTCGACGGTCGCATTTAATGCTAAACGTGTCAAAGTGACCCCTTCCGTACTTGCATTAAACCCCGTTTTTAAACCCTCACCAACCCAATTGAATGCACACACGTGTCGACCATTATATAAAGGGTTTGGGCGGTTTAGTTTTCATTGGTATGGTTTTATGTTGTGAGAACCCCATTGAGGATTGCGTTAAGCCGCTCTAGCTCATCCCGATTGAAACACAGTCAACTACTGTCAGGACCAACCATTTTCTGCCAGGTTTGTGGTTCTAATGTTGTTTTTTTTTCACTTTTCTCTTTCAGTTTCTATCAAGCCAGTAAAGCCAATACTATCGCCACACCAGCTGCATGTCCTGTAGTCATTTGTTTTTGTTTTGGCCATTCCCAAGCGTAGAGCTCATAGCCGTCGGCCCTTACAACCCAATCCTAGTCCCTTAAACCCGCAATGCTCAGCCTCTCGGGCAGCATTTACCTGTCACCTCGCTCATGCTTTTATCGTTAAGGAAGTATCAGGCCAGGTCTCATTCTGAAACCACTAGCGTCTTCCCCAACCTGACTTATCATCCTAAGGAGGAGCATGGTTTTGCGTCTAGTAAAATCTTAATTCCTGTCTCTATTTTTACAATGCATTACTTTTATACGTGCTTGTCATTGCTATATTTATGCTAGTCCAATGTTTGATATTCTTGCATTTTGCTCAATTGTATGTCTACTCATGCATGGTTGTTGGACAGGATTAAGCTACGATGCCGAAGGGTAGCAGAAAGAAATCTAAGATGACTGAGCCAGAATTAGTAGAGGCAAGAGTTGAAACATTGTTTGAAGACACCAAGTCTATCACAGTCATTCCTCCTAAATCCAAGTGGGGAGATATATACCGCATGTTAAGAGACCAAGATATCCCTGGGGCACTATTGGAAGAAGAGCATCTATACCAAAATATCATAAGCTCTTGTATATCTAAAGCTTCCACGCGCCCAGAGATCTTTCCTTGTTCCGAAGTGATCGGATGGATCCTGGAACATGTAGACCCTGAATCAAGAGTGTTGTTCGATAGCAATGGAGAGGATTTTGCCTCGTTTCATCCAGCCTACATTGCAGCAGCTTACAAGTTACCACGTGCTCAGCAGCCACTGAATGACGAGTGGTTGGATCAGCTCCAGATGGACAATTTTGAAACTGCTAAGAAGTTGTTAATCACAGGAAAGCAGCTAAGTAAAAGAGACGGTGATGAGTATGAAGTCCAGAACCTGAGGCCTCCTTTCCGGATGATCGCCCTTATGTTAAGTAGAATTTTTGGCATGGCTGACGGATCGTTTATAGGATACAATGGGTCCCCATAATTCACTATGTGGCATTCAAGGGAACAGTCTTTAATTGGGAAAGTGTCCTCTCGGATAGTCTCTCATCCGCTATAGCCGCCGCAAAAGAAGGGTTGATCCTTAAGAAGTCATAATTTTACATGTCATCCTATCTCATTGATTGTATTCTAGAAAAACTTCCTTTCCCTAAGCTAGGTTGCATTTGGGATCAGGCCAACACCCCAGTATACACTGAATATAAAATGCTTTGGGCTCAAAATTACAGGACGCACTACAAGCTCATTTGTGAAGAATTCATCATACCTTTGTATGAGCTAATGTTTAATGAAGAACCAAATTGCTTATCGGAGAATTCCATGGAACTTATGGAGAATTACGGTGATTTCTACTTTTCAGAGAAAGGTACTTATATCAAAATGTATGGAGGCTCCAAGCAACCATATATCTTTCCCAGGTATGCTACTGATTACATAGTCCTGAAAGAAGCAGTCAGGAAAGTTTTTCTTGATGGAGTTGGCGGATTTTTGAATAGATTGAAGAAGGCTTCTTTTCCTCCTTTTCCTTTCTATATTGGAGCCTATAAGTTCGTGAAAGTATCGGCCGAAGATTTTGTTCAGGAGTTAAAAGGATTTCACTTCGGGGAAGTGGTCTTCCATAGAAATGACAAGCGGAGCAAAGCTGCAGAACATTGCAAAGACATCCATGCCCACTTTGATTATGCTCACTACTATGATGAAGATGAAGAGGTGTATAGAGGAATCAGTAACATGACTGAGCTTCAAATTTTTCATGACCTCAAAGGAGGATCTAGTTCTCGCTCCACAACCACCCAAGGTACCCATGAAGCCGAACTATTGAAGGAAAAGGAAGCAGTCGAAGCTCAGTCCAAAGAAGAGCAAATGCTTAAAGAGGAAGCTGAAAGGATCCAGGAGGAAGCTTCCGATAAGATGCATAAGGAGCAAGAAGAAGCTCTTAGGCTTCAGCAAGAAGAAGCTCTTAGGCTTCAAGAAGAAGAAGCCCAAAGGCTTCGAGAGAACTAGAGCAGATAAGATTACACGAAGTTGTTAAGGAGCAGGAAGAAAGGGAGGTGGTTGAGAACCAACTAAGGGCTGAAGCAATGGAAAGACAGCTCAAGGCTAAGGAAGAAAATAAAGAAAATGAAGATGCACAAGCTGGTAGTTCCAACACGTGGGACATGGAGGTAGACTCATCCCAAATGGTCTAGACCCCGCCCGCAGAAGAGAATATCCCTATAGAGAGTCTTCCACTGATCCCTTTCACTCCATCGGAAGATTATACTATGTCCCAATGGGAGAAATTTGTGTATAATAAGAAAAGGAATTCCATTGTGCTAAAGTCAGAGACAAGGATGAAAAAACCTTTTCACCCATACATCATTACCTGGCGAGAGACTACTTCTATGCAAAACATGAAGAAGGATCCTGTGGCTATGGCATCTGCCACTATAGCGGCAGCAAAAGCAAGCGAAGACAACGTAATCGAAATGGTAAAGGAGTTTGAGACAACCAAGAGAAGGGCTCGTATGCTGCAGCACACTGTGGCTAACGAGCAGGCCTATAGGGACCTCATGGTGAAGAAATACAATCGCCTTTTGTCATATCAAAAGGAATTGTCAAATAAATATGAGCACCTGGAGGAAGAGAAAGAACACCTGGCAGTCCAAATGATGATAGTCGAAGGAGAGAAGAATGATTTCAAAGCCTAAATCATTCAATTAGAGGAAGAGAAGGAGTTGATGGCTGAGCAACTGGAACAAGCAAATAGCAGAACGATGGACATGACTCCCTTTCACGAGCAATCCTGTGATATACTAAAGCAAATGCATGAATCACAGGATCGGCTTACTGAACAGATTTGCAGGCTAAAGACCATGGTGGATAGAATGAAGGATATTAAATCCGAATCTATTAGGCTCAAGAAAAAGTACACATGGGTGAAGGAATATATAATAAGACAGATGGAATGGAGAGAAGGAAAGGCGAATTTCCCCAAACACCTCCCTTTCAAATCTGTGGCTGATTTCAAAGAAGACATAGGCCTCTTGGAGTTCTATCAGAGCTGCGGTATTAAATTGATATCTGTGATCCAGATAATGGTTGGAAAGTGTCACAACCTCTATCAGAAGGTTCAAGAAGTTCATGAGAGGTGCAAAGTAGCATTTCCCCAGACCCTTGAAGATTTCCCAAGGAGCAACGCCTATCTGATTTGAGAGATGAGCTGAACACCCAAATGGAATATGTGAAGAGAATAGATGTGTTAACAACAGATGATCTCCATCAATGCATCGAATAGCCTTCCATACATGCTCATATGTTCCATGAGATTCTCTAGACTTCAGAGGCAGAAATGCAGGATATTGAAGCAAAATTATACAAACATGTGATTTCTAAGAAAATCCTGCTCCCTTCCCCTGTAAATGTTGTTATAAGGGATACATGCATTTGGTTCAGTTACATAGCAGAGGAATATAAGCGTACGGCATCAAAGATATCAGTCGAAGAAGGGGCACCACCTGGGACAGAGGCTCCAACAGAAGCAGAAGCGCCACCTAGAAGCTAACTTGGCATCCACGAGATGCTGAAAGTTTCTCTTTTGTCAAGTCGTGAAGTCAAAGGGACAATTGTCTCCTTTTTGTTTTTTGTGTAAAGTCTACCACGAATTATTTCATTTTGTAAAAGACATTTAAAAGAAAATTAAGGGATTTAGGGAATGGAGACAGATGTCAACTCAAGGAGCATTTTGTAAATATATATATAGAGATGATTAGAGAATAGAAAGGACTTTTTACAGGTGAAAGACATTTTCTGTCTTGTACGTGAACTATTTTACTGCATGTATATGAAATTCGAATTTGCCTAATGAAAGCCTGGGAGACTGCATTTTTTCCTGAAGGATGTGTTAAATGTTTGTTGGATTACTCCTGTATCATCTATACATTACATGAGATCTTTCCTTACTGATATGAATTACTTCTATGTGATGAATGTTCTCCTATTTTATGTGCAAAGATGTTTATCTCAAATGAGTAATGGAATAAGTTAATTGAATTAAAGCTATCTTTAATATCTTTTATCTTCTGCTAGAACTGCATCTTTATGATTATATAGCTATCTGTCTGATCTTTAGATGTTTCTTTTAGTTTATTACTCATCTTTAAAGTTTTCTCCTTTCACGGATAGGTTAGATTTGCTTATAAAGTTTTAGATTAATTTAGATCAGTTACCTGCATTTAGATTAGAGCACTTGCATATCATCTTTAAAATAAAATACATAAACGGTGGATCGGGCCGCAACCGGTGCAAAGAATACAAATCTTCAACTCTTACGGTAGATGGAACCGTTAACCGGACGGTTTCCCCACACCAAACAGTGAGCGATCTAATTGGGCTTGCTTACCGGGGAGAATCCCTTGCTAATTGATGCTACGATTTTCAAGGCATCAACAGTTTTTGGCGCTAGAAGGAGGGCCACCAGTGCATGGCCAATAAAGGAGAATCTTCTTTAAGAGGAGATCCAACTGGAAACCTGCTTGAAACAGCAATCCCAGACAATTCAAATCTGGAAATAACAAATCAAGAAGATCCTAATTCTGAGTTTGAACAACAAGAAACGTTGTATGCCATACCTTTTACTAAAGTAGAAAACTTAAGAAGACATACTTGTGCTTATGTTAAGCAGCTTGGTGGTTTGAATGCAATTCCCTTACTCCCTAGAAGAGGAGCTCCTATAAGAGAAAGGCATTACAAATGCGATTCAGTTCTTGTTCAGAACTTTGAAGAATTAGTAGATCTATCTTTGGAAGAAATCACAGAGCCTCTCGGAGAAATTGAACTTGAAAATCCTCTAGATCTTGAAGAACCTTTCACTCCAAATAATTCTCCACCTCATACTCCACACGATTCTTCACCTCATTCTCCACGTGGAGATATGGTTGTACCTTCCTGGAGAGCAAGAGGAGCATTAAATTTGGCTGGACCTTTTCACAATCTGCCTAAGAATCCTGAGAAATTTTTGCCTAAGTATGATCCTGGGAAAGGTATCTCTGTTGAAGATCACCTTAATAGCTTTTAATTAGATTTGAGCCTTTTGAATGTGCAACACGAAGATGTAGTCTGTAGACTCTTTCCATATACTTTCGATCCCAAGGTATCTTCCTGGTTCTTTAGTTTACAAGCTAGCTCGATATCCAATTGGGAAGAATTTGAAAAGTGTTTCTTAAAAAAATATGGAAATCAGAAAACTGTAGCTACACTCATGAAAGAGTTGTTGTCCATGAGAATGGAAAAGAAAGAAAAGGTTCAAGAATTTAATCAAAGATTCACCACACTGTTAAATAATTTTAGCGAAGCAGCTAATCCCGCAGAAGAATCTTTAGTCGAATATTATACAACAGCACTCGACCCTCCCATAGCAATGTTTGTCAAAAGAACTAAGAAAACTACCTTAATAGAAAATTTCAAAGAAGCTAGGAAGGTAGAAGAGGAAGCGGACATCATTGCTAAACATGCTCTTGATGCAGAAGCAAAACCAGCAACTACTAAGAAAACCCTGCTGCTTACTAGGAATAAAGATGAACCATCAGCAGATATGGAAAATGTAGTCAAAATGATGCAAAAGTTGTCCAATAAAATTGTAGATCTTGAAAAGGATAAAACAACTAGCACATCTAGGAAACCTTTCAAACCTTTCTACAAAAGGAGAGAAGAAAATGATCAGCCTCATCCACCTACAAACAACTCTCCTGTTTTAAATTTAAATGAAGTAGGAATGGATAATTTTTGCACTTTCCATCAGGAACCATGTTCTGAAAAGAGCTGTCTGCAATGGATAAATTCAATGAGTTTGGTGATGAACCAAATGCTGGACACACAAATCATGGATCAAGAAGATCCTCAGGAAGAACAGACCTTGGAGGAAGAAGAACCCGCTCCATATACCACTATGGTTCTATGGGATTGGGTGCCTTTGACTGAATTGATTGAGGATGACTCCGAAGAAAGTCAAGTCTCAGTTGTGAATATTAATACTCGCAGTAAAGGTCTGATCGCTGATCCGATGCCAATATCAACTATGCCCAAGCCTAAAGTCTCCAAAGAAGTACCTAAAAGGCACATCACGGTTATTCCACCACAGCCCAAGGCAAGTACAGCGCCTACCAGACAGCCAAATGTAGAAACAACTCAGCAACCAAAAGCTACTTTAAACAAAACAGACAATCAACCAAAAGTTGTAAAGGAATGTGACATGGGATATGATATAATTGAAGACATAAAGAAAGTAAAAGCAAATGTTTCCATATTTGATATGTGTAGTTTTCCTCAGCAACGAAAGAAGCTGTTACAAGCTCTTGAACCCCAATCTAGCACTCCGTTAGCAAGTACTCAGGAAGATCCTAAAATAAATGAAGCTAGTATTGGCGGGAAATCCAAATCCCAAACATTGCCTTTTCTTTTAACTTTTGAAATTTTCAATCACAATGTGCATAATTGTTTGGTAGATTTTGTAGCTTCCTCGAATGTCATGCCACTGTCAATCTGCAAAAGGATTAATGGGCAGCCAATCTCATCCCCAGCTCAGATTATTCAGCTAGATAGAACTGTTGTTAAAGTCATTGGGGAGATGAAAGATGTTCTTATCAGGTTGTCAACAGATCCTAGATTGTGTCAGTTTATTGATGTAATGGTAGTTGATATTCCTGAAGCTTATGGTTTGATCTTGAGCAGGGACTGGTCTACAAAACTAAATGGTTATTTTGCAACTGACTGGTCTCACTTATGGTTACCATATCAGAATAGGAAAAATCGGATTAAAGTACTAAGAGAACCGCACATGAAGCAGAATGTAACTCAGCTAGAGGAAAAGAATGAGGTTGTAGCTTTTTCATCTTCAGTCTTGGGGAATTATTTCTTAGAAATCGAGCCGGGTAATTATCCGTCAGAAAACGTTAGCCATGAATCAGATGAACAGTCTGATCTCCTTCAATTTTCTCAGACTGATGATATTGACTATAACATAGTTAGTTTAGTTACTGACTTAGATGGTAAAGATACTAACCTAGTTAGATCAAAGAATGTTTTTTGGGTTTTATATTTTGATGGTTCCAAAACTCAGGAAGGATCAGGGGCTGGTTGGGTTCTAGTTGATCCTGAAAACAACAAACACTTCTTGTCTTTTAGATTAGAGTTTGATTGTACTAACAATACTTCTGAATACGAATCTTTAGTCCACGGATTAAAGAAAGCCATCAGTTTGAACGTTAAATACCTCAAAGTCTTTGGTGACTTGAAAATAGTCGTCAGACAGGTGAGAGATACAATTCATTGTCTTTCACCACATTTGAAAAGTTATCAGTCTGAGGTATGGGATTTAATTACGCACTTTAATGCTTTTAATATAAAATCTGTTCCTAGATTGCAGAATGTTGCAGCTGATTTACTAGCTACTTCCGCTTCTAGGTCAGTGCCTACTAATAATAAATGTTCTATTGAATTGATTTTTAGGCCTTCTATTCCATATAATATCAAAAATCTCAGAGTTTTCGATGATGATGATCAAATCATTAGTTTCCTCACAAATGAAAGCATGTTCCAAGAGGTTGTTATAGATGAAGAAAATCATGATTCTGATTTGCAAAACAAGGACGTAGACAAAGGAAATTCCATGCCCAAAAGAGTAAGATCACTTGAAAATTTGTTCGATCTGCAGAGCAAATTCAAGAAGCCAATGAATGTCAAAACTCATAGCTCCTCTATGTAGCATGAATTGGTAAATATGGGCACAGAAGCTGAACCAAAGTATGTCAACCTTGGTAAATGTTGTTCGTTGGGTGAAAGAGATAAGTTCATTAAGCTCTTTCGACAATATAAAGATGTGTTTGCTTGGAATTATGAGGATCTCAAAACATATGATACTCGTATCATTCAGCATGTCATACCAATGAAGGTAGGCGCTAAGCCTTTTCAGCAGCAATTAAGAAGAATGAATCCTACTCTCGAACCTTTAATTCAAAAGGTGTTGAAGAAATTATTAGCTGCTAAGATCATTTTTAAAGTTCGGCATTCGGAATGGGTTGCTAATCTAGTTCCCATGAGGAAGAATTCGGGAGAAATAAGACTATGTGTTGATTTCAAAAACTTGAATAGAGCCTCTGATAAAGATAACTATCCCGTTCCGTCAATGGAACAAATTCTGCAGATGGTATCAGGATCAGAACTTTTCTCTCTCCTAGATGGTTTCTCTGGTTACAATCAAGTGTTGGTAGCTGAAGAGGGCCGTCTTAAGACTACTTTCCGCACTAAGTGGGGAACATTTGCATACCGAAGAATGTCGTTCAGTTTGATAAACGCAGGAGCTACCTTCCAAGGAGCAATGGATATTGCCTTTCGAGGATTGGGCGGTCATTGTGTTGTGGTCTATCTAGATGATGTGACAGTTTTCTCAATGAAGAGAGAAGATCATGTTTTCCATTTAAAGCAGATTTTTTATCACTGCAGGAAGTATGGTATCTCTCTAAACCCCAAGAAAAGTGTTTTTTCCGTCCTTGAGGGCAAGCTTTTGGGTCACATTATTTCAAAGAATTAAATTTCGATAGATCAAGAGAGAGTGCAAGTTATCAACAAAATTTCCATGCCCCACAACAAAAAATCTATGCAATCGTTTATGGGCACTATCAATTTTGTTTGAAGGTTTGTCCCCGATTTCGCACAAACCGTTAAACCTTTGCAGCAAATGGTCAAGCAAAGCATACAGTTCAAATGGACAGACTTGGAAAAGGATGCATTTAAGGATATCAAAGCTTCCATAGCTAATGCCCCCTCTCTAAGAAGTCTAGATTTTGACAAAGATTTTATTTTGTACACCTTTGCTTCTGATGACTCTCTCGCAGCTGTGCTTACACAAAAGGTAGAATCAGGAGATGAATACCCAATTTCCTTCATGAGCACTGGTCTGCAAGGCACTGAACTGAACTATCCTGTTGTTAACAAATAAGCATACGCCATATTCAAAGCGGTAAAGCAGTTAAGGCCATATATTCTTAAGAACATAACTAAAGTTGTAGTTCCTCACCTAGCTGTCAGATCTCTTTTCGTTCAAAAGGAATTGGGATAAAGAAGAGGGAATTGGGTCACCGCTCTTCAAGAATATGATTTAGAATTTAAACCATCTACCATCATTAAAGTTCAGGTCCTATGTATATTGCTCACTGAACACCCAGTAGATGAAGAACAAATTTGGGAGAATGAAGTTGAACTAAACATGGTTGAGGTATGCCCTATTTTCACAGCTCTCAAATCCTGGTATAGAGACTTAGTGCACTATTTGCGACAAGGGTACTTGCCAGAGCACTGGAGTTCTAAGCAAATAAGGGCACTCCGTTTGAAATCAGCAGTTTATCAAATCATTGATGGAGTACTTTTTAGAAAAAAATTATGATGGCCTTTTCCTCAGATGTTTAGAAAAGGATGATGCAAGTAAAGTAGTCAAAGAATTACACGATGGCCCTGCTGGGGGACATTATTCTGGAGATACAACAACTCACAAAATATTTAGGGTTGGATATTATTGGCCCACCTTGTTCAGAGATGCTCATGCTTATGCAAGAAATTGTGATGTATGCCAAAGGAATGCTGGGAAATTACCGAAAGCAGCAGGTCTATTGCAGCCAATCATTATCTCAGAACCTTTCGAACAATGGGGCATAGATGTCATTGGAGAAATAAAACCAAATTCTTCTCTACAGCACCGGTATATCCTGACGGCCACAGACTATTTTACAAGATAGACAGAGGCTGTCCCATCGCGCAAAATCAACGAAGATGCAGTTATCAATTTCTTAAAAGAGAACATCATAACCAGGTTTGGGGTTACAATTTCCCTAGTCTTTGATAATGCAAATTACTTTTCATCCTTTAAAATAAATGAAATTGTGTATGAGAGAGGAATTAAATTACATTATTCAGCTAATTATTGTCCCCAGGGAAACGGATTAGCTGAATCATCAAATAAAAACCTCATCTGAATTCTTAAGAAAACTGTGATCGAAAATCAGAGAAGCTGGCACATAGTTCTCCCAAACACCTTATGGACAGATAGGGCTACTTCAAAGAATGCTTTAGGGGTTTCCCCATATACCCTTGGCTATGGTAGAGAATCCATCCTCCCTCCCAACATCTTACTCCCATCTTTGCAATTGGCACAAGCCTCCCGAGGTTCCAGTAGTCAAGTTTTATAATCTAGAATTGAGACCCTGATGAAACTTGAAGAATCCCGGCAAAAAGCCAAATACCGATTCCACCAACACCAAGACATAGTCAAAAGGTGTTTCAATAAAAGGAAGTCTAGCAAAAGAATTTTTGAAGTAGGTGACTTAGTTCTGAAATGGGACCATCCACACGAAGGTAAATGAATGCATGCAAAATTTCAACACTTATGGGTTGGCCCTTACCATATTTCTAAAAAGCTCGGCCCAACTACCTACAAGCTAAAAGATTTACAAGGAGAGGAAGTAACCCTACCTCTCAACGGCCTCACTTTGAAGCAGTACTTCTCTTAGTCCTTTGAGGACTCGTTTTGTACATAAATAAACATTCTTGTTTCTTTTTTATTGCTTGTTTGGTGTTATTTTCTATTATTTTCCTCAGTCAGCTTGTTTTGCTTTCCACCTTGCTTTATGTTCAAAGTTTTCTTTATTCTTTCCTTAATAAAGCTCAGCTCAGCTTTTGGTGAAGAGGTAATATAGATTTTCGAACAAAACTCAAAATCCTGTAAGGTTGAAACCTGTTTACAAAGAAATGTTTTTTTTGGAACTTTGTTTCCACTGTTGAGTCTCCAGGAATTTGAGATCCTTTTTCTGATTGGTCAAAGTAACCCCGTCTTAATAACTAAGATTTGGAATTTCTTTCCTATTATCTTGGGGCTCCATTCACTCTAACATAAATGCCTGTCTCAAGGAAATTCACTATAATAGACCAATGGAAAGAAAGCATGTCTCACAGATGTATGGTATTTAAAATGATCCCATGCTACAAATGAAAGCAAAAGAGCTTGTACTAAGGAGTCTGATTTCCATAAATTCTTGCCTCAATCAAAGCATGGCAGAGAAAAGCAAAGTACATTCAATTAAGAAAAGTTGTTCAAATAAATCATCCCAGCAAGGTTCTTCTCCGTCTGTGAAGCATGATAACCAAACAAACTTATCACTCACAGAAAAGGACACTATGGATTGAAGAACCAAAATCAAATATGAAAATTGAAGAAATTCATTTCTTGAATACTCAAGTGACAAAGTCATCAAGAAACATCCAAAAGGATGCAAATAGCATGGGAATGAAGAACAAACGAATATGTCTGTGAGATATTGTTACGATCCTGTGGAGTCTATTTGGTTGACATCTGAGAGGCAGAATTCTAAAATGAACTCCATACTCAGGCCTTAAGAGAGTTGTAAGGAAATATGATTCTAAGTTGCCCTCTCCCAAAATGACAATGATGATGAGAGTGATCATTGTATTCATGGAAGTTGAACTATGAAGACATTTTGTTGCCCATATAAATCAGCAATTTGTAAGTTTTCTACCCCTAAGGAGAGTTCTTTTTTAGAGATCTGTGTTCACTAGAGAATCGCCAATTGTTGTTGCTGCAACATCCCTCCCCCAAAGTTTTTTGTAAATATTGGGGCCCCTCCTTCTTATTTTTTTTAGAAAGTTTACTTAGGAGCTAAAACATTCCCTAGAAGGTCTTTTATACTTAGTTTTTCTAGAGAAGAAAGTTTTGAGTTTGTTTTATCTTTTTCTTTCTAAGTCAAAACTCAACTTTTTCACCCGCAACGGCGGACGAACTCAACTAGTTCGGTCGCAACGGCGGAAGAACTCAACAAGTTCCGCTGCAATGGGCACTTTCTTTTTATTAAGTCTTTTAAGCTCACGAGTTTTGGACAAACTCACCAAGTTCATCCGAAACGTCGGAGCAAATCGATGAGTCTCGCCGCAACGGCGGAACAACTCACAAGTTTTTCCCGCAACGGGCGGGCAATTTTTTTTGCTAAGGCAGGAAGCCATTTTATGTCGGGCAAACTCGGCAAGTTCCGCCGCAACGTTGGGTGAACTCGCCAAGTTCCGCCACAACATCAGAACAACTACTGTATTCTTGCCGCAACGGGCGTGCATCTTTTGTTAAGGCCCGAAGCCACAAACCGTCGAACAAACCCATGAAGTTTCACCACAACGAGCGGCCAAACTCAGCCTTCTCATCCGCAACACCACTTGAAACTCACGAGTTTTCACCGCAAAACATCGGGCGAAATCGCCATTTCTTTTTTATTTCGGCAGTCGCATTTAATGCTAAACGTGCCGACGTGACCCCTTCCGTACTTGCCTTAAACCCCATTTTTAAACCCTCACCAACCCAATTGAATGCACACACGTGTCGACCTTTATATAAAGGATTTGGGCGGTTTAGTTTTCATTGGTAGAGTTTTATGTTGTGAGAACCCCGTTGAGGATTGCGTTAATCCACTCTAGCTTAGCCCGGTTGCAGCACAGTCAACTGCCATAAGGACCAACCATTTTCTGCCAGATAGGTGGTTCTAACGTTTTTTTTTTTCGCTTTTCTCTTTCATTTTCTATCAAGCCATTAAAGCCATTACTATCGCTGCACCAGCTGCATGGCCTGTAGTCGTTTGTTTTTGTTTGGCCATTCCCAAGCGTAGAGCTCATAGCCGTCGGCCCTTAAAACCCACTCCTAGTCCCTTAAACCAGCAATGCTTAGCCTCCCGAGTAGCATTTACCTGTCACCTCGCTCACATTTTTATCGTTAAGGAAGTATCAGGCCAAGTCTCATTTTGAAACCACTAGCATCTTCCCCAATGCGGCTTATCATCCTAAGGAGGAGCATGGTTTTGCGTCTAGTAAAATCTTAATTCCTGTCTCTATTTTTACAACGCATTACTTTTATGCATGCTTGTCATTGCTATATCTATGCTAGTCCAATGTCTGATATTCTTGTGTTTGCTCGATTGTATGTCTACTCATGCATGGTTGTTGGACAAGATTAAGCTACGATGCCGAAGGGTAGCAGAAAGAAAGCTAAGATGACTGAGCCAGAATTAGTAGAGGAAAGAGTTGAAACATTGTTCGAAGACACCAAGTCTATCACAGGCATTCCTCCTAAATCCAAGTGGGTAGATATATACTGCATGTTAAGAGACCAAGATATTGATAGTTTTAAACCTTAACAGTGCAGTAAAAAATCATACAGATTCTTAACACAATGGCACACGCATAACACAAAGATTTTCACCTGGAAACCCTTAACCCGAAACAAAAAAAAAAAAAAACTTACTTAGAGCCACACAACACTTTTCATTATATGTTTTCTTTACCATTTACAATACAATACATGGTATTCGCAGCATCTAAAACCCTAATTTGTTTACCCGAAATTAGGTTACAACCCTAATTTGTTTACCCAAAATTAAGTTACTACTAGGGAGGGGATCGTGGTGTACACTCACCCACCATGTGAAGAGATACAACACACCCAACATTCTCCCACTTGTTGTTCTCTTCACATACAGGAGAAATTTATAACTTCAACAGTCCAAGGAAACAATGCCCATGTTCTCTTTACACCAAGAGAACTTCTGAGTACTCACAGACTTTGTCAAAGAGTCTGCAACATTTTCCAAAGTATCAACCTTCTCCATCAATACTTTGTTTTGTTCAACCATGTCTCTGACGAAATGGTACTGCACATCAATGTGCTTTGTCTTCGAGTGATAAGCAGGGTTCTTTGCCAGAAAGATTGCACTTGAGCTATCACAGCCTATCTTCACTACATTTTGAACAAAACCGATACCTGAACACAACCTTTGCAACCATACAACTTCCTTACTTGCATGGGTAGCTGCCATGTATTCAGCTTCTGTAGTTGAGAGTGCAACTACAGCTTGTCTTCTACTCATCCAACTGATTGCTCCTCCAAATAGTTTTAAAACGTAGCCACTTGTAGATCTTCTGTGATCAAGATCTCCAGCCCAGTCAGCATCAGCAAATCCTTGTATATCTATCTCTCTGTTTAGTCTGGGTCTTCCTTGGTAGCAGATTGCAAAATCTGTAGTGCCACGCAAATACCTGAAGACCCTCTTTACTGCAGTCTAATGTTCCTTTCCTGGTTTTGACATATATCTCCTCAAAACTCCCACTGCATGAGCTATATCTGGTCTAGTACAGACCATAGCATACATCAAACTGCTAACATCACTATCATAGGGAACATGAGACATGTCCTCTACCTCTTCTTATGTCGTGGGACACTGTTCTGCAGATAACTTTACACCTACAGGAATGGGCACCTTCACTGGTTTGCTTTCCTACATATTAAACCTCTTCAATATTGTCTCAACATATTTCCTCTGATTCAACCAAAGTTTCTTGTTTTCTTGATCTCTTTTTATTTCCATGCCCAAAATAAAACTTGCAGCACCAAGATCTTTCATGTCAAATTCAGATGACAACTGGTTTTTGACATCCTTGATGATTTCCTTGTTGTTTCCAATTAGCAACATATAATCAACATACAATATCACATAAATAAAATGATCACCAATTAGTTTGAAATAAACACAGTGATCAGCTTTGCTTCTTGAGAAGCCAAGTCCCAGTATATAAGTATCAAACTTTTGATACCACATTCTTAGAGATTGTTTCAGTCCATAGAGGGACTTTTTCAGCTTACAGACAAGCTCCTTTTTACCTTTCACCACAAACAGTTCTGGTTGCTTCATATAGATATCTTCATTAAGTTCTCCATGTAGGAATGTCATCTTCACATCCATCTGCTCTACTTCAAGATCAAAAGTAGCAGAAATAGATAAAAGAAATCTAATAGAAGTCAATTTTGCAACAAGTGAGAAAATCTCACCAAAATCAATGCCCTCAATTTGGGAATAACCTTTCACTACTAGTTGAGCCTTGTACTTCTCCACTTTACCTGCTGCATTTAACTTCTTCTTGAATACCCATTTTCTTCCAACAATTTTTCTTCCTTCTGGCAACTCAACCAAATCCCATGCCTCATTTTTGTCCAAGGCATCCATTTCTTCCATCATGGCCTTCTTCCATAGTTTACTATATTCTGAATCCATTGCCTCTCTAGCAGTTCTAGGATCATCATCAGTAATAGATAACACAAAATTAGAGCGAAAATTGGGTGGACTATACCTTTCAGCTTGCCTTCTTACTTGGTCAAATCTCCTCAAGACCGGAGTTTGTGGTTCTGCCTCTTCATCTGATTCAGACGAATCTGCCTCTTCATTTGATTCAGATGAATCTGGTTCCTCAAATGAACCACCTCTTTCATCCTTAATATCAAACTATAGTTTCTTTGGATCATTTTCCTTTGGTGCATCTTCAATCCTGGAGGTGTTTTCAACTTCTCTGAAGATCACATCTCGACTGTAAACTACTTGCCTTTTTATTGGGTTCCACAGCTTGTAACCTTTCACCCCATCCTTGTAGCCAATGAAGATACATTTTTCTACTTTATTATCCAACTTGCTCCTTTTTTCCTATGGAACATGCACAAAAGCATCACACCCAAACACTCTGAGATGCGAGAGAGAGGGTTTCTTACCAGTCCAAGCCTCATGAGGTGTCTTGTCAACCAACGCTGATGTGGGTGTCCTATTTACCAAGTAACACGCAGTGTCAACAACTTCTGCCCAGAATTGTTGTGTTAGCCTTGCACTACTGAGCATACTCCTTGCCTTTTTCATCAACGTCCTGTTCATCCTTTCTGCAACCCCATTCTGTTGAGGTGTGTATGGAGTAGTCTTTTTCCTTTCTATTCCACGCGTCTTACAGAACTCCTCAAATTCAATTCCACAGAATTCTCCCCCGTTATCTGTTCTCATCACTTTTCTTTTCTTTTCAGTTTGATTCTCTACAAGAGCCTTAAATTCTTTGAATCTATTAAAAACCTCAGATTTCTTATGCAGGAAATAAATCCATGTTTTTCTTGAGAAATCATCTATGAATGAAACATAATACACAGATTTACCTAGTGATGGAACAGGCACAGGTCCAAACACATCACTGTGTATTAACTCTAAGATTCCTTTAGCTCTTACAACACTAGATGAGAATCTTACCCGATTATGTTTACCATATAAGCAATGTTCACAGAAATCAAAATCTAGTGTGTAATCAAACATTCCTTTAGCCATACTTTTACCTTGTAATAGTCAAAGACCCTTCTCTCCAATACGTCCCAGCCTTCGATGCCATAGCGTTGTCTTCTCACTAGAGACAGTAAGGACTCTGTCTCCTTCATTTTTACCCTCGGGAACAATAGTATTGTTACATCCATTATTAAAAGTGCTTCCCAACAACTTGTATAGAGTTCCAATCCGAACTCCCCTCATCAGCACCATTGATCCTCGAACCATCTTGCATGTGTTCTTCTCAAACATAGTTTTCACACCTACATCATCCATTTTACTTACAAATATGAGGTTTCTAGCCAGTTTTGGAATGTGCAGAACCCCGGGAAGAGTTCTAACCCTTCCATCTTTGAGCAGTAGCTTTATCTTTCCTCGACCTATGATTTTCGCCACTGAGTTGTCTCCCAGTAATACATCACCTGCATCATACTTTTCATATTCAGAAAACCACTCCCCATGAGGAGTCATATGAAAAGATGCACCTGAGTCAATCAACCATGAATCATGCTCTGCATGTGTACTTGAAGATGCCAAGCCACACATCTCCTCCTTCCTCTGTAGATTCTTTCCCATTTATGGATGGAGCATCATTAGATCCTCTGCTTTTATCAATATTTTTGGATTTACAATCCTTCTTGTAATGCCCAGCTTTACCGCACTTCTAGCATTTTCGTACAGAAGGTCCTGGAGATTTAGATCTCCCTCTAGATTTAGATCTGCCACCTGAAGACTTATTTTTAGATCTGTCTCCAGGGCGACCTCTCACAAACAAGGCATCCTTGGTTAAACTGTCCATGGATTTCCGCCTCATTTCCTATGATAGCAGGGATGCAACCACATCATCAAAGATTAGGTTGGTTGCGTTACTCCCAACAGCTATAACCAGACTATCCCATGAATCTGGTAGAGAGCACAACAAGCTAATACATTTTTCATCATCAGTAATCGTAATACCAATAGATTTCAACTGACTTACCAGTGTATTGAAGGCATTTAGATGCTCTGACATAGAGTCTCCTTCATTCATTCTTAGAAGGTACAATTTCTTTCGAAGAATACCAAGGACTTTGACTGATACAAATTTCTCAACTTATCCCACAGTTTCTTTGCACTGTCTTCTCCAGATACGTTCACCAACACCAAATCTAAGAGGCAAAGTTGAATCGTGCTCCTTGCTTTTCTTTCCAGCTTATCCCATTCTTCTTTTTCCATACCAGTGGGCATGGTACCCAGATCTACTGTGATCCATTGTTCTCTATCTACCAGAAGATCTTCCATATTGAGCTTCCATAGCTCAAAGCTCTGACCGTTAAATTTCTCAATCTCGATTCTAGAAGTGCTCGCCATTCTTTCAACAAAAGAATCACAGCTGCAAAGCTCCCACTGAAACCAGGTTTATCACAGATCCAAGATCGAGCCAAACCCTTGGAAACAAAGGCGTCCCTCTGAACCCAATAATGCTCTGATACCAAATGATAGCTTTAAACCTTAACAATGCAGTAAAAACTCATACAGATTCTTAACCAATAACAGAAAATACACAATGGCACACACATAACACAGAGATTTTCACCTGGAAACCCTTAACCGGGAAAAAACCAGCAAAACTTGGAGCCGCACAACTCGTTTCATTACATGTTTTCTTAACCATTTACAATACAATATATGGTATTCGCATCATCTAAAACCCTAATTTGTTTACCTGAAATTAGGTTACTACTGGGAAGGGGACCGTGGTGTACACGCACCCACCATGTGAAGAGATATAACACACCTAACAGATATCCCTGGGTCACTCTTGGAAGAAGAGCATTTATACCAAAATATCAGAAGCTCTAGTATATCTAAAGCTTCCACGCGCCCAGAGCTCTTTCCTTGTTCCAAAGTGATCAAATGGATCTTGGAACATGCAAACCCTAAATCAAGAGTGTTGTCTGATAGCAATGGAGAGGCTTTTTCCTTGTTTCATCCAGCTTACATTGCAGCAGCTTACAACTTACCACGTGCTCAGCAATCGTTGAACGACGAGTGGTTGGTTCACTCCAGATGAACAATTTTGAAATGGATAAGAAGTTGTTAATCACAGGAAAGCAGCTAAGGAAAAGAGACAGTGATGAGTATGAAGTCCAGAACCTGAGGCCTCCTTTCCGGATGATCGCCCTTATGTTATGTAGAATTTTTAGCATGGCTGACGGAACCATTTATAGGATACAATGGGTCCCAATAATTCACTATGTGGCTTTCAAGGGAACAGTCTTTAATTGGGAAACTATCCTCTCGGATAGTCTCTCATCCGCCATAGCCGCCTCAAAAGAAGGGTTGATCCTTAACAAGTCAGAATTTTACATGTCATCCTATCTCATTGATTGTATTCTGGAAAAAATTCCTTTCCCTAATCTATGTTGCGTTTGGGATCAGGCCAACACCCCAGTATACACTGAATATAAAATGCTTTGGGATCAAAATTACAGGATGCACTACAAGCTCATTTGTGAAGAATTCATCATACCTTTGTATGAGCTAATGTTTAATGAAGAACCAAATTGCTTATTGGAGAATGCCATGGAAGTTATGGAGAATTACGGTGATTTATACTTTTCAGATAAATGTACTTATATCATAATGTATGGAGGCTCCAAGCCACCATATATCTTGCCCAGGTATGCTACTGATTACATAGTCCTGAAAGAAGCAGTCAGGCAAGTTTTTCTTGATGGAGTTGGCGGATTTTTGAATAGATTGAAGAAGGCTTCTTTTCCTCCTTTTCCTTTCTATATTGAAGCCTATAAGTTCACAAAATTTGCATCGGCCGAAGATTTTTTTCAGGAGTTAAAACGATTTCACTTCGGGGAAGTGGTATTCCATAGAAATAACAAGCGGAGCAAAGCTACAAAACATTGCAAAGAGATCCATGCCCACTTTGATTATGCTCACTACTATGATGAAGATGAAGAGGTGTATAGAGGAATCAGTAACATGACCGAGCTTCAAATTTGCTATGACCTCAAAGGTGGAGCCAGTTCTAGCTCCACAGCCACCCAAGGTACCCATGAAGCCAAACTATTGAAGGAAAAGGAAGCATCCAAAGCTCAGTCCAAAGAAGAGCAGAGGCTTAAAGAGGAAGCTGGAAGGATCCAGGAGGAAGCTTCCGATAAGATGCATAAGGAGCAAGAAGAAGCTCTTAGGATTCAACAAGAAGAAGCTCTTAGGATTCAGCAGGAAGAAGCTCATAGGCTTCAAGAAGAAGAATCCCAGAGGCTTCGAGATCAAGAACTAGAGCAGATAAGATTACAAGAAGCTGCTAAAGAGCAGGAAGAAAGGGAGGCGGTTGAGAACCAGCTAAGGGCCGAAGCAATGGAAAGACAGCTCAAGGCCGAGGAAGAAAATAAATCAAATGAAGATGCACAAGCTGGTAGTTCCAACACGCAGGACATGGAGGTAGACTCATCCCAAATGGTCCAGACCCTGCCCGCGGAAGAGAATATCCCTATAGAGAGTCTTCCATTGATCCCTTTCACTCCATCGGAAGATCATAATACTGTGTCCCAATGGGAGAAATTTGTGTATAATAAGAAAAGGGATTCCATTGTGCTAAAGTCAGAGACAAGGCTGAAAAAACCTTTTCACCTGGACATCGTTACCCGACAAGAGACTATTGTTATGCAAAACACGAAGAAGTCTCTTGTGGCTATGGCATCTACCACTGTAGCGGTAGAAAAAGCAAGCGAAGACAACATAATTGAAATGGTAAAGGAGTTTGAGACAACCAAGAGAAGGGCTCATTTGCTACAGCACACCATGGCTAACGAGCAGGCCTATAGGGACCTCGTGGTGAAGAAATACAATCGCCTTTTGTCATATCAAAAGGAATTATCAGATAAATATGAGCACTTGGAGGAAGAGAAAGAACACCTGGCAGTCCAAATGATGATAGTCGAAGGAGAGAAGAATGATTTCGAAGCCTGAATCATTCAATTAGAGGAAGAGAAGGAGTTGATGGCTGAGCAACTGGAACAAGCAAATAGAAGAACGATGGACATGACTCCCTTTCACGAGCAATCTTGTGATATACTAAAGAAAATGCATGAATCACAGGAGCAACTTACTAAACAGATTTGCAGGCTAAAGGCCATGGTGGATAGAATGAAGGAGATTAACTCCAAATCTATTAGGCTCAAGAAAAAGTACACACGGGTGAAGGAAGATATAATAAGACAGATGGAATGGAGAGAAGGAAAGGCAGATTTCCCCAAACACCTCCCTTTCAAATCTGTGGCTGATTTCAAAGAAGACATAGGCCTCTTGGAGTTTTGTAAGAGCTGCGGTATAAAATTGATATATGTGATCCAGATAATGGTTGGAAAGTGCCACAGCCTCTATCAGAAGGTTCAAGAAGTTCGTGAGAGGTGCAAAGTAGCATTTCCCCAGACCCTTGAAGATTTCCCAAGTAAGAAGCAACGCCTATCTAAGTTGAGAGATGAGTTGAACACCCAAATGGAATATGTGAAGAGAATAGATGTGTTAACAACAGATGATCTCCATCAATGCATCGAATAGCCTTCCATACACACTCATATGTTCCGCGAGATTCTCGAGACTTCAGTGGAAGAAATGCAAGATATTGAAGCAGAACTGGACAAACATGTGATTTCTAAGAAAATCCTGCTCCCTTCCCCTATAAATGTTGTTATAAGGGATACAGGCATTTGGTTCAGTTACATAGCAGAAGAAGATAAATGTGTGGTAGCAAAGGCATCAGTCGAAGAACGGGCACCACCTAGGACAGAGGCTCCAACAGAAGCAGAAGCACCACTTGGAAACTAACTTGGCATCCACGAGATCCTGAAAGTTTCTCTTTTGTCAAGTCGTGAAGTCAAAGGGACAGTTGTCTCCTTTTTGTTTTTTGTGTAAAGGCTGCCACGAATTATTTCATTTTGTAAAAGGAATTTAGGGAATGGAGATAGGTGTCAGCTCAAGGAGCATTTTGTAAATCTATATATAGAGATGATTAGAGAATAGAAAGGACGTTTTGCAGGTGAAAGGCATTTTCTATCTTGTACGTTAACTATTTTATTGCATGTATATGAAATTCGAATTTTCCTAATGAAAGCCTGGGAGATTGCATTTTTGCCTGAAGGATGTGTTAAATGTTTGCAGGATTACTCATGTATCATCTATACATTACTGTGAGATATTTCCTTACTATTATGAATTACTTCTATGTGATGAATGTTCTCCTATTTTCTATGCAAAGATATTTATCTCAAATGAGTAATGGAATGTGTTAACTGAACTGAAGCTATCTTTAATATCTTTTATCTTCTGTTGGAACTGCATCTTTATGATTAAATAGCTATCTGTCTGATCTTTAGATGTTTTTTTCAGTTTATTACTCATCTTTAAAGTTTTCTCCTTGCAAGGATAGGTTAGATTTGCTTATACCGTTTTAGATTAATTTAGATCAGTTACCTGCATTTAGCTTAGAGCACTTGCATATCATCTTTAAAATAAAATACATAAACGGTAGATCGGGCCGCAACTGGTGCAAAGAATACAAATCTTTAGCTCTTACAGTAGCTGGAACCGTTAACCGGATGGGTTCCCCACACCAAACAGTGAGCGATCTAATTGGGCTTGCTTACCGGGGAGAATCCCTTGCTGATTGATGCTATGATTTTTGAGCCATCAACAAGATGAAAATGCATGATGATATGAGTTGTATGGTGTAGTGCTACTAATGTGCACTTTGAGTGTGTGCAATAGCAAGTAAAACGAATTACCAAATGACTCTCAATGGAATAAAAAGGGGTTCGTAAAGAATGGGAAATATACATAGGGATACAATGACAGGCTGTCAACCCTAAAATAGTACTCCACGCATGGTTTGGAAGCCCTACCAGCTCACCCGATAGAAGCGTGTGTCGTACGAGGGAGGCCACAACGATTTGGTCGTGTACGATGTGTTGAGGAGCACGCAATAAAGAAGATCTTATTCCTCAATCACCATTAGTCTCCATGGAAATGTAGTCTGAAGATCACGGTAACGATTCTTGTTCACTAAATAGTACTCCCCACACAAGGACAAGGAAGTTGTCGGAAGGACCCATAGAAGTGGTACCTAGACAACGAAAGTAAAGGGAATATTTACATTCTTGCATTAAAACATTTAGGATATATATTAAATGTTGCATATGGAAATATTAAATTGAGAATAATCGAATGAAATATCATTTTAAATTAAGAGATTATAGAAAAGGGGATATTTGGGGTAGGAATTATGTACACCCATTAAATTAGATAGACATGCATTAGATTAAAATCAAATGTAAATAAATTAGAAATAATTGATTTTGGAGCAAATCTAGATTAGAAAATATCTAGAGGTTAACTCCACATGCCCCCACTGATTTAGGGATTGGAATTTTTAGACTAGGGAGACAACTAAGAGAGAATTGAGGAACTTATGTGCACTAGTATGTGAGAGTGACACTTGTTGCATGAGAATGAATATTAGATAATTAATAAACTAAATTGAATTTTGCATGAGACAACACATGTCGTCCAAAAATTTTCTATTTAAGAAAGGGAGAATGAAGAGAAAATTATCTCTTGCTCCATAATGTTGGATGGACTTCGTAACGGAAGTTTGAGATTGAGTATGGTCTATAGGAGTTTGGTTGATAATTGCTTTGTGGATTGGGAGATCTCATATGAGGGTCTAGTATTATATGTTCTTTGCCACCCCAATTTGCTCAGGGGACTGGGAGGAAGAAGAATACTCCCAGTGTGGTAGGGAGGTCAAACAAGGAGTCTTTCGGTATTTCGTGGAGGAGTGGAGATCAAATTGGAGCGGCAGCAATAATAATCTACGTCAACTACTGGTGTGATCAATTGGTCAGGTTCATTACTAGTCATTTCCTTATTGTGCTTTATGTTATATCCATATTATGATTTTTATTTTAATAATTGTGAGATGGCTCGCAGAAGTGGTGTTATTAGTTATTATTTGTGAGAAAATCGATTGTCTGTTGATAGTATATTATCTATACATCAAGACATCAAACCCCCTGTTGAATTAGTTATAATTTATGTGTTGTAAATTGAACCTCTGTAAACATTTCTTAAATGGATTATGAAATAATTCATGTTATGTAAATCGAACCTTTGTACACATTTCTTAAATGGATTGTGAAATAATTTATATTATGTAAATTGAACCTCTGTATTGGAACATGTTATTAGCTACGCATTTCTCGAATGGATTATGAAGTAATTTATGTTCTGGAATTCAAACCTTTGTCTTGGAATATGCTATTAGCTATGTATTTCTTGAATAGATTATTGATAAATTAATGTTTCTGTACACCAAATTCGTAAAATAGAATTACTATTGTACGTCGAAGGGATTACTTTAAAATTAGCAATATGCACATGATTCTGCTCCTAAATTTTGTTTATAGCTATCTGTAATTGTTCACTGAAAATATTATTGTTCAACTGAAGCTTATGTATCTGATCGTCATGTAATCAAATCAATATTGATTTCGCTGAACAGATTGTTGTATGGTTAAATACTTCGCACCTGATTTTTATGAATTAAATGGTTAATTGATTCGTTGAAAGGGTTATTGTGCAATTGAATTTGGTACCTTGTATAGAGATTGAATGTATTTTGATCCATGCACATGCTATGATCTAATATGTATGGAGAGTTGACAAGCGATTCTTGTGCAGTCGCTTAACACTCATCGAGAAGGTAGCACCTAATTTCTTGATCTTGCCCCATCATACTATCATTCGCTTGTCTTAAGTGATAGTATACTCCTCGCATCCACCTACGATTCATACCACCAAACTTCGGATGTGAGGTGGCACAAATTATTGAGTCACAGTGTTTAAACTCTATAATCTTGACTCGAAGGAATTGGCAGGGCGTACCCTTATCGTGTAGTAATCTGGCTATTAATCATTGAACTATGAATGGTGTATTTGACTTATTAGAAAGTTTTAAAACTATAGTAAAATAAACTAGACAATCTGCAAACCACGGAAGGAACGCCATTGTCCTAATTTATGTTACGTGATACATATATCTCCAATTTTAATAAATACTTATTTTTTCTTCATAAGTAGGCACGAACCGACCATTACCAAACGACTAAAGGAACTGATTATAAATATGTAGAAGAGGATTTTCTTTTAGTCAAACATATCTTATAGATTCAAGAAAAACTTTTATATATGTATATATATATAAGCAATCATGTTGCATTTATGGATATTTTAACTCGTTGAGATACATGAATACATAGGTTGTGTGTATAAGTTAAAGCTGTAGAAAGCATATATATAATTACTAATGTTGGGGCTCGCAGTTAATATTGTTAAGAGAATCTAGGTATACATACGTCGTATCCATATTCAATGTTGTTCGAAAGAATGTATAACTATATGTGTTGGTTTATAGCTAATGTTCATTGAAAGAATATATATGAATATGCATTCATAGTTATAGTTAATTAAAGGAAATGCATAGACGGTGTAATAGAAGTACCTTGATCATGATTAATTATAACCATAAGTTTTTCAGAACGGGAGTATATATATAATTATTACAGGGAATGACATAGAGTAAAGATAGAAGAAAATTTATAAAGTGTTCGCTTTTGTATTTGAAAGAATTATCGCTAGATAAAATAAAGATCACATAG
Source organism: Larix kaempferi (assembly GCA_027924585.1). Taxonomy (NCBI): domain Eukaryota; kingdom Viridiplantae; phylum Streptophyta; class Pinopsida; order Pinales; family Pinaceae; genus Larix; species Larix kaempferi. The sequence goes on along the minus strand of BSBM01000480.1, from coordinate 13,985,107 downwards.
GAACATAAATACCTAGAAATAGAATAAATCAAAGAGTTATTACTTATGGACATATTCATTTCAAATAATCATTGATTTAAACAGTGATAAGTATTTTAGAATAAGATAAGGAGTATTAAAAAAAAACTTTTTCAACTTTTGCAGTTTTTCTAAAGGAAGCTTTACATTTTGGTATCAGAGCGTGGTTCAACCTAGTTAGGACCAAGGTGTTTTCTGCAAATATTAAAATAACCTGCTTATGAATTTTGAGACTTGAATTGAGACTAATGAACTAATTAAAATTTTACTTCCATGTGCAACATATATTATCATGGATCGAAGAGGTCGTAGAGGTAGGGCTGAATGAGGATGAGGGTGAGTGTCCCATCCACCAACTCCATCAACTCCTTTACCCACGCCTCCAAGAACCGAGGAGACTATTAACCTTCTACCCGGAAAGGTTATGGAAATGATGAGGAACTTCCAGAGGATATCGAAAGTATTGATGAACCGGTTGGACTGCGAGGAGGACAGGAATCCACCTCCTGCTAGTGGATATCAGAATCCACCACCGGCGAATATGCACAAGGAACTGGAGAAAGTAAGATTTCCATAGTTTTGGGGTTCCACTGAAGGGACCACAGCTGAATATTGGCTATAGAATATGGTGATGTGTTTTTCATTGAGGGAGTACACCTCAAATATGAAGGTACATATGGCTATCCTTCAACTGAAGGGGGAAGCACTCTTATGGTGGAAGACTTTACGGCCACAGTTGGGTATTGATATTAACGAAGTGTCTTGGGACTTGTTTGAGGAATAGTTCCACAAGAACTACCTCTCGGAATAATTCATTGAGATACAGATCAATGAATTCAATGCCCTCCAGCAAGGAGGCAGGACGGTGCAAGAGTACGACATCAGGTTTATGGATCTTTTGAGGTATGCACCCCACATTGCGATGGAGAGGCTAAAGGTAAACAAATATATATATTGGATGAACTACAATATCCGATACAAGGTCCACATTCTTATGTCCCATACCTTGCACAACACAGTACTGAAAGCCTTGATTGTCGAAGAAGAACTGATGAGCGGAGGCTCGTCGAAGCAAAACTTTTCAAGTGGGAACAAAGATGGACCACCTCCAAATCCACCAAAGATGTACTATGGGAAGCGAAGTAATATTAGGGGACCCGTCCATGAGAAACCCTATCAGGATACAATAATGTCGTACAAACCACCTTTTAGAAAGGATAATATTAGACCATTTGGAAAGCCAACATAGTTTGGGCCTCGTACCAACAACATGCAGACAGGAAGGACGAAGAAAGGACCTAGTGAGGGATGCTGGAAGTGCGGAGGCCTGCACTACCAAAGTGACTTCCCTCAACAACAAATTAGTCAGGGATAGGGACAAATACAACCACAGACCACTGCAGCATATCTTGGATGAGCGCATCGCATACATGTAGCAGTTAACAACCGTCAGGCCGAACATCAGTCCACCATACTAGAAACGATAGGTATGATTAATGGTATAACATTTTCTTTACTCATAGACCCCGGCGCCACTGGAATATTTATTTCTCATACTGCATTATAAAAGAGTAAGATGATGGCGAGCATTCAAGACAATTTTGACTTAGTCGAAATGGCATCCGAAAATACCTAGAGTGTGGGTCTGAAGTTAGAAGATTGCGAGGTATATTTGGGAGTGTGTCGCACTAGAGCATCTTTTTATGCGACCGCCTTGGGGACCTATGACTTGATCTTGGGCATGGACTGGATGGAATCCCATGCCACAATAGTAGATTTCTGAAGCAAAGAGATGAATTTATATAAGGATGAAGGTCATAAGAAAACTCTCGTGGGGAAGAACAATAAAGTATCCCTGTGAATGATTTCAACATTGCAACTGAAGAAAAGCTTGAGGAAAGGATGTCAGCTATATGCAGTGATCATAATGAACAAGGATGAGGATAAATCTAACATAGTCAATCACTCTTTATTTGCGAAATACATGGATGTATTCCCGAAAGCTTTTCCCAGACTGCCACTGCAGTGGGAGCTAAACTTCACCTTTGAACTGAAACTGGGAACCGAACCTATCGCAAGGGCCCCGTATAGAATGTTTGTACCGGAATTGAAAGAATTATAGATACAGTTACATGAATGCTTGGATTTAGGGTTGATTAGAGTGAACATTTCCCTGTGGGGAGTGCCAGTGCTTTTCATCAAGAAGAAGGATGGATCATGGCGTCTCTACATAGATTACAGATAGTTGAACAAGGATATTGTAAGGAATCGGTACCCCCTACCTAAGATCGATCACCTATTTGATCAGATGAAAGGCGCAACAATTTTCTCGAAGATTGATTTGTGATCAAGATACCATCAGTTGCGTATCAAAGAGGAAAATATTCCGAAGACCACTTTTAAAACACGGTTTGGAAACTACGAGTTTGCAGTCATAGACTTTGGGATGACCAATGCGCCTAGAGTATTTATGAACTTGATGAATGGTGTATTCCACCAATACCTGGATAAGTTCATACAAGTGTTCCTTGATGACATTCTGATCTACTCAAGAACACCAGAGGAACATGAGGATCATATCAGATTGGTATTGCAATGTCTCGGGGAGAACCGATTAGATGGGAAGTTATCTAAGTGTTCTTTCTTTTAGAAGTAAATCCATTACTTGGGGCACATTATTTATGGAGATGGCATAGCCAAGGACCCTGCAAAGATAGAGGCCATTTGGGAAAGGCTAGCACCTACAAATGTGCATGAAGTGAGAAGTTTCATGGGACTTGTGGGATGTTATAGAAGGTTCACGGAAGGGTTCTCAAGGATTGCAAGACCCATTATAGAGTTGCAAAAGAAGGATCAGCCTTTTATTTGGATAGAAAATTGCGCCAGATCATTTGAGAAAATGAAAGAGTTACTAATGACAGTACCAATCCTAAAGGTGTCAGACATGGAACGGGATTTCCTGGTATGCACTGATGCACCGAAGGAAGGGATCAGATGTGTTTTAATACAAGAAGGGAGATTGATTACTTACATTTCCCAAATACTTAGGCCACATGAGGAAAACTACGCAGCTCATGACATGGAATTAATTTTTGTAATGCATGTGTTACGCTTATGGCGACACTATCTGGTGGGTAGGAAGTTCAAACTTAAGACGGATCATCACAGGCATCAAGTTATCTTTATCTCACTAAGATGTCATCAAGTTATATTTTACCAAATCATAGATGATCTGTTTGTCCTTAGCTTGATTCTTCTTGAAGTTTATGTGCCCTACATTAGATGTAGGCTCCTCCACCATGGTGGATACATAGCCATCCAAGTCATGTTCCTCTAGGATGTTGAGAATTCTACAATTCCAAGTGTTGAAGTTTGAGGTGTCCTCAAGACGGTCTTCCGGTCGTACAGAAACTGATGCCATAGTCTTCAAATCTTATGCTCAACTTCTCAGGATCAACATAGGCTCTAGTTGGCATGCAAAACTGAGCTCCTTCACACCCTGAGCTCTGAAACCATGTTGAAATTTGGTTTAGCTTTGATATTTGATTATTTTAGATGTAGAGACTTGAAGCAATGAGACAATTCAATCCATGAAATTCATACAACCATAACACAAGATATACCTTGGGGAAAATCCTCAAAATCATGAGAACAAAAACCCCAGTAATTCTTCTCAGTATAATATAATGGATAGCAGAGAATGCTTTCTTTTACAACATAGTAGATTGCTTTTGGAAGATAAGATATCACCAAACACTCTTGGTGAAGATACAGAAGCAATAGAGAAGAGACATCAATCGGATGTGTGCCCAACACAACAATAACAAGCATGAACAATACCTTGCACAAAGAGAAGCACCTTGCCTACAATGGAGAAGAGAATTCGCTTCACACTGGATCCATCAATCCTATATAACATATTTATACATTCTTATCTTCCATTTTTATCTTCTAACTTCAGGATGAACTCGCTCTCAAACTGGATGTATTAATCGTGCATGCATAGGTGTGCCCCACTTCTCATGCAGTGCTTTATCTCACTGAGTTTTCACTTAGGATGAACTCACCTCTTAATTGAAAGCTTGCCCACTTAGTTAGGTGGATAACTTAAGTTTCAACACTTAGTTAACTAGATCTTCTTTGTTGTCACTTAGTTAACTCTCTTTAATTGATTCTCCTTGATTTACTGAAGTGTCGTCTTTTAGTTTAACTAAAGTGAAAACACTTTAGTTAACTAGCCCTTCTTATTTAACACTTAGTTAACTGAAATCATGCTGATTGATTTACTTGAAGTGACCACTATGAGTTCTTTAGTTAACTGAGGCATATCTTTAACTAATTCTTTAACTGAAGCATTGATACTTAACGGAAGCTTTAACAATTTGAGTTCTCTTTAATTAGTTGAAGTGTTTGCATGGGAAATTTCGAATTCTCTTGATCTCTATGCTTTATCTTTTATTTCTTTATCTTTTACTGCATGGTCAATATGTTCTAACTTTAATTATCCATCACATTACATTATACTAAGAAGAATTATCGGATGTTGTGATCATATTATATTATTCCAGACCAAATGATCATATGTTAAAGTAATTCACTTTAGAGGTGATCAATCTCTAAAGGAGACTTAATAGCAATCTGGTCATCATGGTTAATAATGCATCACACAACATTAAATTCTTTTAACAAGTAAAGCATTTCCTTTATACGAAAGGTCCACCTCTATACGGGAGGTCCATCTCATGGATACCTTTATACAGAAGGCTCACATGATAATCATGACTTGACACACAAGTCCAGAGTCTTGTCCAATAAGACCTTACAACATAATTACTTTGATCAAGTGACTCTATACGGGAGGAATAAACTTTACACAGAAGGAAATCAAAGTGCTCACCTCTATACAGAAGGATCAATCTTGGCTGTACAAAATTGGTTTGGAGAATGTCTCTTGATGTTGTATATTTAACATAAATATGGGTTGTCCAAGAGACCGCATTCTATTTAGGCATTTCTTTCAAAACGCAACAACCATCCCCCTGACTTCCACATTCTGAGTACATTATCACAAGCTTGGTTTCTAAATTGATATCCATTTTAAATCAAGTCTGAATGATGTGGGAGTGGACTAGTTTTCCCTCTAGCAAAGCCTTGATGTTGAATCAGGCCTACAAGAGAGAAGTGTAAGTAGAAGCAAAGTGTTGATACTCCATTAGAGCTTCTTTCAAGCACCTATTTTCCTTCACTCCATCAATTTGTGAGATATCATGCTATCTTCTTCCAAGAAGATGATAGAGGGAGGAAATTTTGACAAAATTTGTCTCCCATGAGTTTGGGATTCTTGTTTTTTGAATTTAGTGTAATGAGTTTTTTTCAATTTTGTATATAACTAAAGTTTAATGGATAGTTTTTGGTGGCTATGACACTCACAAAATAATACTAAGCTACTAATAAATTAGTTCATGCTTGAGCAATGAAATAATAATAGTGTGTCAAAATGGGGGCTTTATGGTGAGACCACAATTGCATGTCAAAATGGGGGCTTTATGGTGAGACCACAATTGCATGTCAAAATGGAAGCTTTATGGATTATTTTAGTTTTTGTGTTATATTCATATGTTTTACCTCCATGTCCAACTTAGAAAAATTAAAATTAATATAGATGCCACCTACCATGGACTCTCCAATCAGCTAAATAGCAATGCCCAGGGCATGTGTAGAAACTATTATACTTCCACCACTATAATGGATCATTGAAAAATGCAAATACATAAACAAGGTAGAGGATATAGATGGAAATTGGATTATATTTGGAATATGTAAGGTAGGCATCATTGAAATTCGACTAGAGGGTTATCTTGGAAATGAAAAGGATTTCAACAAGCTAAGCACTTTAGAGAATCTAGGTTTTTAGAACGAACGGCTAAGTTGTTGTTGTCAAGTTTCAAAGGGATATACTAGCTATGGCATGTCATTAGTCTATTTAGGTGGGGTGGATGCGGCCTAATAAGACATAATTGAGTGGAAGCAATATTGTTGGAGATGCGTTAAATCAAAATAAATGTCAATGAGGAACAATGTTAAGAGGTGTCAAATAAAGGCTACAATGGACTTTGGTTAATAAGCACTTTGAAAACTCATCTCATACAATGACCTATCTTCTATGTCCCAAAAAAATATAGGCCACAAAGAATGAGGATAGATTGTCCATGCAAAGAAATGAAAAGGCCAACTAGGAAATTGAAAACCCTCCACCTTTAAAATCACAAAATGGTGAGGGTGTTCCACCATAATCCCTCTCTGGTTGTCTCTCCTTACAATCTAGGTATTAATCCTCACTCAGAAATGTGAATTGGTGGATATGAACTAAAATAAATATGAGCATGAAATCAAGACATATGATAAATCCCAAATAATTCCATTGAGAAACTAAACTAACACAACCAACCTATGAAGATGGCCCATGGACCTAGCACACCCAACCCATGCAATGGATTTATGCACCTTGGAATATTCAAACTCTAACCCATCACCCCATACCTAACCTTAATATATAACCCCTAAATGAATGATATGCTAACTCATAAATCATTTACCCAATAATACCCCAAAAACATGAACCCCTAACCCACCAACCCACCAACCCACTAATCGCCTAAGAGCCTCACCTCTAACCCACAAACCCCCCAATGCCTAGCACATTATGAAATCATACCCACTAGTAGCTTAATCCATTGTTCCTTTAATCCTAACCCACTTTCCCCTAACCCATGCACTAACACAACTAATGCACCTAACCAACACACTAGCACAATAAACTTTGACCTTGAGTTCTAGAACAAGTATTCAAATCAAAGCCTTTAACATCAAGGTTTTAATGATTACTAGATGGGTTTTTATCAAACCAAAATTAGTGCCAAAAAACCAATAAAGACTTGATTACAGAAAAAATGTTCCTTATGTAGGGCATGTATGATAGCTCAAGGCCCTATGCATGGCCCGTGAGTCTCAAAAGAAATTTTTATTGCCTGAAACCCTACCTTTTGGCCCTATACCATGTAATAGGGTTCTAGAACCATCCACAATGTAAAAATACAAAAAATAGTGAATGTCTCACTCATAATCTAAATATTCCCTATCTAGGGCCTATGTGGTGGTATAGGTCATGAGACCATGAGGTAATTGCCAACCCTAATGACCTAGATTTTGATCTAACACCATGAATTAGGCTCTAAAGCTATCCTTGATGTTGTAAATATCAAAATGGCCATAATGCCCCACTTGTCATCTAAAGATTCTTTATGTGGGACTCATGTAATGGTTAGGGGCCCTACGCATAGCCCATGACCAATAGAGGAAAATGTTATGGCGTAAGACTATGTATTTTGAACCTGGATCATGGCTTGGATTATGAGAAACATCTTGATTGGTTTGAAAAACCTCGACAATGATGATGACAATGATGACAACAATGATGAGGACGACAATGATGATGATGGAAATGATGATGATAACAAGGATGGCGATGATGATGATGAAAATGATGAGGATGAGGAGGAAAATGGAGAGGAGGTGGATGAGGATGATGAGGATGATGAGGATGAGGATGACGAATGGTGCATGCACTCCCTTTGTAGCATTGATCCCAATCATAATACTAAAGTGGAGAGTCAACATAATGACATAAATGATAGAGACATAGATGATGGAGACATAGCCCACAAACCTCCAACCTTTCACATACCAAACTCGTGCACATGAGTGACACATCTAACCTATGCACCTAACTCATGAACATAAGTGATAGACCTAAATTAGATAAGTGATGCACATAAGAGACACACTTAACCCATGCACTTAAGGACAAAACATAAGAGATGTACTTAATTCACGCAGATAATTGATACACATAATTCAAATATACAAAAATAAGTGATGTACATATATGATTTACCTAACCCACACACATAAGTGGTGCGCCTAGTTTATACACAAAACTAATGCACTTAATTCCAATACATAAGTGGTGCACCAAAATCAAGCACATAAACGATGTTCTAACCTCGTGCACATAAATGACATACCTAGCTCATGGTGTCTAATGACAAATTATCATCCCTAGAAATGAACCATCTCATGATGGCATAAGATAAGGGGCACACAAACCACCACCCTTTTTGGCTAAAATTTTGATTCAAATCCAACAAGAAATCTGACAAAAAAGTTCACCATAGTTAGAGATTAGTTCATCATTGCCATCATCATCTTCATCATCATCATTGTCATTGACATCATCATTGTCATCGTCATCATCATTTTCATTATCGACATCATCATCGTCATTGTCATATGACCACATCATCGTCTTCATCATTGTTATCGCCATCATTTTCATAGTGATCATCTTCATTGCCATCATCATTGTTATTGTCATTGTCATTGTTATTGTCATCATCAGCATTGTCAATGTCATTGTCATTGTCTCTTTCGTTGTCTTCATCTTATTCGACATCATCATTGTCATCGTCATTGTCATTGTCATTGTGATCATCCTCCTCCTCCTCGTCATCATCATCATCATCATCATAATCGTCATCATCGTTATTGCCATCATTGGTATCGTCGTCATCGTCATTACCGTTGTCATCATCATTGTCATCGTCAATGATAATGATGACAATGATGACAACTATAATTATGACAATGATGATTATGTTGTTGATGAGAATGATGATTACAACAATGATAATAATTTCAAACAACAACGATGATCATGATGATGATGTCGATGGAAATGACCATGATGACAACAATAATAATGATGAGCAACAATGATGATGATGATGATGATGACATTAACGATGATGTGATTATATGATGATGATGATGAAAATGATGATTATGAGTACAATGACGATGACGATGATGATGACAATGAGATGAGTAGTGATTGTGATAACGATGACGATGATGATGACAATGAGATGAGTAGTGATTGTGATAACAATGATGAAAACGATCATCAATGGCATCGTCATTGTCATCGTCGTCGGCATCATCATCATCATCATCATCATCATCATCATCATCATCATTGTCATCATCTTCATTATCTCCATATTCATTGTCATCATCATCATCGTCATCAGTATTTCCATCATCCTCATCATCTCCATCTTCAAATATTTTTTAGTTTGTCAATGGCCTTTTACAACCCACCATATTTGCATTTTTTGTAGTCAATCCTTACCTAGCATTTCTAGCTTCCAAGCAAAGGGATTTGAGGTAAAAATGACATTTCTTCATGAAAAGGATTTTATTGGCATTCATATCCAACTAATTCATATTGCTATCTAATCTTCCATTTGTCCTCTTTCCCACCAATTGTCCTTACCCACTAACCCACTAACCCCCTAAGTGTGTCACCTCTAACCCACAAACCTCCGAATCCTTGCACATTATGAAATTGTACCCACTATAACCTTAAATCAATATCTGTCTAATCCTAACCCATTACCCCCTAACCCATGCACTGGCACACCTAATGCACCTAGCCAACACACTAACACAATTAAATTTGACCTTGGGTTATATAACAAGTATTCAAATCAAAGCCTTTGACATCAAGGTTTGAATGATCACTAGATGGTTTTTTATCAAACCAAAATTAGTGCAAAAAATAACATAAGAACTTGATTTATATTGAATATTCCCTTTGTAGAGCATGTATGATGGCGCATGGCCCTATGCATGGCCAATGAGTCTAAAAAAAAAGTTTCATTTCCTAATACCTTACCTTTTGGACCTAGACCATGGCATGGGATACTAGAACCATCCACAACATGAAAATACTAAAAATGGTGAATTTCTTACTCATAAACTAAAGACTCCTTGTCTAGGTCATGTGTGGTGGTATAGGTCAATGCCCATAGGTCATGAATCCTTCAGGTAATTTCCAATCCTAATAACCTATATTTTGATATAACACCATGGTTTAGGCTCCAAGATCCATCCTTAATGTTGTAAATATAAAAATTGCCATCATGGCCTACTTGTAATCTAAGGATTCTTTGTGTGGGACTCATGTGATGGTTAGGGGCCCTACGCATGGCCCATCATCCATAGAGGAAAATTTTAAGGTGTAAAACTCTATATTTTAACTCTAGATCATAGCCTAGACTATGAGAACCATCTTTGGTTTGAAAGACCTCAACAATGATGATGAGGATGAGAACGATGATGACAACAAGGATGAGAATGATGATGATGATGACAAGGATGATGAGGATGAGGATGGAGAGAATGTGGATGAGAATGATGAGGATGAGGATGGTGAATGTTGCGTGAGCTCCCTTTGAAACATTTATAATGGCACCCATATCCCCACTACGAGGCAAAGAATGGCCTTGAGAGGTCATGTGTAGTGGTTTGAGGCCTCCCTCATATAACTTGACCAGAATCGCCATAGTGTATATTTCCTAACTATAGTGACCATAGTGACTATGTATATTACCCAACTCTAGTGCCATAATGTGACTATAGTGACTATAGTCACCATAATTTGACCATGGTGAGTGTGTATATTTCCAAACTCATGCATATGACATAATGTGAGCATAGTGACTATAAAAAAAAATGATCATATAACAATGATGACTTGGGTTTCTAGCTTTGCATGCATTCTTTTCTAACATCTTTCACTTGAATAAAAAAAAGGAAGAAATTTTTTTCTATGTGTCATTCCCATACTACAATTGGTAAGATACACAGAAAACATTCAACATTTGAGGGATTTTATACCTTGGTTTCTTTTACTGTTGTTGACAAAAGAACATCAACATGTTGCACATGACATATGACATTGTGTGACCTTTGTGACTATAGTGACCATAGTGACCACGTCGATTGTGTATATTTCCCAACTATAGTGACCACAATAACTATGTATATTGCCCAACTATAGTGACTATAGTGACATAATGAGACAATAATGGCTATAATGACCATTATGTGACCATAATTATTGTGTGTATTACCCATCTCATGAATATGAAAAAATGTGACCATAGTGACTATAGTTACAAAAGCTCCTATAAGAACGATCACTTGGGTTTCTAGCTCTGCATGCATTCTTGGATGCCATGCAAAAAACAGATAACTCAATAGTGTCCACAAGGATTTCTCAACCAAACCAAGACATTCCCAAACTTATATGGTTTACATTAGTCGTATGTAGTCAATGGTGGATTCAAACTAACTAAATCTTGATGAAACATTCTACTTAACCTAGTTCTTATATGAAGATTTTACATGAGCCAAATAGGCTTAGAACTGCATCTCAAAGCATATTTAACTTAGAGTATTTTGTGAAGAATGCTCTTATATCTATGGATGCTAGGGTATGTCCAACAGAGTAAGTTTTAAGGAGGCGTTGGAAAAAAATGCAAGAAATTCCCATAGATGCATTCTTACAAATAGTTCGATGACAAACTCCCAATCCACCTCTTAATGGTAGCTATGGTGTCATTCCTAGGAGTTAAACATAAGATAAAAATATACTTCTTGTAGTTGAGTAACTTGTAGAATATATCAATCAGGGGACATTAATGTATTCCCACTATTGATAGCAAGGAAACCTGCCATTAAGGTATGCGCACGAGTTCCAAGGTACTATAAAAAGTCTATAATCCTATTCCCAGATAATGTGTTGAATTCAATGGGACAAGATTTGTTGGAAGGGGGACCTTGAGGTATCTCACATCATCCAACATGGATAATTGGTTGGATCACTTTATGGTCCCTTTAAAGGAGAGAATTCAACATGAGGTACATCTATTTTAGCCTAAATCATTGGAGAATGCTTTTAGTTTGGAAAGAAATTTGAAAATAAAAACATGGCTACTAGAAGGACTGCTACTAGCACCTATAGAAAAGGAAATGCTTCCTCCCCCAACCTCAATTGGCCTAAAAGGTTCACGTGCCAGAAAGTGGAGGAAAGAAGAGCAAAGGGACTATGTTTCAATTATGACAACAAGGGGCATACGTGTAGTAAGAAGAAATCATTCTACATAGATTGTGAAGAGGAAGAAGATCCAGAACCATAACAGTCTCAGGAGGTATATCTATAAGATACTACTCCAACCATATCTTGTTGTGCATTGACAAACATTGACACTCCTCAAACTCTCGTAACAGAAGGATATATCAAAAAGTAAAAGGTAATAACGTTGATTGATTCTGGTAGTATTTAGAACTTCAGTAATTGCAAACTATCCAAACTTCTCAATCGCTTTGTATATCCGGTACCATAAATTCAATTAGTATTTTCAAACGAGGGCACCATAAATTGTTCGAGGAAGTTCCATAGTATTAAGCTTACTATGGGGGATTGTTTATTGGATAGTAAAATGATTGAAATCCAAATGGGTGGTGTTGATTTTGTACCAGGGGTCCAATGGCTACAAACATTGGGAACAATGGCTCTTAAATTTTAGGAACTTTTCATGAGATTCTCTTCAGAAGGAAATAAAATTGAACCAAGAGGTATTCCAAGGAAACCCTATAAAGTGACAAACTCTAACAACATGACAAAATTGCTAAAAGGGGATACCGTGGAATAATTGCACAATTGTGCTCACTAGAAGTTGAAGCATATATAACCTCTATTTTAGTGGATCTCCAAAAAGTTATTAACAACCATTCCAAGGTATTTGAATATATCCCTAAAGGTGTTCCATATAATTGAGATCATGACCATGCTATTCACTTGCAACCAAGAAGTGTACCACCTAACATCATACCCTACATGTACCTATATGCACAAAAGAGTGAGATTGTTTCTCTACTTGGATTAAGGAGAACATAAGAGCATGAGTTAGAAAAAATCACCGCAGTTTTCAAAAGAAGCCATGTGAGGATCAAGGGTGTTAATGATGAATTTATGTGCTCCAAAAATCTAATTGCTAGGGGTATATATATTCCAAAAGTGGGATATAAGGCCATATGTGAGGATGATAAGATGGATGAACCTAAACGGCAATGGAAAACCAATTAGAAATTTAAATGCCCTCTAAATCCATAATATTTATGTGGCTTGCGATTAGGAACAAAGTTCTTACATGATATGTTCTTCAAAAGATAAATAAATAAGAATCATGAGGAGAATATTAGTCATTTATCAATGTCTTGCACTTTCACTTCTTCGGATTGGAAGGAAGTGGGAGACATCACGTGTTGAAGAGAGGTATGAGCTAAAGATTCTATTGAGGAAAACCAGCTAACATCGTGGTGCTTCAAACATATGTTAAAAAACTTTAAATCTCTTCCTTTTAGAAGTGCCTCGGGTACCTAGCTAGCTTGAAATGTAAGTATTTTTGAAGATTGCCATATTTTACCTCTCCAATGTGTTGTTCAAAGTAAATCAATACTTGATAATTTCAAATAATCCCCTAAAGAAAATCCTATGATGTAGGTGGTGGTGGAGTTGATTGATAAAAATGGTGCTTTGACATGCTTCAACAAGGCATGTCAAGGTAACTTTCCTGCATGTGCGGCCCGGAGGATCTTACATTTGAATGATTCTCATTGCTTAATGTTTAAATCAATCCTTGTTAAAGTTATAATAATTACACTAAACTTATGGCCCTAAAATTATTTATGGTTCTCTTAGTTAAAAAAGGCATTAATAATGTCTAAATCTTTGGTGACTCTATGGTGGCAATAAACTGGATGAGGGGCATCTATAGTTTGGAAAATTATATGTAAAGTCCCCTCCCGCAGACCCAAATCCTGGAAGGGAATATGCTACCAATCTATGGGGTTATTCCTAAAAGACTCAACCCATTCAAACTCTTAGGAATTAAAATCCATTGTGTGCAGATGCAACTCAATTGAATATGCACAGCGGAAATAAACAAATCATCCACACACATTTTATATGCATACAGCATATCAATATAAACATCAAATTAGACATTGCAGAAGTAAAATACAGAGACATAATACACTTATCTTGCTTTCGCAATTGCCCCAAGCAACTAGCTATGTCGCTGCAACATTCCACCCAACCGTAGGCTCTTCGACAACATATACTGAGTCTGTCCGAAGGCCACCCCCGAGCTGGGCATGATATCTACAAGGAAAAGGGAATTTTAAGCTCATACACAACCAAACAGCCAAATAGTCATTTGGATCTAAGCCAAGCCAGACCACTGCTGGGTTTATCAGGCTAAATCTGAACCCTCTTTAATTGTGGATGCTTCCACTCAAGTTCAAGCCAAAACAATGGAAACCCATTTCAACCCCAACAATATCCTACACACAGAAAATGCATAAACTGGGCATGGGTACACATAACAGCAAAACCCCAAGTGTTGGGTATGGATGGAAAACGTGGGCAACCGAAAAACGAAGTGGAAAATGGGAAAACAACCCTAGAAGGCAATTTCGTTTTCAAAAAACGTCCATGGGCATTCAAAGAGCAGCAATGGTCTCTACAAACCCCCAAATCGTGCTCTCTCCTTCCCAACAGGTCTGCAACACAAAAACGAGTTCCCGGCAATGCCAAAAACACCCAGCAGGCTTCAACAAAAACGCCCAGCAAGCTAAAAATGCCCAGCAAGTTCCAAAAACGCCCAGCAAGCTCCCAAACGCCCAACAAGCTTAAAAAACGCCCAATAGGCTTCAGCAAAAACGCCCAGCAAGCTAAAAACGCCCAGCGGGCTTCAACAAAAACACCAAGCAAGATAAAAACGCCCAGCAAGCTTCAACAAAAACGCTCAGCAAGCTTCCAAAAACGTGAGAGAGTGAAGTCTGGTCATGAATAATGGCTTGGGAAGGAAATTCGTGGGTGTTTTCTTTCCCAAGAAGGAAAAACACGATTTTTCCATGAGGGTGGCTTGCCCATACTCGAATTTGGACAGCCATACCTCCCCAATCCCCAAGGCATTAACTGCCTCAACCAACTCTTGGAAGCATTAAATGATTAGGTGCATTAACTGCCTCAGCCATCTCTTGTTGCATTGCATAGCTAGTTGTGGGTATTTATATTAAAATGCATATTTACAATTCCCATGGCTCACTAGCACATGGGTTAATTAATACCAACATACTTTCCTCTTCAAGATCGACCGTTCACTAGCGGGGCCTTGGCCTTGAGCTCCACGCTAGGAATCATACAAAATATGCATACAATATTTACATTATAGCCCCATATATCATAAGGGTCAAGAATGGGGACATTACATCATATACTGAGGCCTATTTTTTAATAGGCTTTCAAGTATGAATTTAACTTAATCTCTTTCCATCATATTTACAGGGAAATAAACGGCGAAGCAAACTCCATATCAAAAGCAAGTCTTCCATTGGACTTGGGACTTTGGCATGTTCGAGCTCAAAGAGGATATGTCCTCTAAATATTATCATTCATCTATTTTTTTATATGGTTGTTTGGGAGCCTATGTTGGTTGTTAGGCTATGCTTTCATACTCCTTGTTGGTTCCTAATGTAATAAGCTATCTATGGCTTTTTGAGGTTATATTTTTTGCTAGTTATGATTTAGATCTTTATGTAAAATTTTGAGAGATTATAAGATATATATACATGCTCCATATGTGGATGCTTAGTAATGTAATATTTTTTTATTGATTAAGTGGTTGTAGGTGAGAATACTTAACCACTCAAATTAGTCTACTAAACTAAGTAGTTATATATTTTATACATACATGAAGCTCAAAACACTTAACCACTCAACCACTTAAATTAATCCACCAAACTAACTAATTATGTATTTTATATACATAAAACTCAAAAAACTCACTACACTAAACAATCATATATTTTATAAATACAAATACAAAATATAATTACAAATAATTATTCATGTGATTAATGGTAGAATGCTTTGTAATTATTTCTTCCCATTACACGATGCTTAGCTTTGAAATCACCTTTTATAAGTTCTAGTATGATTACACTTTGGATGTTGTTTTCTATTGTGGGTAGAAGGCAAGAAAAAATAATATAGAACAATCAAATTTATTTAAGTTGGCAATATTTCTCAAGAATGTTGAGAAACACCATAATTGGACTTTGTACGAAAAGAGAATGAATTAAGTGATGAGCACTACATGTTGATCTTTCCTTAAAAAATATATACGTACATCCTTAAAAAAATATATGCGTACGTAAATGGTCTTTGCAATTGAGAAAGCAAGGTTTATTTCATATCTTACCTTAATATGGATAACTTTATTTAAACATAATTTAAGAATTTTTAAATCGCCATGAACCAAGTTTTTGAATTAAACATGGATTCACAAGAGGTTGCCTACATAAAGGGTTAATATGGAAAGGTTGAGGTCACAAGTGAATTTTTTTACTTTTGGCATCTTGGGCATGCGATACGACCTTTTATTAATAGGAGGGTTTGAACAATGTGTACCTACTACAACGAGACTATGGCTCTTCATTTAACTATGTCTCTTCATTTAACTATGCCTTAAGCTATATATTTTATTAGATATGTAATTAAGTTAAGTACAACCAAGATCTTTATCTGTAGACACATGTCCAACCATGGTCATCCCAACTATACATTAACACTTAACTAATACTCACCAATATTTATCCAACCAATGTAATGCAAGGAACAATATTATTCATTTAAATTAAAAGATCACAACACATAGGTATGTGTGCCACCAAGGAGGATGCCTTGACTTATTACTATGAAGAATGTTACAAATATACAACAAGGGAGTGTGTCCTTCTACCTGTGACTCTTACATAAATACAAATATCTAAGGCACAATTGCCTATAGTCACAATACCTATGAATATAACCCCTGAAACATATGTGGATCTACCTCCTGCAATTCCCTTTCCTCACTTACTACAATCTTAGTCTAGCTTTTCCATGTCTTAGAAACTTTCCAAGTTGTCCAAGTTCTTCTTGTACACTACATAATGCTTAGTCAATGACCAAGTCATTCATAGTGCCAAAACCTAGACCTTTCACCTTAGAACTCTTTGCACATTCTTTCCAATCACTTCTTGAATTCTTTTGCACAATAGAGGTGTTATCTTTTTATAGTGCAAGGTGCCTTATTGTTTCCTCCAAGGTGCCTTGAACTATGCTCTGAACGTGCAATTGACTCCACTCTATCTAATAAGTCTTTGAGCATTCAACCCCTTTTCTCTACATGTCCAATTAATTTGTGTGCTTGTGCCCAAAGCATCCCAAAGTATTGTGCACCTGATGGTCGCAATTGTTCCACTTGAATAACATCCAATGCACTCCTTTCCCTTCCTTATGCTTCACATCATGTCAAACCAACATTAGTGCATCTTTGTGATGCACACCCAACTATCTAAGCACTCTTTCCCTGGGCTAAGGTGTTGCACCCACAAATCAAGGCATTGTTTCCTAGTGCACCCATGAGCAAAGGAATGTCTATCATCCAAACCAACAGATGACTTTTATAAGAAGCCCAAATGACAACCCTCATATTGCTAGCATATTTAGCCAAATCACTTTGATAGCTTTTTGTCATTTAGGCATGCCTTTCCATTATGCAAGAATGGAAAAGGCATGCTCATCCACCCATGCAACCTACTATCCAACCAACCAGATCCCGCCAATGAACATCTCAACAAAAGGATAAGGGCACCCATTCCTAGCTTCAAAGCAAGGGCCTTACATCCTCCCCCACTTAAAATTGTTGTCGTCCTTGGTAGCTTCTCCAATAACTTCTTGTTATCCAAAGTCTACTAGCCAGATCATCACATCCATTCATGGTCACTTTGCATTTCGCAATACTGGTACCATAATTACCATGCAATTGCCCATTGCTCAAATTGCCTTAAAACAAAAGTGAATTTGCCCAAATTCTACCAAACATTGCTTATTGGATGCTAATGTCATCTTCATGCATATGTTAACAAAAAGGAGATTGTAAGTCATTTCTAAGGCCACCGCCAACAAATGAGACAACATTTTTTCCAAAATCCACTAAGGAACATGAATCCATTGAAAGACCATTGTACCTATGGCTCAAATACATAAAGGGAGACACATTAAAACCAATTCTAAGACCCCTTTTAACCAACAATATTTCAATTTCATGGTTGTCTTGCAAATCGTCTTGCCCAAGTGCACCCAAGGAGGGATCAAACTCTTCCTTAGTTACTTCACACTAAGGTTGATATCCCTCTACCTTATTAATTTGGTTTTCTATCAAGTCTAACCCATGCATGTCAAATGTTCCAAAACGTCCCACTATTGCCTTCGTGCAACCTACCCAAGTGAGAAAATGTTATGTACCGAGTCCTTAAGATAGCATAATAAAACATAGTACATGCCATGTACAACAATGTAAACATGGAGCGCAATTCTAAGATAGATAAAAGACATGGGTTACACCTTCAGATATCCAATTCACATGTTCCCTTAATAATGGCCACATGTCTTCTATATATACATATCCCAACTCATTGCACAAAGGGCCCTTTTATTAGGTCGGCCCCATTACATATACATTTACATACATTTACCCCATATATGCCCCCCTTCAGACACATCGTAGTACCTTCCTATGAAAATATTTTTCCTCAAAGCTTTGTTGTTAATGATTTTACATGTGATGAAACCAAGTAATATAATTTCCTTATATTCATACTTTCTTGTTGTCATTGATGATTATCCATCCATCCAAATTCAATTCTTTTTGGTCTTAATCCTTGATAGCTAGTTGTCACATAATTTTCTTTCCTTTGATTCCATGTGTTGTTATTGTGGCTTCTCCAATTTGTTGTAATTTATGTTCTTTGATAATATCTTGTTGAATAATGTTATTCTTGTAATTCCACATTCCATGAATATTGTCGATTACTCTATCTTCTTTCTTGGTAGTGTTGATGTAGATCTTCTTGTCTTTCTTGGCATTGAGTATGTCGATATGGTTTCACCTTCGATAGTTTCCCTTCATTCTACACACCCATATCATCAATCTTATTTTCAGACATAATTGCATCCTCTATCATCTATGCTTGGTCTTTGATTACTCTTGCCTTTGAAACAATACTCTCATATTTGACATGTACATATTCAAGTTGGAGCTCAAATTTTCAAGTATTTTTCTGGCGACCTTCTAAAATATTGTCTTGCTTTTCCTTTTGAAGATGCAATGGATGCCATTCATCAAATTCTTATATCCTTCTTCAATTCTAGATTGCATTTTTTTTATTTTACATCCACATTATTTAAGGTTTCTTCAACCTTCTTTTAGATTTCCTCTTCAAGTATTTTCGTAGTCTCTTCATCCAAGATAATTATTTTTTTCTTGATTTTCAACATGCTTATTTTCTTCTTTCAATCTCTTTACCTCATCCAATAGTTTTTTATTATGGATTCGTAATCTACATATTTCTTCATTCTTCCTTTTTAATTCTTTCGTTGACTCATCTTTTTTCTTTTCTTGAAATATTGAGTTGATTCATCAGTAATTTACTATGGGAGTTATTTTCTTTTATTTTCTCAAACAATTCGACAAGAATGGTATCATTCGTATCTACATTTCCACTAAATGTTGGTACTGCCATTGTTTCTTAATTGAGGTTTAACCAAAACTCTCAACTTCCAACCCCAATATATTGACAATAATACAAAACAATTATAATACACTTTTTCCAACAAATTGTCATGTGTTTCCTCTTTCCAACGGCTTCTGAATCACCTAAATCGGACCTTCTAGTCAAAATTTATGTTAAAGTTAAGTTAACATACCTTTTAAATCCTTGATTTGGGGACTATCTTTCTAGGCGACCTTCCACTCGAGGTAACTCTATAATTTTGGTCCCTCTAAGTCTGAAATTTAACCATGAAGTGGCTTGGTGTGTCTTCTCTACAATGACATAGGTTTGACCAAATTATGATGTGCCAATAGAAAGTTATAGTAACTTTCCCAAAACTGGTTGTTTTTGTCCCTTCCATGAAAGCAAACTTGTATGGCATGACACCTATCTAATTTTCCTATTCTACTTCCAAAAATTTTACTATAAATATTATGGTTTGTATTCTTTCCGATGCAACAAGTGGAATTCAATTTGGATGTCTAAAGCTCCAAATATAACAATTTGACCCATAACATTTGTTTAATACTAGTTTTTGGACTAGTACAAAACCCTGACTTCCACATGCTATAACTCATAACTTATAATGAACCGGTAATTTTTTTTAACATAGTTACTTTGCTATGTCTCCTAATGATCCTCAAAAAAGTTATTTCCGAAACTTCCCCAAAAATAATTTGTAGAAAAAATTATGAGATGACTCATTTTGAAAGACCCTAAGACAAGGAATGTATGCTCTACTACCCAATGTCATTCACCAAATTCCCATAATAACATAAAATTAGAAAGAGAGAGTAACCCAATGCCTCGAGAATGAAATAAAGAGATGAATAAGAAACTCCTTTAAGGGGACAACCTCATTTTACAATATATAAAATACACGAGACAAGATGAGGTGATCACTAAAACTAGGTCTACTTGGTATATATGGGAGACACAAGTTACAATTACAATTAAGGTCCTAGCCAACCATATAATTACAATTAGGGTCCTAATTGACCAATAAAGACAATAGTAATGTAATAATAGAAATGTAATGTCACAATATCTAGGGCTTAACAACTTGCTTCCAATCTGCAAGCTTCCTTGGTTGAATCTTTCATTATCTCATATGTCCACTTATATCTTGAACGTCTTGCTTGTCGAAGTAAGTGTCCATCACTTTGGCCACTATTTCCATTGTAGATTCCTCTATGGTCTTTAGCCTAACAAAATTCTCTTATCATGCCTTCACCGAACCATTATCCACCAAAGGTTGCATAGAACTTCCTTTTGAAGCTCCTTTAGATTGACTATTCATCTATGTTTGAATGTAGTCGAGTCTTGTCAAGGTATCCATTGATTGTTTGTTGACTTGCTCTTTTGCATTCTTCCCTCTTTTGAATGGGCAATTCCTAACATAATGCTCCCTACACATATCCATTAAACAACACATCTACCACCAATCTTGATCTTGTCACCTTTGGTTCTCCTAGTCTCCTCGTCGACCTTTTCAAAAAGATTAGGCCTTATGATTTTCTTCTCAGTTTTTCTGATATCCATCTCCTAGGTGTCTAGAACCTCTTAACTTGTTTCTCTCGGTTTTGTTCCAAGACTGCAACTCTCCAAGGGTAAAATTTTACATAATGGTTTTGGCCACACATAAAACACACAACACACTTTCTTTGTTATATTGTTGCATTGTCCTCTATCTTGTTGTTGGACATCTTCTAAGGTTATGACTGTGCTTCTGCTTGGTCCACCAAGGCTTCCAACCTGTGCGACAAATGATTGATCTTCAAGTTGACTTTTTATGAGACTATTAGATGGAATATACAACATCCATGGCATCTCTGACCATTCGTCAAAAATATTGGTTTGATCTCTTTGCTCTAGGTCTAACCCATCATGGATTTGTACTCTTGCCCAAAATTGATCAATTTTGACACCTTGGTTCATATGACACTAACCTGAATTGACTGCAAGGGCTTGAACATCTTTCTTTTACTACAACCAGACTACACCTCCACTTAAGATCTTGCCTATAACTATACCTTAAGCTACAATATTCTTATGCTCAATACAACCAAGTTCTCTAATAGTAGGCACATGTCCAACCATGGTCTTACAACATACTAGTTATACTTTAACACATAACCAATATTCATCCATACTTAGCTAACTAATACAATGAAAGGAACATTACTATCCATCCAAGAGACCAGAACCCAAAAGTATGGATGACACCCAAGGTGGATACCTTAACTTATTATTATGAAGAATGTTACAAAACAAGAGAGTTTGACTTGTTACTTTTGTAACTTTTATAGAAATATAAGGCACAATTGATTATAGGCACAATACTTTTCAATTTAATCATTGAAGCATCCATGGATCTACCTCTTGCAGTTCCTTACCTCCTAGAGTTCATTTTCTTCACTTACTACAATATCGATCTAGCTCTACCATGCATTAGACACTTGCCAAGTTGTATGTCCTTCATGTAGATTGATTAAGGCTCAATAAAAATTCATATGTAGAAGATCAAACTCTGTTGTTGTATCCTAGGCACAACTGTCTATAGCCATAATGCTTGTATATCTAACCCATAAAGCATCCGTTGATGTACCTCTTGTAGTTCCCTAACATCAAGGTTTGAATGATCACTAGATGGGTTTTTATCAAATCAAAATTAGTGCCAAAAAAAACATAGGAACTTGATTATAGATCAAATATTCCCTATGTAGAGCATGTATGATGGCTCATGGCCCTATGCATGGCCAATGAGTCTAAAAAAAAAAATTTAATCCTAATACCCTACCTTTTGGCCCTAGACCACGGCATAGGTTACTAGAACCATCCACAACATGAAAATACTAAAAATGGTGAATTTCTTACTCACAAACTAAAGACTCCTTGCCTAGGTCATGTGTGGTGGTATAGGTCAATGCCCATAGGTCATGAATCCTTGAGGTAATTTCCAATCCCAATAACCTATATTTTGATCTAACACCATGGGTTAGGCTCCAAGATCCATCCTTAGTGTTGTAAATATCAAAATTGCCATCATGCTCTACTTGTAATCTAAGGATTCTTTGTGTGGGACTCATGTGATGGTTAGGGGCCCTACGCATGGCCCGTCATCCATAGAGGAAAATGTTAAGGTGTGAAACTCTATATTTTAACTCTAGATTGTGGCCTAGACTATGAGAACCATCTTTGTTTCGAAAGACCTAAAAAATGATGACGAGGATGAGAATTATGATGACGACAAAGACAATGACAACAAGGATGATGATGATGAGGAGGAGGATGAGGAGGAGGAGGAGGCGGAGGAGGAGGAGGATGAGGATGGCGAGGAGGTGGATGAGAATTATGAGGATGAGGATGGTGAATGTTGCATGAGCTCCCTTTGAAACATTTATAATGGCACCCATATCCCCACCAAGAGGCAAAGGATGGCTTTGAGAGGTCGCGTGTAGTGGTTTGAGGCCTCCCTCATATAACTTGACCATAATCGCCATAATGTATATTGCCTAACTATAGTGATAATAGGGACCATAGTGACTATGTATATTACCCAACTCTAGTACCATAATGTGACTATAGTGACCATAATGTGACCATAGTGAGTGTGTATATTTCCAAACGCATGCATATGACATAATGTGAGCATAGTGACTATAATTTAAAAAAGATCCTATAACAATGATGACTTGGGTTTCTAGCACTGCATCCATTCTTTTCTAACATCTTTCATTTGAATACAAAAAAGGAATAAAATTGTTTCTATGTGTCATTCCCATACTTCAATTGGTAAGCTACACATAAAACATTCAACAGTTGAGGGATTTTATACCTTGGTTTCCTTTATTGTTGTTAACAAAAGAACATCAACATGTTGCACATGACACATGACATTGTGTGACCTTTGTGACTATAGTGACCATAGTGACTACAACGATTGTGTATATTGCCCAACTATAGTGACTATAGTGACCACAGTGACTATGTATATTGCCCAACTATAGTGACTATAGTAACATAATGAGACCATAGTGGCTATTATGACCATTATGTGACCATAATTACTGTGTGTATTACCCAACTCATGCATATGATAAAATGTGACCATAGTGACTATAGTTACAAAATCTCCTATAAGAACGATCACTTGGGTTTCTAGCTCTGCATGCATTCTTGGATGCCATGCAAATAACATATAACTCAATAGTGTCAACAAGGATTTCTCAACCAAACCAAGGCATTCATTAGCAAGGAATTCCCAAACTTATATGGTTTACATTGTCCGTATGTAGTCAATGGTGGAGTTGAATTAACTAAATCTTGATGAAACATTCTACTTAACCTAGTTCTTATATGAAGATCTTACTTGACCCAAATAGGTTTAGAACTGCATCTCAAAGCATATTTAACTTAGAGTATTTTGTGAAGAATTCTCTTACAGCTATGGATGCTAGGGTATGTCCAACAGAGTAAGTTTTAAGGAGGCGTCGGAAAAAAAATGCAAGAAATTCCCATAGATGCATTCTTACAAATAGTTTGATGACAAACTCCCAATCCACCTCTTAATGGTAGCTATGCTGTCATTCCTTGGAGTTAAACATACGATAAAAATAGACTTCTTGTAGTTGAGTAACTTGTAGAATCTATCAATCAGGGGACATTAATGTGTTGAAGTCGATGGGACAAGATTTGATGGAAGGAGGACTTTGAGGTATCTCACATCATCCAACATGGATAATTGGTTGTATAACTTTATGGTCACTTTAAAGGAGAGAATTCAACATGAGGTACATTTATTTGAGCCTAAATAATTGGAGAATGCTTTTAGTTTGGCAAGAAATTTGAAAATAAAAACATGGCTACTAGAAGGACTGCTACTAACACCAATAGAAAAGGAAATGCTTCCTCCCCCAACCTCAATCGTCCTAAAAGGTTCACATGCCAGAAAGTGGAGGAAAGAAGAGCAAAGGGACTATGTTTCAATTATGGAAACAAGGGGCATAAGTGTAGTAAGAAGAAATCATTCTACATAGATTGTGAAGAGGAAGAAGATCCAAAACCATAACAGTATCAAGAGGTATATCTAGAAGATACTACTCCAACCATATCTTGTTGTGCATTGGCAAACATTGACACTCCTCAAACTCTCATAATAGAAGGATATATCAAAAAGTAAAAGGTAATAACGTTGATTGATTTTGGTAGTATCTAGAACTTCAGTAATTGCAAACTATCCAAACTTCTCAATCGCTTTGTATATCTGGTACCATACTTTCAGTTAGTATTTTCAAATGGAGGCACCATAACTTGTTCGGGGAAGTTCCATAGTATTAAGATAACTATGGGGGATTATTTATTGGATAGTCAAATGATTGAAATCCAAATGGGTGGTGTTGATGTTGTACCAGGGTTCCAACGACTACAAACATTGGGAACAATGGCTCTTAAATTTTAGGAACTTTTCATGAGATTCTCTTCAGAAGGAAATAAAATTGAACCAAGAGGTATTCCAGGGAAACTCTAACAACATGAAAAAATTGCTAAAAAGGGGATAGCGTGGAATAATTGCACAATCGTGCTCACTAGATGTTGAAGCATATATAACACTAGATGTTGAAGCATATATAACCTATATTTTAGTGGATCTCCAAAAAGTTATTAACAATCATTCCAAGGTATTTGAATAGATGCCTAAAATTATTCCATCTAATTGAGATCATGACCATGCTATTCACTTGCAACAAAGAAGTGTACCACCTAACATCAGACCCTACAAGTAACTATATGCACAAAAGAGTGAGATTGAAAATATGGTTTGAGAAATATTCGATGAAGGCATCATTCAACCTAGACAAAGTGCTTTACCTACACTAATGGTGATGATTCACAAAAAGGAAGGTTCATGGCATTGTGTCCAAAATATAGAGAGCTCATTAAGATGACCATTAAAGATAAGTTTCATATTCATGTCATTGATGAATTATTAGATGAATTATAGGGAGCAATTTTCTTTACCAAATTGGATCTCCATTATGGATGTCATCAAATTACATTGAGGAAATAAGACATTATAAAAAAAATCTTCGGAATGCATGAAGTTCATCATAATTTTTTGGTGATGCCATTTGGCCTTACCAATGCACTTTCCACATTCAAAGCTTAATAAATTCTATTTTTATTGTGTTGGTATTTTTTTATGATACACTAATCTACAACAAATATTGGGAAGTGCATGTACAACATGTCAACAAGGTCTTAAAACTATTGGAAGAGAACAAACTATATGCCAATCCTTCTAAGTGTGTTTGACGGACAATCCACTCGAGCGGACGCGAGCCGGATCTCCCTAGCTCAATGTGAGTCTAGAACAAATAGTACAGACTATAAACCACTTTCCTATATCTAGTTAAGGATCAAGTTATCGGATGTCTTACCTTAAGTTTGTAGTCCCTTTTCCTGGATGTTGCTCCACGCCTTGCGGTCGTCAGATCTAAGATGCAAGACCTACCAAGATACACAAAACAAGACAAACAAGTAAAAACATCCAAATGATAACAGATCTAAGTAAACAGTTAAGTAGGTAAACTACACAATATCATCAACACAACAATATTGGTGGAAAGCGTTTATATTACTGTAAATATAGGGAAAGTACATAGAAAAGAATGACTACAACCATGGCTTAACGAAGCAGTCCTTCTCCTTCCAAACCAATGCCATATCCTCCCAAGGAAGTGTGAGTCTCTCAATGGATGAGTAGAGATCTCTCTAAGATGATTTCACCAGCATGTAGACACTATAGACTTCCTCTCCTTTGGAGAGGGGTGGAGCTTCATTTATATAGGACTAAGTGGATAGGGTATGGATAGAGTAGGTTGAGATATGGTAGGAGAGAGATAGGGGATCCTCCCTAAAGGTTAGAAACCAAGTGCCAACTCTCCCAAGAGGTCAGGGATAGGGATCCATGTCAGCTAGCTTCGAGAATGGACTCGAAGGAGCTATTTTTGTCTATTAACTGACATCGTTGCACCCTACAAGAGAGCAAGATGCGACGTCACAGGTTGCATGATGGCAGCCCGCGACGACCTCTCAAAACCTAGTATGAATGGGTTATACCTCTTCCAGGTCAATAAATCAATCAATGAAACTTTAGGGATGTATACACTGAATCTCATGATGGTAATATTTTAGGTGTAACAGAATGCCCCCCAAAGCATGAAGCTGTTGAAGCTGTTGAAAATTGGACAGGTGAAATGCTTTGACAGAAGGAATGGCAATGGCTTGTCGGATGAAGGACACTACTGCAGTACAATTGACTCTGAGTACACAGTCTCATATGACGTACAACATGGCTACCGACCAATACAACTCAGATCCATGGTAGTAATGACCGACTGAACACAATCATGGCTACTAGACACAAGCGTAGATCCATGACGAGATGATAACATAGCCACGACCAATACAAATGTGGATCCATGTGATATGACTCAATACAAACTCTGTCGCAACCTGGGTAAAATATGACTCCCCAGGGTCTTCAAACTGAACCCACAATGATACAAATCTATCCATGTGATTACAAATGTCTTGACGTCGAACATGGTAGAAGCCACTTGATTACCTATCATTGATGTATATCGTTAACAAGCTCTAGGGAAATCACCATTGATGTCAATGATTCCCAAGGTATCACAGTACATATAATCAAGCATGAATAAATGAGTTGAAGTCGAACGCGAGATGAAATATTTCGATCAAGAGTCAATGATGTAAACTCATGTCAAAAGCGAGGTAACCTTCCATTGAGGCATGCAGGGCCAAGGTACTTGGTTGGTTTCTAGATTCAATCCTCGGATGATGATTTGAAGTCTACAAGGATGAATCCGTCGAAGGAGGGTCATGATGAATCCCCATCATCGACACGAAACACGAAAAAGGATGTGTAGAGCAGATCGGATGGTACAATAATATGCAAGACTGACTCAGAGTAGACCGACATGATGGAAGGTGTATTGACTGCAGATAATGAGTAGTGATAATATTCTTGAACATGGGCATGGCATGCCTTGGCAGTATGGACTTGATGAGTTATGATACCAACTCCTATGCAACTGATGATGGAAGCATTCTTTGAATGACTCAAAGGAGTGACAAGACTCGGGAAATAGGTGAAACTTGAAGACAAACGGATGATCCAAGTACGGTATGCAAATGCAAATGAGTGCCATGTTCAAGAAATGACTAGGTACTACCACTGATAAGGGGTGTAACATAAAAGATTTCCTTTTTCCCCATCATGAACGATGAGTGCCTCATGTTTTTTTTACGAGCTTGATGAGGGTAACCAAATGCTTGGTATAGCTCATCTCATAGATGAGTCCAATCCCAAATATTTCCCGAACCTAGGATAGGAGGCGTTTGTCCCATGACGGGCCCTTCAATGTAAAAGTTTAACGAGTCCATAGAAGTTAAACTCGGTCGTCATTTCATGTTTAGAGAGTCTTAAAAGAACTAAAGAAGACTCCAACAGTCCTTTTTTCGTACAGTTAGCCTTATCGCCCGAAAAAGGGTAAAACAACACGGGAGAGGACTATTCTAGTCATGATTGGCTGGAGTATACCTTTTTCGTAAGTAGTGCCCCATGGTCCGAAAAAGGGGTAAACTATCACTAGGAAGATGGAAATTCAAATTCTTTAACAAGCATTAACGCAACAAGTTCGCTTGGCAATCTTTTCATATTTCGAGAGCCTGAAAAGAGCTTAAAGGTAGACTCCAGGGGGGTTCCTTTTCCATAGGATTTTAACGAGCCCGAAAAAGTGATAAATCGTAACTCGGTAACTTATTCTCATAGTTTCAAGAGCACGAGAAAGAACAAAGAGTAAGCTCATCATCATAAAATAATTACAACCTAACGGCTATAAAATAATGACAAAACATTAAGGGGTTGTTCATACCTGAGATGACCATTATAATGCGAGAATGGCGTGCAAAGACCACTTAACAACTCCTGCACACTTGAAAACTAGGTCAAAAATTCAACCAGGTATTCAAATGTCATAAAAATGATTCAAACTATAGCAAATGACCTAAAAAGCAATAAATATTTGAAAAAGAATATGCCTTTTGTTTATAAACAAAAAAGCAAATATAGTCACCATTGTTCATTTGCCAAATTTGGGAGAAGTGCCATTTGGAGCCAAAACTTCACTTGTCTATTCCGGGAGCTGAGAGCAACCATTTCCCCAATCGTTCGGAGCAGGTAACTCTAAACTTCATCTAGCATATTTGTAGTGGTTTATATTTTTTATTTTGGTCCATTTTTTGGGTTTTTGAGATGGTTTGTGGAGGGCTATTGCGTCCTCGGGTCGTCGCAGGTTTCCCTTATGAGAACTGCGACGAACCCGGGTTGTTGCAAATCCCACAAAGGTGGGTTGCAACGATGTCGCACTGTCAGAATTGATGGGGTGCGACGACGGAAACGTCCAACCCAACCATCAAACCTAGCCCAAAAAATGGCCTTTCAGTGATTGAAGTGAGTACTAATGATGTTAAAATGCTCCTTGTGGCAGGTTAGTAGCAGCTAACATGGTCTTGGAGTGGCACGAACGAGAACACGAGGTAGATGACGTACAAGCTGCAAGTGACCCACTATGTGTAGAGGCACTCAGGAACTCTTGAAGTTCTTCCAGATTCATGGGATGAGGTCCCAAATCCCTTTGCTGACACATATGCTTAGATGTTGGGATGCGGCTCAATAGTATTTTGTGATTGGTGAGCACATACTTACCATAGATGTCGAGGACATCTACTTCCTGACTGGATTGTCCCGAAGGGGGGACAATGTGACTCTTACTAGATCATGGGGAAGTGATCGGACCGTGGGTGACATGATCCTACAGCATTGTACTCCTCAAACCCATGCTTCTAGTGGGAAGATTCCCATCAAAGAAGTACTGGAATGTCCGCTATGTGCCATACTTTTTACCCTTATGAGGATGGCGGGGAGTTAAGCTCCTCACTTAGCTAGCAGATCTTAGATGCTATGCGCGGAGGAATGCATGTCTCCGAAGGTCTTCAACTGCTGCGAGAGACTCCTCCCGAACATTTGAGCTCAGCTGACCAAGTGTCGGCGGAGAGAGCTCAAACAGTTCGGCTATGGATCGATAGTGATCTCGTTTCTATTGGAGCGGGTCCCCCTCTTGCGCCCGCAGGTACCGTTTGATGACAGGGATCCTAGGGATACTCACATGGGTAGATGGACAAAGGTGATGGCCCGCCATGGTGGGGGCCCCATCATCGGATATGGTGCTATGTTCTTCACCTAGCTAGAGGGCCAGTTACTCATGGTAGAGGACTACCCATACAGTGGTACGGATTACAGAGATGACCCAGACTTGGTGCTTCCCGAGGGAGCAGTATGGGGAGACATAGGTAAGAACAAAAACCCTTGTACTTTTTAGTTTTGTGTATTTATGATTTTTTTGTTATAGTGCTAACGAGTTAACAACATGTGTGTGCAGATGTGGGCCCCGTATGACCAATGGGATTCTCTCTTCTTGCGAGGAGAGAGAGAGGAGAGGGAGCAGTCATGGGTCCAGCCGTACATGCTACCATCGCAGAGATGGAGGGTGTCTACGCGAACCTAAGTGGGTTGACCTTAGATGTTCCAGAGCTGATGGTAGATGAGTTATCGCGGCCTATGCAGGGATATACGGTAGGAGAAACTGCGCGCTTGAATGCATTGCTTCGCAAGGTCGCGAGAGCAGTTGACTGCTTCCATGCTAAGCAGGCTAGAGCTGCTAGACCTAGGGGTGTACGGGCTAAGCGTTAGGCCTTATGTTGTTATTATGTATGTACTGAGAGCTTAGAGGCCTCAAATTTTGTACTATTGAAAGCTACGGGGCTTTAGATTTTGTATAGACTCACTGAAAGCCGTCGTGCTTCAGATTTTGTACCAGCACTACTTTTATGATGATATATATATATATATACAAACATTTCTGGCGGTTTTATACATTATGTGTTTTAAAATGGATGAATGATGTGATCTTGTTTATGTGTTTTACTTATAAAATGAGTTATTTACATGTTATGTCTACTTTTAACAGTTCATGAAGATGCTTATGTGTGTGCAATGTACCAATCTAAGATGAAGTTAGCCATGGAGTCGGCAACTGCGTTCACGTCTCATGGAATATGCAGGTACTAAATGGACTCGAAGGACCTTTCTAGAAGACGGACTCGTCTATAGAGACGGAGTAAGGTACGATCGCGAATGATGTAGACTCGATTAAGATGAGAGACCACAAATTGAGAATCCAAGTGGATGACAACATGGTGCATACCCAAAGAAATAGCGTCAGTTAGGGTTCCAATGACTGCTTGATACTCTGCAGCATTGTTGGTCGTGAAACCTAGACACATTCCTCCTAAGCTAATGAGCTCGCCAGTAGGTGAATAGAGTACCCAGGCTGTCGAAGCCAGGTTGCGGGTATGTCGGCTAGCGTCGTCCGTGAATCTATAGCCAGTTGTCATCTGCATACGCAGACAAAACATGGTATAAGAAATGAAACAAGATCTAAGCACGCAAAAATCAAAGCGTCACACCACACAAAAAACACACACACGCCATGTACAGTATATACAAAAGTACTCATGCATGAAAGACTCAGGCATAGTACCTCTTTAGGTAGATCCCGTTGCGGGGCTCACCTAAAGATATCCCGTCGTAGTCTTCAAGCTCATAAGATCCCTTCTCTAAGACATGTTTCACTATGTAAGGTCCATTCCACATGGACTCAAACTTTCCTACCCCCAGCTTATCATGTTTATGGTCATATGTAAGGACCAAATCTCCTTCACTATAGGCGCGAGGTTCTACCGACTTGTCGTACTTCACTATGATGCGTCTCTTATGGGCCTCGTTGGAAAGAGTGGCATCTCGGAGAGTCTCGTCGAGCTTAGCTAGGTAGAGGAAGCGTTCTTCCTCGGCAGTAGTGTTGGGGAGAATTTCGATGGCGAGCTTGAGGGACGAAATCTCGCACTCAATAGGAAGGACCGCCTCCAATCCATACACTAGTTGGAAGGGAGTAAATCCAGTGGCAGTTTTAACGGAAGTTTGATAAGCTCGTAGTGCGAAGAAGAGCATATTATGCCAGTTGGACTTGTGCATACCCACCATACGTTGGACCATAGTTTTCAAGACCTTGTTAATGGCCTCGACCTGTCCATTTGACTGTGGATATTACAGTGTTGAGTTTTCTTGGCGAAAACCCAATCTATCGCTCAACTCGTCAACCATGTGGTTCATAAAGTGAGAACCATGGTCGGTAACTATCGCTTGAGGAACTCTAAACCGCGCTATTACATGGTTAAACATGAAGAGTGCGGTGGTATTGCCATCGTTCGTGTATGTAGGCATTTCCTCGTCCCACTTTATAAAGTAGTCCACAGCTACAATGACGTAACTATGCCCCCTGGCCGAGGTAGGCTTACAATGCATGAAGTCAATGCCCCATTTAGCGAAGGGGCCAACGACAATAACCAGGTGTAACAGAGCGGGATGGGTGCGCATTTTGGTATGAAAATGTTGGCATGGAGGACAATTTTTTACGGCCTCGATACAATCTTTGAAGATAGATGGCCAATAATATCTTGCGCGCAGAATCTTCTGGGCTGTAGCCATCCCAGAGAGATGACTGCCACAAGCCCTAGCGTGACAGTCAGTTAGGACATGTTCAACATCTTCATGAGTCAGACAACGTCGAAGAATAGAATCGATACCACGGCGGTACAAAGTATCACTCATAATGAGATAATACTTCGCATGGTGGCGTATTCGACGACGGTCGTCGCGAGACAATTGAGGGATGAAACATTGGGTTTGAAGATACAAAGTAATATCTCCATACCATGGATCAAACGTACTAATAAGAAACAATGACTCATCTGGAAAAGATTCATTGGGCTCATATTCTACATCAGCACGGGGAATTTTGCAGATGAGCTCAACAAACACCAAAGACTTTTTAGACTTAGCCTTTTCGAAAAGAAGATCAAATTCTTGTAGTATCACGATCCAGCGTGAATGCTTGCCCCCAAGCACCTGACGAGTCGGAACGTGGTACATGGGGTTCAAATCGGCGATGATGGTGGTGGTGCGGAGAAAAATGTAATGTCATAACTTCTGCACAGTGATGACTGTCGCGAGAGCGAGTTTTTCAACATGTGAATAGCGAGTTTCAGCGTCAATAAGACCTTTGCTGGCGTAGTATATCACATGTTCTTGGGCATTCTGATCTTCCTGCACCAAAACCATGGCGATAGTGGTGTCGGAAGCAGCGAGGTATAGAATGTAATCTCGATAGTAATTCGGCAGTTGGAGTACAGGGGCATGCATGATGGCATGTGTCAAACTATCAAAAGATTGTTGAGCTTGGTCGTCCCAGATGAATGGGACATCTTTCTTCATCAATCTCATGTAGCCCTGCGTCTTTTGTGCGAAATTACAAACAAAACGCCTTAAATAAGTCGCTCGTCCTTGCAGACTTTGAAGTTTCGTAATATTAGTTGGAGGCGGGAGTGTGACAATGGCTTCCACCTTCAAGGGATCAATGCGGATCCCATATTTCGAGATGATAAACCCTAAGAGGCATCCAGACTCGACATAGAAAATACACTTATGAGGACTTAGATGGATATTGTACCATCTGCATCTGAGGAAAACTGTCGTCAGATGATCTATGTGGAACGCACACTGCTTTGAATGGGCAGGGAGATCATCCAAGTAAGGTTCCACAAAGTCCTTCACATCGTGGAAGGCATACAACATGACCTGCTGGAATGTGGCACCAACATTTTTAAGGCCAAACAGAAGTTTACGATACGCAAACATTCCCCAAGGGAAAATGAATGCAGTCTTGTGTTGGTCGGCGGGGTGGATCTCAATTTGGTTGTATCCGAAAAATCCATCCATAAATGAAAAGATGACACTTCCAGCACAATTGTCGATAATATGGTCAATGAAGGGAGTCAGGTAGTTGTCCTTAGGACAAGCTTTGTTGAGGTCCCGATAATCGACACAGACACGAATGGTACCCTGCTTTTTAGTAACATGGACGACGTTTGAGACCCACTCTGTCAATGGGACAGGGTAAATGAAGCTGGCCTTCAAGAGTTTCTCAATCTCTGCCTTGATTGCCACAGTCTTCCGAGGGTGTACCGGTCACAACTTTTGGCGGACAGGTTTGACATCGGTATAGGTTTTGATCTCATGTAAAACAATGGTGGGGTCTATCCTAGGCATCTCCTCATAATTCCAAGCGAACACGTCTTGGAATCGCTTGAATAAGGCCGTACAAGCAATGACTTCTTCAGGGGAACACTTCTGGCCCAAATGAATGTGTTCCACTACACCAGGAGTAACCAAAATGTCTATCGAAGTGGTAGGCTCAATGTTGGCTAAGTTGCCTTCGTAGTCCATTTGACATGTAAGTATCGAGGACTGAGAGCCAAAATAGACATCCGATGTAAAAATGGTGCTAATGCTATTCTCCACAGTATCCAACGAGGGAGGGAAAGACGAACAATGATGGAGTTCTTCCCACGGAGGATCATCTGCACTCATGATTTCCATAATGGACTCGTCAGAATGAAAAGTCCGTAGCAGAGGATCGGATGATGTCCGTTGCAGAGAATAGGAGGTGGAGGCCACATCCAAGTGGTCCTCCGGTGTTGACTGGATAGCCTCATATGTGAGTTCAGCGGGTGACAAAGGCATAACGTTTCCAATCAAGTGTGTGCTGGCTTCATCAGGTACAAACCATGAATCAGTGGAGTTGGGGATAGATGAAATCTGCGAGGAGATCATGTTCACCGTGGAAACATGGTTTGGGGGATCCGAAGTAGGAAAGATGCCCATAAGGGATGAATCCTTAAGGAGGCCGACCCCCACACTCTCATACTTTTGCGAAGATTTTCCAATCAAAGGAACGTTATCGCCTGGGTGAGTAGCGATGTCAGGTGTGCAGAAGTCCAGTTGGTCGATAGTAACAATTCGGCCTTGATGGGGGAATTGTACTATGTGGAAGACAGATGATGCGACCGCAGTCATGGCATAAAACCAATTACGACCAAGCATAATGTTGTGATCTAAAGGGGCAGCGACCACTTCCACGTTAAGGGTTGGGATCTTGCCCCCCAGCTCGACTAGTAAAGCTTGTAACAACCCATGAGGTTAAAATCCACGTCCGTCGAATGCTCTCAAAGTGGTAGGGAAACGGTTCAACTCGGGATAGCCAATGGCTCTCCAACATGTGATCGACATGACTGATGTAGAGGCTCCTTCGTCCAAAACGGTATGATGGATTATCTTCCCAACAATGTTTGTGGCAACTTGAAATGTCAACTGATGGGAGAGACTCGGTTTGAAGTACTCCAACCGGAACATGATGGTATTCGATGAGTCTGGGTGAACTGCACCAATGGCAGCGAGGAGAGTCTTGCGTTGATTAGGACAGTTTTGCAAGACTTCAAGCGTCGACATAGCACAAGGAGCTTGTGCTAGGTCCTCTACAATGTTGTAGTTTTGAGCAGCCCGAGCATTGGGATTGAAAACTGATTTTCTAATCATGCTCTTGGGTGGATGCAACACTGACTCAAAAGAGGGTTTCTCAATAGTAAGAGAAGCAGTTGGTATAGTGATGTCAGGCATCGAAGTGGAAGCTTTTTCAGTATTACTTCCAACAGGTTCTTTCACCGGAACGGAGTCATACGAACGGGAACGGATGTTCAAGTTGATGGTCTCATTACGTACCATGAGAACATGCGCGATGGTAGATGCTTCTCCTTAGGAAGGAGAAGTGTGAGCAATCATCTGCTAATTTTGAGCAGGGAAGGGATCATTGAGAACTGCGGGTGTGGGTTTTCCTTCGAGAAACTTTTGAACTTCGTCTCTATGGGGGCACTCTTTGGAAAAGTGATCATCACCACATGGTAGACAATGATACTACTTCCTTTTCTGTTTGGTATCATCAGGGGTGCTCTTTTGTTCCTGCTGGGTGGAAGATTTTTTAGGTTTCCCTTTGTTCTTTTTCTTACCACCAGACTATTGAGGTGAAGCTAATGAAATAGAATTCACTTCTTCGGTGACAGCAGGAGTGGATGATTTGGTGGTGCCATGAACAACTTGTGTTGGTGATGGGGAAGAACCCTGGGGGTTCGACGATCCAATAGTTTGAGAGGAAGGTTGGGTGTTAAGGGATCCAATGATGCCATCGGCTTGGGGTCCCTTAGGTGGTTTCACGGGGTCGTAAGTGTTGCGGGGCGCGTCAGGAAGAATATCAAACAACGTACCAGACTGAGCATAAACTAAGTCTAACAAATGGGCACGAGTGATGGCTTGTTCTTCAGTGACAACACCTCCCATGGAAACATCTCGTGCTATGGTCAGAATGAGAGACTTCGTAAACCAGTCCGCTAGGAGTTGGTCTGGAATAAGAGCCTTAATGAGACATCATCTCCTCTTCCACTCATGTATATGGTATGAGATGTGAGTAACAGTATTTTGACAAAGCGAGGTTAAAAGCTCTGTACTATTTTCATACCGTATAGGCAGCTGGAAATGAGTCAAAAAATTCATAGAAAGAGAACCGAAATCGGGAAAAGAATGGGGAGGTAGTTCAATATACCACTTGGCAGCCGAACCAGTGAGAGTCCATTGAAATAACCTAAGACGGATCGAGTCGTCCATCAAGGAGTTGGATGAACTCCACAAGTGGTATG
The DNA here is from genome assembly GCA_027924585.1 of Larix kaempferi. Lineage (NCBI taxonomy): Eukaryota > Viridiplantae > Streptophyta > Pinopsida > Pinales > Pinaceae > Larix > Larix kaempferi. Next base: position 13,948,666 of record BSBM01000480.1, on the reverse strand, counting down.
TCATCACGTGGTTTTTAGGATCCTCACTTGGCTTGCCATCAAATTTTAGGATATATGATGGAAGTTTCACCGGAATGGGTGGCCAATTAGTTCCATGGTAGATGGGGTCATTAGTTAGGCGAGACAGGTGAGGCAGGTCCAAAGTAGCCAAAAAGGGTAGTTGCGGATTAGGCTACAGGTACTGATAGTACTGATAAGGCATGTAAGGACCAGTGGGACCTTGTATTGACTGACCATAGGGTGTTCCATGAGGAAAATGGCCATAGGGGTATGAGCCGCCCGGACCAAATATAGGTCTGCCGCCATAGTAAGGTGGTCCATTACCATAATAAGGTGGCCCATTACCATAAGGTGGGGTCCCGCCTCTGCCGCCGGGAGGGGGTGGGCCGCCTCCAATGCTGGGGGTCCACCACCACCGCCAAGGTAGGATGGGCCGCCACCGCCTCCACCGAGGGGAGGTGGTGGTCCGCCACCACCACCGAAATAGGGTGGGCCTCCACCACCTCCGCCGGGAGGGGGTGGTGGGCCACCGCTGCCGCCAGAAGGGTAAGATCCTCCTTCGCCACCTTCACCATAGTAGGGTGGTGGTCCACCACCAAAACCCCTAGGATGAGAAGGTGCTTCACCACCACCATCACCGCCAGGAGGGGGTGGTCCTCCACCACCACCACCAAGATGGGATGGTCCTCCACCGCCTCCACCAGGGGGGTGGGCCATGATGATCGAAATGAGGTGGTCCTCCGCCGGAAGGTAGAGGTCTGCCTCCTCCATGGTTATGTGGGGGCCCACCGCCTCCAATGGGAGGGGGGTGGACCAGACGGGGGTGGAGGGACTGTAAGTGGGGGTCCATGTTGTAAAACATTTTGTTGTCCCCATAGAGTGTAAGGATTTTTGGGGTAGGGTACCCCGTAGAGTGTGTTTCCAGGATTAAGTTGACCCGACACAGGGTTAACATGACCTGGATAGGCGTGACTCGATGGAGGTTGAATTACGTTGGACGGTCCCCCAACAAGGGATAGTCCCGTAGTGGAAGGTCCAAGAGGTAAGGAATTTCCAATAGAGGGACTGATGGGAACTCCTACTGCAATATTATGGTTAAGCGACAGGGGTTTCCCCCCAGCAACAACTTGTTGACCACTAAGTAAAGGTTGACCCAACACTGGTTGATGATCATTCACCATAGGATTACCACTACCTGTAAAGAAGGTAAGGGTAAAGAGTATCCTCCCCTCAAATTTTGGGGTGGGGGGGGAGCAAGTGACGTAACTGTGGTGGTCACTGGTGTGTTGGACTGTTGTCCTTCAATAGGTTGGGTTGTGAGAGGTACTAAACTGGTCTCTTGTCTAGGGGACGTATGTGCAAGAATGGATGGTTGACCAGTTTTAGCAATGGTCACGTGTTGTGTGGATAATTCTGGTGACTCAAAAGATAAAGAGCGACCTGGGATTGGTCGATAAGGGGGTAACGTCGAGTCTTCAACCCTTCATTGGAGACTTGATCTTCGACACTTCTCAGCCATAGAATGAAAGTGAGCCAATTGGTCACGATAGTAAGTTGAGGGGTCGTCCAGAGTAGTCCCACTGGGTAGGGGTGCAACGGCAAAATGGGCCACTGGGTGGCCTAGAGAAGATGTCCAATAAGATGTTGAAGGGCCAACAGCTGTTGTGGGGTCGTCTTGGGGTTGATTTATCCATTCCAACGATCCAGTCTCTCCCGGCGAAACGGGAGGTAAGTCTTGTGAAGTGGAAATTGGGGCCTCTTCACCCTACGAGGGGTTGGAGGTAGGTGAATCTGGAGGAGTGTGAGGAAACAAAAGTCCTCCAACATTCAAAGTGGGGTTTTCCACTTCATGTGACCCGACCCTGGCTTGTGGGTCCATTCTTACCCTCGAAATTACCTCCTGGTTAAGGGGATATTCAGGTGACAAGTTTTCAATCCTGCAAGACCTTCTCCAAGGAAATTCAACCAGAGTGACTGAAACAAAAAGTTTCTGCTAAGGCAAGCTAAACAAAAGAAAATCAGACCAGACAAAGCCCTACACAAACTAAGGCCACGAGCAATCTTATGTGGTAAGAGTGGATTCAAAGGTCTGGAACCTCACAGGATTGTCAAGGCTTCGCAAATCGCTATATACCACAGGGTCCAACATTAAAACGCGACAAGGAGGATTGGGACCGTACCTTTACCTGAATACCCAATTACCTGGACGGTACGTGCGTAGTAATCTCCCCGAGTGCTTTTCTCGGTGTACTGCTCCGCCAAGACGGCCAAAAGGTTAACTCAGTTGGTTTCATGAATCCTAGTGGTGTCTCCCGATATATGCAAGGTACGTGGGAGCTCAAATCCGTAGTGGTGATGTCTAATGCACAATCGTACGGCGCGAGACCTTCCGATATACTACCGAGTACGTGAAACACCTTTCGATATATGCCAAGTACGTGTGGTACTTGGTGGGTATGTGAAAGAGCTCGATATACCGATAAGTACGTGGAATACTACAATACCCCTGGAATACAGTGCTGGAAAATAACGACAGCTGCCACGCTTAACGACGCCGGAACACGTCTCTAACTTGCACACAAGTTACTAAAAATTTTACCCTAGTTCTACCATTAATTTTATCTGGACGGTTAAGTGAATGCATGAGGTGAGTACATAATCGTAAACATAATGCAGGCCCTAACTACATGCAAAAAATACACTTTTCTTTTGATGAACTCTATATATGGGAGGGAGAAACTTCTTTCCAATGATTTTACCAAAGCAACACAATGCAACACAATCCCAAATCTACCAAAAAATGACTATGAAGTATTCTTTTCCTTTTTCAAGCGAAACTCAAAAAATAACACAACACTACTAAGCCAAATCAAAACATGTTTTTCTTTTTCTTTTATCTTTTCAAAACAAAAATTATGCTAAGTGATGAAAAGAGAGAATTTCTAAGCAAAGTATGCAAGCTTTTCACTTTCACTACAATGACCCAAAAAATAAAAACCAAAAGATGCATTTAACTTTCCAAGCATGGAACTACTTTTGCAAAACTTGATATCTATTCGAATTTTTCAAGAAAATGAACAACTCATAATTCATGAAAAACACAAATAATTCAATTCTCTTTCAACTTTTCCAAAAGATCTACAAATGAGACGTTCCAATGCATAAACAATTCTTCAAATGAGCTTGAAAAATGACGGAAATAAAGTACTTTTGATCTTTCAATGGATGTATCAAAATAACAATTTGATAACAGCGATGTTTTTAATCACAAATACTGAAATGAAAAGATTACTTGCAGCACTCCAACAACTCATAATATCTAAAGAAAAGATGAGCACTCAATGGACTGAAAGTACACACAAACACTCAAAATCAATCAGTAACAAGCAGCACTAAAGCAAGCAAAGCTAAAAAATGAATGCAAATGAGGTATGGAAACCGATCCAATACAATGACCAGATCTGGCAAGGAGAGGAGGGAATGCAAGGGTGAGCGGATGCAGGTGGAGGAGACAAGAGTTTCCACCACTACCAAATCTCAAACTTGTCCAAGATGGAACCCAAAACAACTCCAAATAAAACCAAACAACTCAACACACAAATCAAAGATGGTTTCTCTGACTGGATCTTACAGTACAGACGGAGTTTGCACACAAACCAAAACTCAAATTAGAAATGGAGAAGGGGTTCCTGTATGGCAATTTTGACAAATCAGCGCAGTCAATGCTTGTACACAATGCGACGTCACAGTTTACCAATGCGGGAAGTGCGACGGTGTCGCAGTAGACTGATGTAAAGGTTGTGACGACAGGATAACAGGTAGAGAACAGAGATAAAAAATAACACAGTGTCGCTCTGAGTCCAATGACCAGGTGCGACAAGCGAGATCCAAGTTCAAAAATGAACCAATTCTCCAAAGAATGAGAAATGAAATGGTTTGAAAACGAGAAGTACAAACTCAAAGGAAGGTAATCAAACTCTTCAAAGTGAAGATCTGATGGTGAAACCAGCTTAGGAGGCAAATGACAAATAAAATGGCTTGGAACAAGAAATCAACCAAAAATGACATTCAGATTGACAACTACAAAACAATGTTCTTCCCCAATATGGTCTCCAGATTTGTTTGACAAACAATCCACTCGAGTGGACACGAGCCAGATCTCCCTAGCTCAATGTGAGTCTAGAACAAATAGTACAGAATATAAACCACTTTCCTAGATCTAGTTAAGGATCAAGTTATCGGATGTCTTACCTTAAGTTTGTAGTCCCTTTTCCTGTATGTTGTTCCACGCCTTGCGGTCGTCAGATCTAAGCTGCAAGACCTGCCAAGATACACAAAACAAGACAAACAAGTAAAAACATCCAAACGATAACATATCTAAGTAAATAGTTAAGCAGGTAAACTACACAATATCATCAACACAAGAATATTGGTGGAAAGTGTTTATATTACTATAAATATAGGGAAAGTACATAGAAAAGAATGACTACAACCATGGCTTAACGAAGCAGTCCTTCTCCTTCCAAACCAATGCCATATCCTCACAAGGAAGTGTGAGTCTCTCAATGGATGAGTAGAGATCTCTCTAAGATGATTTCACCGGCATGTAGACACTATAGACTTCCTCTCCTTTGGAGAGGGATGGAGCTTCATTTATATAGGACTAAGTGGATAGGGTATTGATAGAGTAGGTTGAGATATGGTAGGAGAGAGATAGGGGATCCTCCCTAGAGGTTAGGAACCTAGTGCCAACTCTCCCAAGAGGTCAGGGATAGGGATCCATGTCAGCTAGCTTCGAGAATGGACTCGAAGGAGCTATTTTTGTCTATTAATTGACATCCTCGCACCCTGCAAGAGAGCAAGATGCGACATCGCAGGTTGCATGAGGGCAGCCTGCGATGACCTCTCAAAACCTAGTATGAATGGGTTATAGCTCTTCCAGGTCAATAACTCAGTCAATGAAACTTTAGGGATGTATACACTGAATCTCATGATGGTAAGATTTTAGGTGTAACAAAGTGTGCCTTTGGGGTTCATGAAGTGGAATATCTGGGTCATATTGTATCCCTTGAAGGTGTCAAAATTGACCCTAACAAATTTAAGGCTATAATGGAATGGTCAATTCCTAAAACCTTGAAGAATCTTAGAGGATTCTTAGGATTGATAGGATACTACAAAAAGTTCGTCAGTAATTATGGTCAAATATCAGCACCTCTAACTAGGTTATTGAAAAAGGAGGCATTCTCTTGGACTCAAGAAATAACAAAAGCTTTTGAGAAACTCAAAGTAGATATGGCATAAAACTCATGTATTAGCCACACCCGACTTCACAAATACCTTTATTGTGGAATGTGATGCCTTGGGGCATGGCATTGGTACAATTCCAATGCAAAAAGGAAGGACCCTTGCCTTTGAAAGTTGCCAACTTAAAGGAAAATACTTATTCAAACCAATTTATGAAAAGGAAATGTTGGCCATATTGCATGCAATTAAGAAGTGGAACCCTTACCTAATAGGAAGACAGTTCAAGGTAAGAACATATCATGATAGTATTAAGTACTTCTTATCAAGTAAACATCCAGAGTTATCAAGTGTTGAGGACAACACTTGTTTGAAGGAGAGGTTTATGTTAAGCCCCATATATTATGACGTTACATTTCTATTATTATATTAGTATTGTCTTTATTAGTCGGATAGGACCTTAATTGTAATTGTGTGGTCAATTATAATTGTAATTGTAGCCTGTGTCTCCTATATATATACCAAGGAGACCTAGTTCTAGGATCATCCCATCTTTAGCCCGCACGGGTGTGGTTCATTGACGATTCGCTTGATATGAAGTCACATGTTGTAAACAGAGGTCATGAGTTCAAATCACACCCAGGCTTACCCCTGTCCCATGCTTGCGGGTGGTTGTGGGGCACCTAGGGGTATAGTTGTAGCGGGATTGGATCCCTGGACCCCGTGTCACGCGAGTACCAGCCCAGTCTCCAATTGTTGATTCCCCTAGTTACAAAAAACAAAAACAAAAAGGGATCATCCCATCTTCTCTTGTGCATTTGATACATTATGTAAGGAGGTTTCCCCCTCAAAGAGGCCTCTTATTCATCTCTTTAATTTGTTCGCGAGGCATTGGGTTACTCTTTCTTTCTATTTTTATGTTATTTTGGGGATTTGGTGCATAACAGAGGAGAAGCATTCCTTCACATAGGCTTTCCTAAGCCTAGTTTTGATATTAATTTTTTAGTGATCCCAATCCACTGTTCAGTAGGTTAAGTCCATTAGTCGATGGATTTGGTTCTCAATTTTGAGAGGACGTTATATAGTTAAGTGCGGTAAGTGATTTCAAGGAAGGTTTGTAGAAGAATCAGGTGGTGGGCTCGTAGAGCATAGAACTAGACATGATTACAAAGAGGGGAGTCAGTTATGAGGTTGAGTGGAATCCCTAATTGATAAAGAAACAATGATTGATCTTGTTGAAATAAATAATTCATCTGATGTAAAAATCAAGACGTTGGAGAAAGGAACCATAACATATCCAATCAAAATCTCATCAACTAATAAGTCATCAAAAGTATTAAAATATGAGGGTTTTCAAAACATGGCACCATATACAAGGATACCTTATCATCATCTAGATTATGCAAGTCATCACCGAACTAACCGACATCAAAATGAATATGCAAATCTAAGTAGAGATCCCATTGTATTGATGAAAAGCTCAAGTATGAAGTCTTATTGTCCTCTAAATCATAGAAGGCATTGCCACTCAAACACACAAAATATTGAATTAGGGTTGACAACTCTATTCCACACTTAGAAGATCATATTGCATTGTGTCATCAATAGTGATGAACTTAAGAATGAAGAATCTTGAGAAGGCATTACAACCCAAAATAGAGACATAACTTTTGTATGCTCTGGTGACAAAGCATTTTTAAAGAGGTGTGCAATGTAATGAACATAAATGTATAAATATACAATTTTTTAGTGATCCCAATCCACTGTTCAGTAGGTTAAGTCCATTAGTCGATGGATTTGGTTCTCAATTTTGAGAGGACGTTATATAGTCAAGTGCAGTAAGTGATTTCAAGGAAGGTTTGTAGAAGAATCAGGTGGTGGGCTCGTAGAGCATAGAACTAGACATGATTACAAAGAGGGGAGTCAGTTATGAGGTTGAGTGGAATCCCTAATTGATAAAGAAACAATGATTGATCTTGTTGAAATAAATAATTCATCTGATGTAAAAGTCAAGACGTTGGAGAAAGGAACCATAACATATCCAATCAAAATCTCATCAACTAATAAGTCATCAGAAGTTTTAAAATATGAGGGTTTTCAAAACATGGCACCATATACAAGGATACCTTATCATCATCTAGATTATGCAAGTCATCAACGAACTAACCGACATCAAAATGAATATGCAAATCTAAGTAGAGATCCCACTGTATTGATGAAAAGCTCAAGTATGAAGCCTTATTGTCCTCCAAATCATAGAAGGCATTGCCACTCAAACACACAAAATATTGAATTAGGGTGGTTTAACCCTGATCTTTACACAAGTTGACAACTCTATTCCACACTTAGAAGATCATATTGCATTGTGTCATCAATAGTGATGAACTTAAGAATGAAGAATCTTGAGAAGGCATTACAACCCAAAACAAAGACATAACTTTTGTATGCTCTGGTGACAAAGCATTTTTAAAGAGGTGTGCAATGTAATGAACATAAATGTATAAATATACAATTTTAAATATATAAATAGGAATAATGATAATTAATAATTAATGAAAGGTCATATCCTATCTAGAAGACAACCTATTGAAAGGATATAACCTACTAACCCGTGTGAGTAGTCAATGCTATAAGTACTACACCACATGGTCATTGTATCATCAATGTTCATTCATTTAATCATGGATTTATGTTTACTATCTTTCCTATTTTGGATATTTGCTAGGAAATGAACCTTGTTCATTTTAATGTGTTGCTCAATAAGGCTTGCACTCCATAAAGAGTAAGAGATTGAAAGCCACAACAGTGAAGCTAGATTTATCCAAGACCTATGATCGAACAAGTTGGTTATATCTAAGATTGATGTTGCTCCATCTAGGGTTATGACTTCATTTTGTAAATTGGGTTATAAGTTGTATGTCTTTTGTGTCATTTCCCATAGTTATAAATTGCTCTGCGTCACATTTTTTCGGCTAGGAAGAGGGCTTAGTTAGAGTTTCTCGATTTCCCCATTACCATTCCAAATTGTAGCAAAAGGATTAAGTAGGTTTTTAATAGGACATGATTTCTAAAAGGAATAAAGATATGCACATCATTATCTTTAACTCACCTGTTTTTTGTTGATGACATCCTTTAATTTTATGATGGGCTTAGAAGAGACGCTCTAAAGATAAAAGAAGAAATATGCAAGCATTGCTTCGCTATTGGTATGAAGAATAATCTCAATAAGTCACCCATTTATTTTCTCTGAGGTAGATAAGGAAGACTCTAGGTGTTTTCTTCGGCTATTCTCTTTTCAATAGATAGAGCTTAAGGATGGTTTAAAGTATTTAAGTTTGTTTCTCAAACTAAATGGTTATGGTGTTAATGATTGGAGCTTGCTTATTGCAAATGTGGAAAAAAAAATCCAACATGGTGTAATAGGTGGTTTTCAATGGGAGGGAGGTTGATGTTAGTAAAATCTATTCCAGGAGTTATTACTGTTTATTAACTATCTTTGACTTTTATTTCTAACAGGATGTTTGAGAGATTAAGAAGAATAAGTTTCAGATTCTCGTGGTTAGGCAATAGAGAGAAGGAAGGTATTCTCCTGGTTAAATGACAGGTTGTTGCAACTCCCAAAGAGGTAGGTCAGAGGAGAATAAATAATAACCATATATTTGGCAAAGCTTTAGTTACAAAATGTTTTTGGAGTATGATATTTAGTAATGAACATTGGTGCTAGGTTGTAGCTTAAAAATATATGGACCTTGATTTTATCAAAGGTTGAAGATTGCCTTACAAAACTTATCATTGTGTGTGTGTTGTTTGGAAGGCTACAAGCATTCTCCTTGGTTGGGAGGTGGCTAGTTTGGAAGGTACGGAATATTATTTGTTATGTATCGGTTTAGATCCTTGGGTTGATAGTGGGGGTGACTTTGGACTATCAAAAGTTTTGGTTAATACTCTTCATGAAAAAGGGATATATTTCTATATCATGATGCTTCGCCTGAACTCACTTATATAATCTGGAGACATGAAAGGAATATTGTTTCTTTCCTTGGATTGAGGATAACATAAGAGCATGAGTTAGAAAACTTCACCGCAATTTTCAAAAGAAGCCATGTGAGGATCAAGGGTGTTAATGATGAATTTATGTGATCCAAAAATATAATTGCTAGGGGTATATATATTCCAAAAGTGGGATATAAGGCCATATGTGAGGTTGATAAGATGGATGAACCTCAATGGAAATGGAAAACCAATTAGAAATTTAAATGCCCTCTAAATCCATAATATTTGTGTGGCTTGCTATTAGGAGCAAAGTTCTTACATGAGATGTTCTTCAAAAGATAAATAAATAAGGGCATTAGTAGATGTTCTATATGTACGAATCACGAGGAGAATATTATTCATTTATTAATGTCTTGCACTTTCACTTCTTAGGATTGGAAGGAAGTGGGAGACATCGATGTCGAAGAGAGGTATGAGCTAGAGATTATATCGAGGAAAGCCAACTAACATCGTGGTGCTTAAAACCTATGTTAAAAAACTTTAAATCTCTTCCTTTTACAAGTGCCTGGGCTACCTAGCTAGCTTGAAATGTAAGTATTTTTTAAGATTGCCATATTTTGCCTCTCCAGTGTGTTGTTCAAAGTAAATCAATACTTGATCATTTCAAATAATCCCCTAAAGAAAATCCTATGAAGTAGGTGGTGGTGGAGTGGATTGATAAAAATGGTGCTTTAACATGCTTCAACAAGGCATGTCAAGGTAACTTTCCTGCATGTGCAGCCAGGAGGATCTTACATTTGAATGATTCTCATTGCTTAATGTTTAAATCAATCCTTGTTAAAGTTATAATAATTACACTAAATTTATGGCCCTAAAATTATTTATGGTTCTCTTAGTTAAAAAAGGCATTAACAATGTCTAAATCTTTGGTGTCTCTATGGTGGTAATAAACTGGATGAGGGGCATCTGTAGTTTGGAAAATTATATGCTGAGGCCTAATTTTTAATAGGCTTTCAAGTATGAATTTAACTTAATCTATTTCCATCATATTTACAGGGATACAAATGGCGAAGCAAGTCTTCCATTGGACTTGGGACTCCGGCATGTTCAAGAGCTCAAAGAGGATATGTCCTCTAAATATTATCATTCATCTATTTTTTATATGGTTGTTTGGTAGCCTATGTTGGTTGTTAGGATATGCTTTCATACTCCTTGTTGGTTCCTAGTGTAATAGGCTATCTATGGCCTTTTGAGGTTATATTTTTTGCTAGTTATGGTTTAGATCTTTATGTAAAATTTTGAGAGGTTATAAGATATATATACATGCTCCATATGTGGATGCTTAGTAATGTAATATTTTTTTAATTGATTAAGTGGTTGTAGGTGGGAATACTTAACCACTCAAATTAGTCTACTAGACTAAGTAGTTATACATACATGAAAGTAGTTATACATACATGAAGCTAAAAACACTTAACCACTCAACCACTTAAATTAATCCACCAAACTAACTAATTATGTATTTTATATACATGAAACTCAAAAAACTCAATACACTAAACAATCATATGTTTTATAAATACAAATACAAAATATAATTACAAATAATTATATATGTGATTGAAGGTATAATGGGTTTGTAATTATTTCTTCCAATTATATATGTGATTGAAGGTATAATGGTTTGTAATTATTTCTTCCAATTACACGATGCTTAGCTTTGAAATCACCTTTTAAAAGTTCTAGTATGTTTACGCTTTAGATGTCGTTTTCTATTGTGGGTAGGAGGCAAGATAAAAATAAAAATAATATAGAACAGTCAAATTTATTTAAGTTGGCAATGAATTATGAGAAACACCATAATTGGACTTTGTACGAAAAGGCCATGAATGAATTAAGTGATGAGCACTACATGTTGATGTTTCCTTAAATATATATATATACGTACATCCACATGCGGAAATGGTCTTTGCACTTGAGAAAGCGAGGTTTATTTCGTATCTTATTTTAGTGTGGATAATTTTGTTTACATAATTTAAGAATTTTTAAATCACCATGAACCAAGTTTTTGAATTAAACATGTATTCACAAGAGGTTGCCTACATAAAGGGTTAATAGTGGAAAGGTTGAGGGTCACACGTTTGTAGTTTTATTTGAATTTTTTTATTTTTGGTATCTTGGGCATGCGACACTACCTTTTATTGATAGTAGGTTTTGAACAATTTGTACCTATTACAACCAAACTGTGTCTCTTCACTTAACTATGCTTTAAGCTATATATTTTATCGGATATGTAACTAAGTTAAGTACAACCAAGATCTCTAACTGTAGATACATGTCCAATCATGGCATCCCAACTATACTTTAACACTTAACTAATACTCACCAATATTTAGACAACCAATGTAATGCAAGGAACAATATTATTCATCTAAGTAAAAAAACCACAACACATAAGTATGTGTGCCACCAAGGAGGATGCATTGACTTATTATTATGAAGAATGTTACAAAGATACAACAAGGGAGTGTGTCCTTTTGCCTGTGACTCTTACATAAATACAAATATATAAGGCACAATTGCCTATAGTAATAATACCTATGAATATAACCCCTAAAACATTTGTGGATCTACCTCCTGGAATTCCCTTTCCTCACTTACCACAATCTTAGTCTAGCTTTGCCATGTCTTAGACACTTTCCAAGTTGTCCAAGTTCTTCTTGTACACTACATAAGGCTTAGTCAATGAACATGAATCCATTGAAAAACCATTGTACCTCTAGCTCAAATACATAAAGGGAGACACATTCAAACCAATTCTGAGACCCCCTTTAACCAACGATATTTCAATTTGATGGTTGTCTTGCAAATCACCATTCCCAAGTGCACCCAAGGAGGTATCAAACTCTTCCTTAGTTACTTCAGACTAAGGTTGATATGCCTCTACCTTGTTAATTTGGTTTTCTATCAAGTCTAACCCATGCATGTCAAATGTTCCAAAACGTCCCACTATTGCCTTCATGCAACCTACCCAAGTGAGAAAATGTTGTGAACCAAGTCCTTAAAATAACATAATAAAACATAGTGCACGCCATGTACAACAATGTAAACATGGAGCACAATTCTAAGACAGATAAAAGACATGGGTTACACCTTCAAATATCCAATTCACATGTTCCCTTAATAATGACCACATGTCTTCTATATATACATATCCCAACTCATTGCACATATGGCCCTTTTATTAGGTCGACCCCATTACATATACATTTACATACATTTACCCCATATATGCCCCCCTTCGATCATATCGTAGTACCTTCCTTTGAAAATATTTTTCCTTGAAGTTTTGTAGTTAATGATTTTACATGTGATGAAACCAAGTAATATAATTTCCTTATATTCACACTTCCTTGTTGTCATTTATGATTATCCATCCATCCAAATTCAATTCTTTTTGGTCTTAATCCTTGATAGCTAGTTGTCACATAATTTTCTTTCCTTTTATTCCATGTGTTGTTGTTGTGGCTTCTCCAATTTGTCGTAATTTATGGTCTCTGATAATATCTTGTTGAATAATGTTATTCTTGTAATGCCATGTTCCATTAATATTGTCGATTACTCTATCTTCTTTCTTGGTAGTGTTGATGTAGATCTTCTTGTCTTTCTTGGCATTGAGGGTGTCGATATGGTTTCACCTTCGATAGTTTCCCTTCATTCTACACACCCATATCATCAATCTTCTTTTCAGACATAATGGCATCCTCTATCATCTATGCTTGGTCTTTGATTACTCTTTCCTTTGAAACAATACTCTCATATTTGACATGCACATATTCGAGATGGAGCTCAATTTTTTCAAGTATTTTTTTGGCGACCTTCTAAAATATTGTCTTCCTTTTCCTTTTGAAGTTGCAATGGATGCCATTCATCAAATTCTTACATCCTTCTTCAATTCTAGATTGCATTTTTTTATTTTACATCCACATTATTTAAGGCTTCTTCAACCTTCTTTTAGATTTCCTCTTCAAGTATTTTGGTAGTGTCTTCATCCAAGATCATTGGTTTTTTCTTGATTTTCAACATGCTTATTTTCTTCTTTCAATCTCTCTACCTCATCCAATAGTTTTTTTATTATGGATTCGTAACCTACATATTTCTTCATTCTTCCTTTTTAATTCTTTTGTTGACTCATATTTTTTCTCAAACAATTCCACAAGAATGGTATCATTCGTATCTTCATTTCCACTAAATGCAGGTATTGCCATTGTTTCTTAATTGAGGTTTAACCAAAACTCTCAACTTCCAACCTCAATATATTGACAATAATAAAAAACAATTATAATACAATTTTTCCAACATATTGTCATGTGTTTCCTCTTTCCAACGACTTTTAAATCACCTAAATCGGACCTTCTAGTCAAAATTTATGCTAAAGTTAAGTTAACATACCTTTTAAATCCTTGATTTGGGGACTATCTTTCTAGGCGACCTTCCACTTGAGGTAACTCTATAATTTTGGTCCCTCTAAGTCTGAAATTTAATCATGAAGTGGCTTGGTATGTCTTCTCTACAATGACATAGGTTTGACCAATTTATAATGTGCCAAGAGAAAGTTATGGTAACTTTCCCAAAACTGGTTGTTTTGTCCCTTACAAGAAAGCAAACTTGTATGGCATGACACATGTCTAATTTTCATATTCTACTTCCAAAAATTTTACTAGAAATATTATGGTTTGTATTCTTATTGATGCAACAGGTGGAATTCAATTTGGATGTCTAAAGCTCCAAATGTAACAATTTGACCCAGAACATCTGTTTATTACTAGTTTTTGGACTAGTACAAAACCCTAACTTCCACTTGCTATAACTTACAACTTATAATGAACCGGGATTTTTTTTTATCATAGGTACTTTTCTATGTCTCTTGATGATCCTCAAAAACGTTATGTCTGAAACTTCCCCAAAAATAATTTGTAGAAAAAATTATGAGATGACTCATTTTCAAAGACCCTAAGGCAAGGAATGTATGCTCTACTACCCAATGTCATGCACCAAATTCCCATAATAACATAAATTAGAAAGAGAGGGTAACCCAATGCCTCGAGAGTTAAATAAACATATGAATAAGAAGCTCCTTCGAGGGGACAACCTCATTTTACAATATATAAAATACACGAGACAAGATGAGGTGATCACTAAAACTAGGTCTACTTGGTATATATGGGAGACACAAGTTACAATTACAATTAAGGTCCTAGCCAACCATATAATTACAATTAGGGTCCTAATTGACCAATAAAGACAATAGTAATATAATAATAGAAATGTAACGTCACAATATCTAGGGCTTAACAACTTTCCTCCAATGTGGAAGCATCCTTGGTTGAATCTTTCACTATCTCATATGTCCACTTATATCTTGAATGTCTTGCTTGTCGAAGTAAGCGTCTATCACTTTGGCCACTATTGCCATTGTAGAGTCCTTTATGGTCTTTAGTCTTGTCAAGGTACCCAAAAATTGCAGGGTATCCATTGATTGTTTGTTGACTTACTCTATTGCATTCTTCCCTCTTTTCAATGGGAAATTCCTAACATAATGCCCCCTGCACATATCCATTAAACAACATGTTTACCACTAATCTTGATCTTGGCACCTTTGGTTCTCCTAGTCTCCTCATTGACATTTTCAAATAGATTAGGCCTTATGCTTTTCTTCTAAGTGTTTCTGATATCCATCTCCTAGGTGTCTAGAACCTCCTAACTTGTTGCTCTTGATTTTGTTCCAAGACCGCAACTCTCCAAGGGTAAAATTTTACATAATGCTTTTGGCCACACATAAAATACGCAACTCACTTTCTTTGTTATATTGTTGCATTGTCCTCTATCTTGTTGTTGGACATCTTCTAAGGTTATGACTGTGCTTCTGCTGGGTCCACCAAGGCTTCCAACCTGTGAGACAAATGATTGATCGTCAAGTTGACTTTTTATGAGACTATTAGTTGTTGTATACAACATCAATGGCATCTTTGACCACTTGTCAAAAATCTTGGTTTGATCTCTTGCCTCCATCGTAGGTCTTCCATACAACACAATCATGCGTAGACTCAATGCATACTCTTGGTGCTCAACACTCATGTTGCTCTAGGTCTAACCCATCGTGGATTTTTAGTCTTGCCCAAAATTTATCACTTTTGACACCTTGGTTCATGTGACACTAACCTGACTCGATTGCAAGGGCTTGAACATATTGATTCTGCTACAACCAAACTACACCTCCACTTAAGATCTTGCCTATAATTATGCCTTAAGCTACAATATTCTTATGCTCAATATAACCAAGTTCTCTAATAGTAGGGACATGTCCAACCACGGTCTTACAACATACTAGTTATATGTTAACACAGAACCAATATTCATCCATACTTAGCTAACTAATACAATGAATGGAACATTACTATTCATCCAAGAGACCATAACCCAAAAGTATGGATGACACCGAAGGTGGATACCTTAACTTATTATTATGAAGAATGTTACAAAACAAGAGAGTTTGACTTGTTGCTTTTGTAACTTTTATAGAAATACAAGGCACAATTGCTTATAGGCACAATACTTGTCAATTTAATCCTTGAAGCATCTATGGATCTACCTCTTGCGGTTCCTTACCTCCTAGAGTTCCTTTTCTTCACTTACTACAATCTTGGTCTACCATGCATTAACACTTTCCAAATTGTCTAAGTCCTTCGTGTAGATTGATTAAGGCTCAGTAAAAAGCCATATGTAGAAGATCAAACTCTGTTGTTGTATCCGAGGCACAACTGCCTATAGCCACAATGCTTGTCTATCTAACCCATAAAGCATCCGTTGATCTACCTCTTGTAGTTCCTTACTTCCTGAAGTTTCCTTTCCCCACTTACCGCAATCTCAATCCAGCTCTGCCGTGCTTGAGGCAGTTGTCAAGTTCTCTAAGTCCTTCTTGTACATTGCCTAAGGCTTAATCGATGTCCATGTCGTTCATACTGCCAAAACCTAGGCTTTGCACCTTAGAATTCTTTGTCCATTCTTGCCAATCACTCCTTGATTGACTTCTCGAATGCCTTTGCGCAATGGAGGTGCCCTCTTTTTATAGTGCAAGGTGCCTTAGCATCTCCTCCTAGCCACCTTGCACCATGCTTCACATCCAAATGGAACCAAATGTCCAATCTGCTCCACTCTATCTATCGAGTCTTGGAACCTTCAACACCTTAGCTCTGCATGTCTAACTAATCGTGCGTTCATGCCCAAGGTGACCCAAAGTCTTGTGCACCCAGTAATGGTAAACATCCCACTAAAAGAACATCCAATGCATTCCTTGCCTTCCTTGTGCTTCACATCATGTTGAGCCCATATCAATGCATCTTTGTGATGCACACCCAATTGAGTATGCACTCTTGACCATGGACTAAGGTGCTGCACCAACAAATCAAAGCATTGTTGTCTAGTGCACCGATGAACCAAGGAATGTTTATCGTCCAAGCCAACATGTGACTTCTATAAGAAGCCCAATTGACAAGCCTCCACTTGCTGCCATATTTAGCCAAATCACTTTGATAGCTCTTTGGCACTTAGGCATGCCTTGCCATCGTACAAGAGTACCCAAGGCTTGCCTAGCCTTGCAACCTGCCATCACAACCAATCAAAGTTTGCCAATAACCATCTCAAATAACAGGTAAGGATGCACATTACCAACTTCAAATAAAGGGCCTTACACTGAGCATATGAAATATATCGATCCTAGTGCATACCAAGCCCTTAAAACATTGTTAAACATGTTAGTAAAAGGCATCACTCAATTATACATTGTTAAACATGTTAGTAAAAGGCATCACTCAATTATAAATATATATAGCCATATAATTATTATTATAGAACATGTAACGATACAACATGTTTCTAGTATAAAAAATTATCAATCTTTGGGAGCTACAAGCCTTTGGATCTAGGGTTTTTAATTATGGGTTGTCTCGAGACTTGGTTCTAAGGTAACTAGAGATGATTATAATGCTTTTGTTAAAAAATCGTTTTTAGAATGTAAATATTTAGAAAGCTTTTTATTTTCTCTAATTATCATGGGATATCACTTCACTTAATTTGAAAAAATAAAATCCTATTCAAATATTAACTTATCCACTTATTAACTAACTCCACGTATATAAAAATAAATGAAAAAATATGTTAGTGATTTTCGTTTACGCTCCCTCTTAGTTTCAAATGCATACTTTCATCCCTTTAAAAGTGGGTAGTGAAAAAGTGATGTATTACTAAAATCATATAAACCTTGTTCATGTTTTACAACTAACCTTACCAACTAAAACGGGCCCCACAAACCCATAGACAGTTTTAAAACATTGAATTTGCATACGCACTTTCAGAATTTGCATACGCACTTTCATCCTGTGTAAAAAACAGTAGGCAAGGCGTTCCCAAGATAAAGAGATACCAAAGATAAGATGCCCACTATAGGGGTGAAGTTATACAGCGTTGTATTCAAACTACTTTTGAAGCACCGTCTCCAACAACATACCCAAGCCAGTCTCAGTGCCCAAGGAGAATCCAACAGCCTAGCGACGTCATCATCATCCAGTTCCAAAGCCAACACAACGCCTGTAAGTGCTGCTTTCGTAGATGGGGTGGCCACTAAAGACATCAACATTGATCCTTGTACATTGCTCTCCATCAGAATTTTCCTTCCAGAACCAGAATCAGCAGCAGCAGCCGCCGCCCTCCCACAGGGCCAGCAGAGGGATTCAAGGGATGTGAATCTCAGTCTCAAAGCTTGGGGTTTGGCCAAGAAAGAAACCATACAAGAAGTGGGCTCAGCTCAAAGTTCCAGGAAATTGATCAGGAATGGCAGTACTAATGCAAAACGGGTCAGTTATGAATCAAGTTCAAGGCACAGGAGGAAAAATTACGGTGGCATTGAAGAAAACAGGAGAAGCAGCTATGGTGGTATTGGGGACAAGCAGAACAGAGTTTGTCAGGATTCGTTGCTCAGACAAGGAATGGATGCAGACGTGAATCTATCAGAGAAGGATAGTTTGCTTGAGTGTGCGGATAGAGCATTGGGATTAGGTCAAACAAATGAGAAAGACAACCGAGATACCTTTGACAGTAAAACCAGGAATACGGAAAACTACAAGGGATATCTGCCCACTCTTTCCTCATCCTATCAGAGGAAGTTGCCCATTATTCTGCAGTTTCATGGCGGGTGTTTTTTTTCTGGTAGCAAGGATTCAGCTGCCAATGATATTTTTTGCAGAAGAATGGCCAAATTATGTGATGCGATAGTGATAGCGGTAGGCTTCCGGCTTGCCCCTGAGAACCGTTATCCGGCTGCATTTGATGATGGGTTTGAGGCTCTCTGTTGGTTAGGGAAGCAGGCTAATCTTGCCGAGTGCAGTAAATCTCTGGGGCTTATACCGAACGGAGTTTTGCATGATGGGTCGGATGTTTGCAGAGCAGATTGGCGTCGAGAGATTGTGGATTCCTTTGGAGGTTCCATGGTGGAGCCATGGCTTGCAGCTCACGGCGACCCTTCCAGGTAGCCTATTGATCCTTGTGTATTTCCTTTTTAATGGTACCGTATTTTGCATCATTCACAGTGAATGTGCTTCGGCCTCATAATGGGATTGGGATTTTGTATAGATATATTATCCACTTGGACCATGGGATTTGCTTAATTATGTATTGGAGTAAGCTAAAAAGTGGATAAACTCACTCTTTTTTTATATGTATGGTAGGAGTTTTGTTGGAAGTTATAGTTCTGTGTGATTGATGGGAACTGTGAGTATGTGACCATTGAACTTCGCCCTTCAGGGTTTTAGCACATTTTAAGAAGACTTAGATCATCAAAATTTCAAAAAATGAGTGGATCAAGGTGGAACTTTGTCTGGCTGGAAATAAAGACTCATCGGAAAGGTTGAGTTTGTCAACTTATTAACTCCCTCCATTATGTATTTACTTAGTTTTTAACCTATTCCATTCCTGGAATGCTTTTTTTCCCATATAACCAAGCACAAGAAATCCTCAGATACTTCACCACTGTCGATAGGTGGTGGCCAAGGTAAACCACCCTGAGGGGATCAAGAGAGTTGAACCTGTGACTTCCCCAACATGGAAGAGAGATCCCAAATCTTACTCATGACCACTTGAGTTAAGTTGTTAACCCATGAGGCTCCATTCCTGGAATGTTTATTACTATAAACCCATTATCTTTTGTCACCATAATTGTTGGACTATTAACAGTCCACCACTCCAATAATATTGATGGACTTTCAACAGGCTCATACATATTTGAGAATTTCTTTCCAAAGATGGATATACCAGCTTAACCCCAGAACGGAAGGGGCAACAGGGTTGTTAATGGATGAAGCTTGGGAGCTGAATGGAAAAGTAATGCTAAAATGAGTTCAAGCAAAGTGCAACTGAAGTGAGGAGTTAGAATAAGAGTTAAGCCATAGTTCTATTGAATATGGTATCTTACGAGACATAAGTCCCAACGATTACATGACTGATCTGCCGTTCTTTCCAATTGTGAAATAGGCATCTAGAGTGTAAATAATAACTTGAGTTATCAACATTGTCTTATTTTGACTCTTTGAGGCTTTGACAAACAAGTAGGTGCTCTAGGTGCTCAGTAGGTTGAATAGTGAGTTGAGAAAAGTTGTATACATTTTGACCTATATTGCAGGAAGTTACATCGGGTTAGCTTGGAATTATTTGAAGTTACATTGGGTTAGCTTGGAATTATTGGCTGGTTTCAACCCCTGTTTCCAACTTCTATTCCCTACCTAACGGATTTATACCTTCAGGCTTTGCTCAGTAGGTTGAATAGTGAGTTGAGAAAAGTTGTATACATTTTAACCTATATTGCAGGAAGCCACATTGGGTTAGCTTGGAATTACTGGCTGGTTTCAACCCCTGTAGCCAACTTCTATTCTCTACCTAACGGACTTATACCTTCAGGCTTCCCTTAGCTTGCTTATCCTTCCCATTTATGAGTTGCCGAAACATGCCACTTATCTTCTTCATGGAAACCTAAATTTCATGCTTCCACTCAACCACTCCATTCAGCCCAGTTTTCATGACCTCTGCAAAAAGCTTTTCTTCTGCTATGCAAGGAAGCATATATTAAGGTCTCTGAACCCTGCAAAACAGTTGATGGGTAGTTGTGTGTTCTAACCTAAGTTGAACTGAAGTGGATACGGATATAGGGGGAGACACGGATATGACAAATTTTCAAAAAAGCCAGATACGATACGGCGGGGAAACAACATATATATATATATACTGATGGAAACTTTGCAATCCTGAAATCCTGAAAAGTTTCTAACATAGTTCCAGTGGTATGGAATCACTAATATTGTATAGTGTTAAATTTTTGTTAGGGTTAGGGTTTGATGCAGAAAAAATAGAAATCAATGTACTTTAATGCAAAATTACATTTAATAAAGTTGTACTGAAACTAAATAGTACAGCAGTAACTTCAACAAAACATAAATTTCATCTCTTTCAACTTTTCAACTTTAACAGTACCAATTGGGTCACCGTGTTAAAGTAATCTTCAGTAACATGTAATTTTCAATAACACATTAAAAAGATTAAGTTAGGGTACTTACCTGGGGTGTGGAACCCTTCCTATCTTATACTAAGAAGATTTACTTTCAGAATGAACTGAGCCTCTCAGAGGCCAGTCAATCACTAGGAACCAGCTGACCCTGCTAGAGGGTAAGTACAAACGAGAGAGAGAGAGATGATAGGTTGAAGACAACAGTGGTGGTAGTCAATGACAGTCAAAAACACAATTACAGTTTCAATCAAGACTCAATACAACAGAGATCAACAAACTCATAAAAGATATGGTCTCAACAATGTCTCAGGACAAGAGATCAGAAAACAAGTGACTCTCAGCATACCAGATCTAACCACAGGTGATCAAATAAACAGATCTGTCCACAAGAACAACTCAGCATAACAATCATTTAGATCTGAGCAAAAAACAAAGCTCAGTATAAACAAAATAATTTAAAAACTCAGTCCAATCTGCTCATACAAATTGTGGCCCTCACAGATAAGCTGACAACTAGCAGACTGAGGCCGAAGAGACTCACGGCCTCCACATATGAGCACACAGTAGGGTAAAACAAACCCTTAAGACCTCACGGCCCTCACTAAAACAACCAGCAGAGAAATTCTAGGGCCCACGACTGAGTCTGAGGGTCACGGCCTCCCCAACAGGCAGAAAGAGAGCAGATCGAAAATCACAGTAGCAGATTAGACCCCAATACAGGCATATCGGACCCAAGTAGACCACATACAGCAGATCGGGTCTCAGACAAATCACAATGGAGCAGATCAAGACTTAATCAGTCAGATAGATAGCAGCTCGAGCTTCAACAGTGGTTTCAACAGACAGAAAGGTTACCAATCAAACCTCAACAAAACTCAAATAAACCTTACGGCTCAGACAGGTGGCAGCAGCAGCATGGCTCAACAATATTCACGGCTAGGTCTTAGAGGCAGCACAGTCCTCACGGCTCAGTCAAGGATGACGACAGCGAATCCTAGCAGTAGTTTAGGAATGATGGAGCAGCAGCATAATAACCTTCAATGTCAACCCTATCAGTCAAGGAAAAAACAGATCTGAAAAATAGATGGTAATATCCAGCAGAAGGGCGGCCTCAGCAAGCATCAGAAACCCTTGACGTCAAACATGAAAAAGAGCTGAGTTGTGATGATAGATAATTACAAATGAAGGAATTAGTCTTCATTAAATAGATTCTTAATAAATTCTAGAAGCATTAAAGTTAAATCTTTATTTAAGTTAGGGTTCCACTAAATAAGGAAGGTACCAATGAATAAGGGTTAAGACACCCAACAAGATTAAGGGTCATAACTTATAAAAATAAAAAATATAAATAAGATGTCTTTGGGTGGGTACTAGGTCATAGTTAAGGGTACAACGACCAATAATATGGTACAAGTCAAAATCATAAAAACATGGCCCATAACCCTAGGACCAAGGGGTGTATCACAAAGGTGGGCACACAACCCTAATACCCATAAGACTAAAACATCAAAACAACTCAGAGTGGGTAAACAACACAAAGTACCACAAGACCAAGAACAACAAGGTGTAAGGACCAAATATGAATCAACCAAGGTGGGAAGGTACAACCAATCATTTCTCTCTCAAATGCACAAGTGTTCCATACAACCTGAAAGTTCATCATTACTGTATAAGGAAGAGTCCACACTGGATGATGTGATCATGTGGTCCTCTAGACTGCTCCTTAGGTCAAATGCTAGTGGCTTCATCAAGGGGTGGCCAGTCCCTTGAGAAGACCATCTAACTCAACCATCTCGAAGACCTAGGAGAAGAGGACATCACACATCATCATCTTGGTCCACTGACCAAGGATCCACCTAGTTCACTGACCAGGTATGTCACTGCAGGAACTACTTGGTCTTCGTGACCAAGAATCTGCCTGGTCTTGGACCAGGAGGTCTTTGTCTCAACCTGTAAGACCTGCTTGGTCCTCGTGACCAAGAAACTGTCTGGTCCCAGACCAGAATACCCTAGAGACAAGTAGGGGCCCTAGCCACATGCTAGGGACTTTGCCATGGCATCAACCTGCTTGGTCCCCGACCAAGAACCCCAGGAGACAGCTGGGGGCCCTAGGGTACCTTCTAGGGTCTTACTCTTTACTCGCCTGGTTAACTTGACCAAGAACCCTAGTTAATTGACTAGGGTACCATCCTCTCTGAGAATGGGTCTTGCAGCTGCAGTAATTTTAACATAAAGAACATTTCCTTTCTCTCATTGAAGCGAAATGAGAAACAATTAGGAGTTCCAAGATCTTCTAGTAGTGCACTGGTTATGTTAACAATGTGTCCATTTGATTTACCCTTGAATGAAGGTCATCCTTTTTTTGCCATCTTGACCTATAGAGGAAGGAAGGGTTGCTTTAAGGATGCAGAAAACAAAATGGTTTTATTTCTTCTCTTGTTTAAGAATTATGCTATTTACTTTAGTGTCAACCTACTCCTGGAATTCAAGCATTTGTTTCGAGAATCTGTTATCTTTGTTCAGAGTTTCTCTACAGGATGTGGCTGACTGTCACCTCTAAAAACCAGGACAACACATAACTTTTGCGACTGTCTTTTGGCCTTTCTCTTTGAGCATTCATCTGCTTTACAATTAGTTTCATCCGTTGTCGCCCTTTGTAGCGTTCAAGTGATGAAAGTAGGCTTGCTCATTTTACTACGAACTGTGGCTTTGTGCCTCCAAGGTCAACACCTCTTTTCAGGCTTAATGTAACATTTAGTTTTTAGATGTGTAAAATAAAGGTTAGATAATTTAACGACCCTAACTACTAAGGGTGTTATAAATTGTGATGAAACTTGATATAAGGGAGTGAAAGATATATTGCTGCAGAATTAATAATAAAGTCTATTGGTTATTTTCTCTCCACCATGAACCAGACCCCGTGAGTTTGTAATTGGAGTCAAAGTTTCTTAGAGTGTGCTTGTCTCAAAGTGTTCCAGTTAAAAAAAGAGAATTATATTGCTGCATCCTGCAGCATTAATAATAAAGTCTGTTCCTTATTTTCTCTCCACCAACGACTTGATTTGTATGTGCACCCGAAATCCCTACAAGGATTTTTGCGTTTGCAGCAAAACCAGACCCTGTGAGATTGTGATTGGTGTCAAAGTTTCTTGGAGAATGCACTTGTATCAGGGTGGTCCATTAAAAAAGAGAAGAGATGCCACCTCACATCAAAGAGAGAATTAAAAAGGCAAGGGGCAATTTTATAAAGAATATTTCAATGTTTCCTAGCTTAGACTTTACAATTAGTACAAATTAATGTTGCAAATATTGTTTTGGGGAATATATTGCCAAGGGTTAAGAAAGGAACTTATATGAAATATGGAGGTAAATATTGGCAAGAATAAAGTTGGACCTAAAAATCTCAGATAAATCAGCAACCTGAAAAACTTAGGAAAAATCGGACATAGTGGGAAAATCAAAGGTATTCGCAACACTGGTACAATTTTTATTTTTATTTTTAAAACAACGGTGTGGAAGGGCATTGAACAACACATTGACTCAAACTGCATGTGACACACTGGATCAATGGGCAATTTGCAAAGGAGTGAGTTAATAAGTGGACAAAATCACCAAAGGTTTGGAAAGAAACTTATAAAAAATATCAAAGTAAATATCAGAAATTATTAAATAATGGAAAGAATACACTTGGACCTAAAAAACTCAGAAAATATTGGACAAATTGGCAACCTGAAAAACTCAAGAAAAATTGGAAATATCAGGAAATCGAAGATATTTGTAACACTGGAACAAATTCAGTTCCTTTTTAAAACAATGATGTAGAAGAGCATGAAAAGCACACCAACCTGAACTGCATATGTCAGACTGGATCAATGGGCAAGTAGAAAAGGATCAAGTTAAGTGGACAAACTCAATCTTTTTAGTGAGTTCATTTTTTCAGGCGAGGCAAAGTTCTGCCTTGATCCACTCAGTTTTTCAAAATTCTGGTGATCTGGGTTGTCTCAAAATGGGCCAAAACTTTGAAGGGCAAAGTTCAATGGTCAAAGTTCCCATCAATTAGATGGAACTATAACTTCCAGTGAAATTCCTACTGTATTTGGGGAAGAATTTCTGCCAAAAAGGAGTTGAGTTTGTCCACTCATCAACTTACTCCATTTGCAAAGGCACTAGAGAAATTTTGTTGCAGTGTGTGCAGTCAGGGCAAAGTCAGAATGTATTTGCAGGGACTCTACCTGCACATTAACAAGCATTGCAGATTAAAATGGCTATGGACATTAGGGACCAATACATAACTGCTCTCTGAGATGTTCACATATAAAAAATGAGGGCCCATACTTGTTTGTTGGGTTTTGTGAAACCATTGCTTAAGGCAAATTTAGAAATTTCATCTCAACCCTGAGGTTCCCTATATCTATTTCCTATGAGCTTTCAGCCTCAGGGCTGAATCTGAAATATAAATTACAGCAGTATATATTTCACTTCTGTCCAGTCATGTACACAAGGCATCCCACAAAAATAAACGCTGAACAATTGTACTTTAAGGGAAATATGTTTCTAGCCCTTAAGGTACAATTTCCAATATGTAACAGATCTGAAATAACTTATTAACAACATATTTGTTACAGCCACAAATCTATCCTCTTAGCTTCTGTTTAACTGTCAAATCACTCAACAAAATCGGCTCACTGTTATGTTTAGTCAATATACATAACCAGCACTAGAACTACTCAATCACCAGCAGAACATATGTTGAAAATCAGATATGCAAGTACACAATTTTAACTTTTGACAATAAAGTACACTTTATATTAGCATAAGAATGAAGTGATAAGTGCATACCAACAGATTATCATAAGCTAGTACAACATAGTCCTTCAAGCTCATCACAAGCTACGACTCTCCAATGCTAAGTTGCACGATACAGGGAAACGGGTACAAGTTTTCAAAATGGAAACACACTGGAAATGTGACCTCTCATAATTTTGGAAACAGGGAAACGTGATATATGTGTGTTTATATATATATAATGTGCTATTCTATAAACATCACATTATATAATAACTTTGAAGGAAAGACAGTATGTACTATGAATAAATGAGCAAAGAATTTTTAAATGACAAACATAAATGACAATCAATGTTCGACCAATGCATATATTGGGATCCTCATCATTACCCTCTTCTTTCTCATCTAGCCTAGGCCTTTACCACGATCCTCCAAGGACATTAGCTAACACTGTCCAATTTCTGTTGAAACTATGTAACCCAAGCCTTAAAATCTAATAGAACAATCTTGACATGCCTAATTAATGATTTTGGCTAGAGCGAAGGGAACATTCTTGCTAAGTCCATGATAGAGGAGTTTAACAATCAATGCCACCAACATTGAGGTAGATGAAGGGCTTGGTGCTCTTGATTAAATGCGAATCCCATACCCTCATAGATGATAGAATCCAATGAAAATGTTGCAATTCTGCCAATCCTGAAGTCCTGAAAATTGTAAAGTTTATTGAATTTTGAATGGAATATGAAATTCTACTTTCTTTGTATCAAGTCCAATGAGGTTGTATGTTAGTGTTTGCACTTTAATTGAATTATGTTAGATCTTTAAACTGAAAGATAGACAAGCACAACAATACACAAGAGGCACAAGAAATTTCCTCGGGGAAACCATAAAGGAGAAAACCCCGCAACTTCTTCAGTAATAGTTTCGTCACTAGTACAATATCAAACCAAGATAGAAAACCAAAAGACAAGATGACTTCTGCAGCTCCTTCTTTCTTCTCCAGCGAACTTGTCTTTTCTCCTCCTTGGTGCGAACTTGCTTGAGTGAGAGTGATGTCCAAATGAGAGAGGGTGCCTCTCTATTTATACTTTATGTGTGACTGACCTAATTCCCCAATGGGGCCGACTTCCTTAGCTGACTGGGCTGACCTCTCCTAGGGAGATTCAAAAATACATTTTACATTTATTCTTTTGGGGACTATTGCCCTGACTTACAATGTAGGTTTTACCTCGATATTCTTACATGACCAAATACAATAATGACATCCCCGAACGGAGGAAAAACATCTCCGACGGAGATACAATAAAAGTACAATAATAATATAATAATAATATACAAAAGAATATCTTCCGAAGTTACATTTACAACAACATTGTAACCACTCTCAAACATATTGAAACAATTAATGGTAATATTACCATTAATTACCATTTTTTACTGATCAATGTTTTACTGAACTGTCGTATTTTTGAAAGTGGCATCGTTGAAGAGATTGTAGTAATGCACATCCACTATCATTTGGAACAGGACATTTTTTTTGAAACAACTCTTTTGGATATAATTTAGTTACATTAACATAACACCGTCAGCCACGTCAACAATCAAGGTGCCCCCATCTCAAGGTTGAGAGCTGCAGTCTCCTAAACAATTTTGTATGTTGTTTTTACTGCAAACATTTAAATTTTTTAAAATAGATGCAAGTGAACACATGCATGCATGCATGGACATCCAAGTATGTGAAATTTGTTTGTCAATTCATGGTTGCAAGTAGAATCAAAGTAGTTGGCTTTGGTTATGCATGTTTTAAAGCTTCAGTTCCTCCTCACCTGCTTTCTGAGCATCGAACTTTCAGATTATCTACTTTCCCATCTTTTCTGTTGTTTATAATTGTGCTTTTATAACCATGGCAGATGTGTACTTGTTGGTGTAAGCTCTGGTGCAAATATTGCAGACCATGTAGCTCGGAAGGCAGTTCAGGCTGGAAATCTCTTAGAACCAGTAAAAGTGGTTGCTCAAGTGCTTATGTACCCATTTTTCATTGGTAGTGTGCCTACACAATCAGAGATCAAGCTAGCAAACTCCTACTTTTATGATAAAGCAACATGCATTCTAGCATGGAAGCTATTTTTGCCTGATGAAGAGTTCAGCTTGGACCATGTTGCAGCCAACCCTCTTATTCCTGGAAAGGAACCTCCCTTGAAATTAATGCCTCCAACGTTGACAGTGGTGGCAGAACTAGACTGGATGAAGGACCGTGCAATTGCGTATTCAGAAGCATTGAGAAAGGTGAACATTGATGCTCCAGTGCTGGAGTACAAGGATGCAGTACATGAATTTGCAACACTTGATATGCTCCTAAAATCTCGGCAGGCTGAAGCATGTACAGAGGATATGGCTATTTGGATCAAGAAATATATCTCCTACAAGGGCCATGAATTTTCATACTGACTTATCCTCAACATTTGATTTGGTTTTTACTTTTTGCAGAGTCAGACCTCTTGCACAATGAAGTAGACACAAATCCATGGTAAACTAGTTATGATAATTAAACTGGGGTCTATAGAGCATCAGGACACCGGTCAATCTCATCATGGTTTGCTTTTGGGTTTCCTGCATGTTTTTCTCCTTGTAAGTTTAGCTTCATAAGTTTGACAGGCCCCTTTACAAGGACTGATGAGGTTTTCAAATTATGTATTTTTACCTGCAAATACATATGTTTATAGTTTTCCTGGTAATGTATAGTGTATTATACACTGTAGCTTGGCAAACCTGCTACATGCCAGATCTGGTTATCTGAAATGCTGAATAACCTCCTCAGTTTGTGGCATCAGTGTTTCATGATGGAGAATAAGGCTACACGTATCCACATATGTAATTTCGTTCCACTTGGATCAAAGGTCATCCAATGATGAGCTCTTGTGAAATTTGGTATTCTTTTATATTTCACTCCCTTTGAGAATTTCGTAATTCCCTCCCTACACTGATGCAGCTAAAGTGGGTGTCTGGTACAGTTGTAGTGTGTATTGAAATCTATTTTGGGCATTTCTTGTCATCAGTGTGTTTATGGGATGAGCATCATTTTTGCGATTTTTTCTGAATCTATGTTAAAATCTAATGAATCCAACCCTCTGTACTTATGAAACTAACCTGCATGCAGTTAATTATCTCAGATATATTTTTATTAATGCAGACAAACTTCATTAAATAGCTTGAAATGAAGATTTCATCCCAAAGAAAACACAGTTATATTTGTGTGATTGTTAGGGATTTTACCAAAATGCAATTCCTAACTTACATAGTCAACTATGCCATCTATGCCATTTATATTTTCTGGGACAAGCAAAGCTTGCAATATTTTGCACTGGAGAATTACTTACAACTCCGAGCCTATATAATTAGAAATGCAGTTTATATCTTTTGAAGTGCAAGCATCAAGGTTTGAAATCTCTTATATTATGGTCCTGTTTTTGCTCATATGACTGGAACTTGTGCCACTGATTGTGTCTAATTTATGTTATTGTTTCAGAAATGATTTATGTTCTTAAAGGCCAATGTCGTTTTTTGTTGATGTTTTGTAGCCCAGACAGGAACTTCCACATAGGTTAGGTGTTAAACATGCTTGAAGTCATCTAAATTAATC
Source organism: Larix kaempferi (assembly GCA_027924585.1). Lineage (NCBI taxonomy): Eukaryota > Viridiplantae > Streptophyta > Pinopsida > Pinales > Pinaceae > Larix > Larix kaempferi. The sequence goes on along the minus strand of BSBM01000480.1, from coordinate 13,919,396 downwards.
TATTGTGTAATTCACTTTAGTAATAAAGTGAAAGTCTTTTATTTAGTTGTTAAGTCTAAAAAAGTGCATTTTAATGCATTAGTGGTTTAGGCTAATCTCAACCGTGGATCTTACCTTGAGATTAGGGTTTTGGTAGATTAGGTATTCAGCTGAAGTATAAAGAAAGGTCAAAGTAGATGGTAAAAACACATTTCATTCTTTACAAAGATAGTTTTGTCTGAAGGTGAAGAAAGAGGCCGAGTAAGAGGAAAACATGGCAGCAGTGAGAAGATCGACTTGTAGGGTTTGCAGATCAAAGATACCAGCATGTAAGGGCGATTCCGTATAGCTGTACATAATTATGTACAGATGTATGGGCATATCCATACGGATCCATACAGCTGTTTGGACATGTTGTACATGCCGTACAGTCGTACAGATAGGTCAGGGGCAGCAGATTCTCAAATTTGGTTGCTGGTTTTTTTCTTCCAGCGGGTTTAAAACCTTAGTTTTGAGGTGTCCTTGTAAGTTTTGAAGCATTAATGATAAACTGATTTGAAGGATAGATTTCTTGTGTACTTGTTTATGCTATTTGTATTTTTCAATCATCGGTGTGATTGATGCATGCTCAAATTTTATTTTTGTTATAGATTTGATTTATTTATTAAAGATGCATAGGATAGTAGTCAAGGGTATGAAAAGTTAACATGGTATCAAAGCTATCTCTCTGATTGAGACTTAGGGGTTTACTTTGGGTAGATCAGTTGTAGGCAGCAAAGGACTAGCAGCAAGGGTTTTCATTATTTGTGATTTGGGAGTTTGTACACCACATCTCAGAGATAGCATCAACTAGTGTAAGGTACGCAAACAAATTTGATGGTGCCTTGAATTTCCTAGCACAGAAAGTTAGGATAACTCTTCTATTAGAAGAGAATGACCTCTAGGATATTGTAAAGGACGTGGTAGCTTCGTCGACAAATCCATAGCTTTTGGAAGCTCACAAGAAAAAAAAAGTGAAAGCCAAACAAATGATCATGGATGCAATAAATGATCATTTGAACCCTCATGTATCCAAAAATATGATGATGAAGACATGTTCGATGCCCTATTAACCTTATGCCAGAGAGAGAACATTAACCAAAAGATGATTCTACACAAGAAGCTCAAATTTGTTGAGATGAATAGATCATACATTGTCACTAGTTATTTGATGGTCACACAAAACTGTGACCAACTTGTAGCAATTGGGTAGAAGATTGAAGACAAATTGTTAGTAAATAGGGTAATGAATGGGTGAAGGTCACACAAAACCGTGACCAACTTGTAGCAATTGGGGAGAAGATTGAAGACAAAGACTTAGTAAATAGGGCACTGAATGGGTTCCCACTTCAATGGGAAAAATTTGTCCAAGGTGTTTATGCTTGGGAGAATCTTCTCAACTGGGAAAGATTGTGGGATGATTGTATCCAGGAGGAGGCTAAGATGGAGACAAAGGTCAACAAATAGAGAGGTGACAATGACCATCCCTTCATTGGTCAAGTAAAGAAGGGGAGAGGTAAAGGTGTTGATGTATTTGTAACTTCGAAAGATATTCACTTGTATATTGTATGTACTACATTTGTACTTTATTGTATCCCCAACGGAGATGTATTATTCCTCCGATTGGAAGTGTCGTCATTTGTATTTGCAAGTGTCGCAAGTTATATTGTAAGTGTCGTAACTTATATTTGATGGGTTATTAGACCACCTTAGAGGGGTTGGCCTTGTATGAGTTAAGTGGAAGGGTTATTAGACTCCCTTAGGAAGTCGACCCAGTTAGGGTAAAAGGAAGGTTAAGTTAAAGTATAAATAGAGTGGTTGCACCACTCTATTTTCTCATTCACTCATTCATCCAACTCGCATAGTTGAGAGAGAGAGGAGTGCGCACAAGTGGAGGAGGAGTAGTTGCTGGAGACATCTATCTTTTGGGGTTTCATCTTTGTGATCTTTGTATTGGTGCTTATTCTATCTTTGAGGAAGTTGCTGGGTTTTTCACCTTCTTGGTTTTCTCTGGTGAAATGCTGTGTGTCTCTTGTGTTTGATATGCTGTACATGTTGTTCTCTCAGTTAAGATCCTAGATCATATTGAATTAAATGATGAAAAACTAACATGGTATCAGCGCTAGCCTGAAGGAAGGCATTGTATGGCATTTACGACACTTGTTGCACTTGCGACAAATTGGAAGCTAGGGCTTGGTATAGTAAAAAATAGTCATCGTGACACTTTCGCTAAAAATCTGTTTTGGCGAAGGTTCAGGATCTGAATTTTTTATAGGTCGAATAGCAGACACAGATGTACCCTGTGTAAAAATTTCAGCCTCAGATTCGTTGTACTTTGTGAGATATGATTCATACAAGTTAGGGTTTCTGCCTCTTCCAGAATGCAGCCCTAAACAGGCGACCTAGGCACAAAGGTCATATCTCGGGCTAAGAAGCTCCAAATGGAATTCTGTAAAAAGTGACAGTTAGGGCACGGACTGTAGTTTCACAGGTCCGAGTTTCAGAGGTCGAAGTTGAAACCGTGACACGTGGCACTCCGTGCAAGTTCACTATGTTGTTTCATCCCATAAACAGGTCATGTTGCGACACTTAGCATATCTCTCTCATGGATAATCCATTGGAGCTCAGATCTGTGGGGTTGGAAAGATTACAGGTCAGTCTACCACAGATCGAAGTTTTAGACCCCGAGGATCCGAAATTTCAGAGATGCACCAGAAACAATATGGCATATATTTCCATTAAAACAGAATTGGATTCTGAACATTTTCATTTTTGGCTTGTCATTGCTGCGGGAAATTAGGGCTTTTGACAGAAGTGGAATTTTGGAGTTCTCTCAGCGTATGATTGCTCTCTTTAGCAAAATCGAAATTTAGAGACCAAGGTCGAATTTTTTGGTTGGGTGAATCTCCGGAAAAGGCAAACCCTAATTTGACTTTTGGACCAAAAAAACAAAAAAATCAGATTTTGACAGAAGTTGCAGATCCAAACTTCGTAGGTCATTTTTGGAGGATCAATTTTTGGAGTTTTCAAAATCTTAGCACACCAGCGTGCTTGCCTCAGTTAATTGCATCTCCCTGTCTAGAAAGCCTTGTACGGTTTGAAACAAGCACTCAGGACGTGGTATGGCAGGGTTGACAACGTCCTGACTAGTTTGGGCTTTATCAAGAGTAAAGTAGATTCCAACCTTTACTATAAGGTTGAAGAAGGAAATCCAATGATACTCCTACTATATGTAGATAACCTGTTTGTGACAGGTGAGGATGGGTTGATTGTCGACACAAAGAGGAAGCTTGCTGCTGAGTTTGAGATGAAGGATTTGGGTATGATGCATTACTTTCTAGGTATGGAGGTGTGGCAGAGTGCAGATGGAATCTTCCTTGGACAAGGGATGTATGCAATCCTGAAGAGGTTTGGGATGATGGACTGCAAGGCCATGGCCACACCTATGGCATTGAACCTGAAGCTATTGAGTGATGCTTCATCAGAGTCGGTTGATGCCACAATGTATCGTCATATGATTGGGTCCTTAATGTACCTAACGAATACAAGACCAAATATTTGCTTTGTTGTGAACACATTAAGCCTGTTCCCGACGGATCCTGGACATGTTCACTTGATTGCTGCAAAGCATATTCTGAGGTACCTGAAGGGTACGATTGATTATGGGCTCAAGTATAATGCGAATCAAAAGTTTAACCTGGAGGGTTATGTTGATTCAGATTGGGCAGGCAGTGCTGCAGATAGGAAGAGCACTTCGGGGTGCTGCTTCAGTATGGGGTCAAGTGTGATCTCTTGGTTTAGCAGGAAGCAATCCTGCGTAGCACTGAGTACATCCGAAGCAGAGTAAGTCGCAGCTTGTTCGACTAGTTGTGAGGCAGTATGGCTAAGGAAGCTACTGTCTAATTTGTTTGATCTCCAGTTGGATGCTACTTGTATCTTCTATGACAACCAGAGTTGTGTGAAGTTGTCTGAGAACCGGCGTTCCATGACAAGTCGAAGCATATTGAGATCAAGTATCACTATATCAGGGATATGGTGCAGAGAGGAGCAGTGAATCTCCTGTATGTTGCGACGGACGAGCATATAGCAGATGTGTTGACCAAGCCACTAGCCAGGGTAAAGTTCGAGTACTTTAGAGAAAGGCTTGGTGTTCTTCAGATTGAAGATACTTCCAGGAGGAAGTGATGGGACACATATGCAGGAGCCATTCCAAGCATGGTGGTAGGAGGGTCCTCCCCATGGCTATGGATGTAAGTGCTGTGTGATGAGCATCCGGATGATGCTCCGCTATGAACATCCGTACGATGTTCTGTATGATGATGATTAGTATGATCATGAGCATCCGCATGATGCTTAGTGCGAGGATGATCAGTATGATCATGAGTATCCGGATGATACTTCGTGGTCGTGGAGATCCTATAGGTTGAGCAGGAAGCTCGTAATCAGTCCTGGGATGCTCTTTCGAAGTTTTTCCTGATAGCATATAATCACTCCCTGGGAGATCCTATAGGTTGAGTAGGAAGCTCGTAATCAGTCCTGGGATGCTCTTTCGAGGTTTTGCTTGTTCGCATGTAATCAGTCCTGGGAGATCCTATAGGTTGAGCAGGAAGCTCGTAATCAGTCCTGGGATGCTCTTTCGAGGTTTTGCTTGTTCACATGTAATCAGTCCTAGGAGATCCTATAGGTTGAGCGGAATCTCGTAATCAGTCCTGGGATGCTCTTTCGAGGTTTTGCTTGTTCGCATGTAATCAGTCCTGGGAGATCCTATAGGTTGAGCAGGAAGCTCGTAATCAGTTCTGGGATGCTCTTTCGAGGTTTTGCTTGGTCGCATGTAATCAGTCCTTGGAGATCTTATAGGTTGAGCAGTAAGCTCATAATCAGTCCTGAGATGCTCTTTTCACGTTTTGCAGATGCACATAATCAGTCCTGAGATTCCACTGGATGGGCCACTCGCATAGATGATGAAGACCTACATGGAGGCTAGGCCTACATCCCGCATGAAAAAGGGTTGGCTCTGTAGAACTTCCTATGACGTGAAGAATTGAGAGATAGCACTAGTGATCGAGATGATGAGTACAACAACAGTGACGATGATGCTCCGTGATCCAGTGACGATGATCCAACTCTAGTATTGAAGACTTGTGCCTATATGTATTGATGACCCGTGTCAAGAGAATACCTTCCTAGTTAAGAGGGAGTGTTGATGTATTTGTAACTTCGGAAGATATTCACTTGTATATTGTATGTACTACATTTATACTTTATTGTATCCCCAATGGAGATGTATTATTCATTCGATTGGAAGTGTCGTCATTTGTATTTGCAAGTGTCGCAAGTTATATTGTAAGTGTCGTAACTTATATTTGATGGGTTATTAGACCACCTTAGAGGGGTCGGCCTTGTATGAGTTAAGTGGAAGGGTTATTAGACTTCCTTAGGAAGTCGACCCAGTTAGGGTAAAAGGCAGGTTAAGTTAAAGTATAAATAGAGTGGTTGCACCACTCTATTTGCTCATTCACTCATTCATCCAACTCACATAGTTGAGAGAGAGGAGTGCGCACAAGTGGAGGAGGAGTAGTTGCTGGAGACATCTATCTTTTGGGGTTTCATCTTTGTGATCTTTGTATTGGTGCTTATTTTATCTCTGAGGAAGTTGCGGGGTTTTTCACCTTCTTGGTTTTCCTTGGTGAAATGCTTTGTGTCTCTTGTCTCTTGTGTTTGATATGCTGTACATGTTGTTCTCTCAGTTAAGATCCTAGATCATATTGAATTAAATGATGAAAAACTAACAAAAGGACCCATTAATGGTAAGGAAAAAAATGAGGAGTCAGCCTCATAGTCAGGGAAGAAGGACTTGAGTAAAATCAAGTGCTTCATATGTCATAAGAACGACTATTATGCATCATGGTGTCTGGAGAAGAAGGGTAAATGAAAGAAACAACACCAAGTAGCAGCGTCAACTAAAACTCACATGAACGAGTTTGCCTCTAAGTTCAAGAAGGATTTCTCGATGGCATATTGCCTCTCTTCGAGTACAATTCCAAAGAACACATGGTATGTGGACATTGGAGCATCGAGACATATGACATCATAGTGGAAGTTATTTTCAAGTCTGGAAGAGCATAACTCTTTGGAGTCCAAGTTGAGCTTAGTGATGATGCCAAGTATTCGGTAGCAGGAGTTGGTACCATTCCTTTCCAACTTCATTCAAGTAACTCTTTAAACATTGATGATGTGTTATTTGTTCCAAATCTCATGAGGAATATGCTTTCAATTTCGGTCATAAGAGATGAGGGTTTTGTAGTAGAGTTCAAGAACAAGCAAGTCCTCATTAGACCGAAGGGGTTTAGCCCAGTATCAACTTAGGTGATTGAGGTTAGACAAAGCAATTTGTATAGGTTGCAGGGTGAACATGTTCGAGCCCTAGTTCATAGCACATAGAACTTGTGTGAGTTATGGCACAAGAGGATGAGGCATCTACATATCACTGGGCGTTTCCTATTCCGAGAGAGATTGTCACAGCTCTTTTGGAGTTCAGTATTGAGCAGCAGGATGAGTGAAGAGGGTCCATGCTTGGAAAGCGTGCCAAGGATGCATTCCCAAGTAGCGAGCACAGAGATAAGGGGATCCTAGATGTAGTGCATTTGGACGCGTGGATCGATGTTAGTAGCATCAATCACGTGAAGCCTATATTATGTTTCCTTCATTAATGACTTCTCTCACAAAACATGAACCTACTTCTTGAAGACCAAGGATGACTAATTCAACAGATTTTAGAAGTTCAATGCTCTTATGAAGAACTAGACTAGGAAGAAGATCAAGGTTTTGGGATCGTACAATGGGGGCGAGTATACCTCCAATGATTTTGAGGTTTTTTGCAAGGATGCAGGAATCAAGAGGGAGTAAATTGTTCCATACAACCCGCAGTAGAATCGGGTTGCAGAGCGGAAGAATTGATCCATCATCGGAGTTGCTAAGGCCATGATACATGACCAAGATTTGTTGATGTTTCTATGGGCATAAGCATGCAATGCAACAATCTACATCTAGAACATATCTCTTCACAGTGTTTTGGGGGACAAGGCACTAGAGGAGGCATTCACTTGTGTGAAGTCGGAGGTGAGTAATTTTTGCATCTTTGGCTGTCTAGCTCACATCCATATACTAGTAGAGAAGAGGACCAAGTTGGAGCCCTCCAGTAGGAAGGGTTTTTTTATTGGCTACAATGAGAATTCAAAGGATTACAAGATCCATATTCCAGGAAAAAGGAAGATAATTGTAAGCAGGGATGTAAAGTTCGAGGAAGACTTTGCATCCAGGAAGTCTCATGAGCTATTACTAGTGACAGAGGATGAGGAGTAGGAAGCTCTGAAGGTTGAGCTAGGGTCACTAGTGACTTTCAGTTCACGACAATAGCCTTTAGATGCATAGGAGGAGCCACCAACTCCTACCAGTTATATAAGGAGACCTTGATGGTTCACTCAGATATTAAAGGATGCTTAGGAGCAAATTGAGGCTCCTAGGAACATTTTCAGGGAGAGCAGATGTCTGAAGAATTTTTTGAACTACATGGCATTGATGAGCGGCATCATAGATTTTGAGCCCTCCAACTTTTAGTAGGCAATCGACCAACAAGTTTGGAGGGATGCCATGGTGGAGGAGTACACTTCCATCACAAAGAATAATGTTTGGGATTTTGTGCTTAGACCGGAGGGGATGTTAGTGGTGACTTCTAGATGTCTCTACAAGATCAAGCATGAAACAAATGGTAGCATAGAGAAGTACAAGGCGAGGTTCGTGGAAAGATGATTCTTCTAGAAAGAGGGAGTGGATTATGAGGAGACATTTGCTCTAGTCGCTAGGAGCACTTCCATTAGAGTAATGATGTCTTTAGTCTCCATCATGGGATGGAAAATATATTAGATCGACGTGAAGACAACTTTCCTCAATGGAATAATTGAGGAAGAAGTGTAAATCAAGTAGCCTCAAGGCTTTGAGATTAATGGAAAGGAGTTCCATTTGTGTAGGCTGAAAAGACCCTTTATGAACTCAAGCACGCATCGAGAGCATGGTATTCAAGGATTGATGGATACCTGTAGAGCATGAGCTTCACCAAAAGTGAAGTAGATCCCAACTTATATTTCATATTTGTTGAGGCTGATTTGCTCATTTTGGTGTTGTATGTAGACGAGTTGTTTCTCATAGGTTCAGAGAAGCTCATTGCAGGGTGCAAGGTAAATATGGCAGCTGAGTTCGAGATGGACATTGACTTGATGCATTACTTCTCCGGGTTGGAGGTTTGGTAGAGACTAAGGGAGATTTTCCTTGGGAAAGATAATTATGCAGTTGAGATCATGAAGAGATTCTAGATGGAGGACCGTAGGCCCATTGCCAATCCTATGATCACTAATATGAAGGTCACTGCTTCAGATTCAAATACAATGTATCCCATGTTTTAAAGACAACTGATAGGTTCCTTGATGTATTTGGTCAACAATAGGCTAGATATATGTTTTGCAGTGAACACCTTGAGTCAGTTCATGGTGGAGCTGAGGTAGGTGCATTGGGTAGCAACAAAACATGTGCTCAGGTACTTGAGGGGCACAATGGAGTTTGGACTGAGATATCTTGGAGATGGTGAAGTGAAGTTGTAGGGGTATACAGACTCAGATTGGGTAGGTAGTGCATCATATAGGGGAAACACCTCAGGGTGTTGCTTCAGTAAGGGATCAATGATGGTATCATTGTTCAGTCAAAATAAGACTTTCGTGGCACTCAGTTTAGTAGAGGCAGAGTATATGACAGCGAGTACAACTAGTTGTGAGGCCATTTGGCTTCGCAAGTTGCTTGCAGAGTTATTTGATTAGGAGTTGGATCCCATGATGATTTACTGTGATAATCAAAGTTGTATCAAACTCTTTTAGAATCCAGTTTTTCATGATAGGTCCAAGCATATTGAGATCAAGTATCACTTTATTCGAGATAGGATTTAGAAGGGAGCAGTAAAGCTCTAGTACGTGTTAAAGCTAATGCAATTGCGAGAGCCATTCTCTGGGAGGATGGCACCCTATTCAGTTAACTAGGGTTCCTAGTCAGTTAACCAGGTAGTGTAAGTCCCTAGTAGGTATCTAGGGCCCTCAACAGTTTACTGGGGTTCTTGGTCTGGGACCAAGCATGTTGGAGCCATGGCAAAGTCCCTAGCATGTGGCTGGGGCCCCTATCTGTCTCTAGGGAATTCTGGTAAGGGACCAGACAATTTCTTGGTCATGAGGACCAAGCAGATCCTACAGACAGAGACAAAGACATCCTGGTTTGGGCTAGCTAGACTCTTGGTCAGGGACCAAGCAGGGCCTGCAGGTGTACCTGGTCATTTAACCAGGTGGATCTTGGTCAGGGACCAAGCAGGGCCTGCAGGTGTACCTGGTCATTTAACCAGGTGGATCTTGGTCAATTAACCAAGATGCTGATGTGTGATGCCCTCCTCTCCTAGGTCTTCGAGATGGTTGAGCTAAGTTGTCTCCTCAAGGGACTGACCACCCCTTGTTGGAGTCATTGGCATTTGACCTTAGGAGCAGTAAGGAGGACCAGATGATCACATCATCCAGTTTGGACCTTCCTTATATGGCGATGATGAACTTTTAGTTATGGTATGGGACACTTGTGGATTACATACATTGAGAGAGAGATAAAAAGGGTTGTTTACTCGTACTTGTGGTTAAAGGGCTATCTTCCCATCTTGTTGACTTTTGGTTTAGCCTTGTGTTGGTTTGGTCTTGTGTTGACCCCTCCCTTGTTGGTCCTATGTGCCAGCGCCCCTTTTTGAGTGTGGTAACCTAACTCCTTTGTCATGTCCTTAGTACCCTCTCCTAAGACGTCTCAACAATAATTTACATTTTTTATTTGTGATAAAATTCCTTATTTGTAGGACATTTTGATCTTGTTTAAGTAACCCTAAAGTAAATGAAGAATTAGAAGGAAGAACCTTCTAGAAGTCATTAAAGGCTATAAATACAAGTCGAATACTTCATTGTGAGATCATCTTGAAGGTGAGATTTGAGATCTGATTGCTTATGTCTGATCTAGGGTTTTATGCTAACTTATTTGGGTTAAATTTTTGTACCAAGGCAAGTGTTGTTCACTCATGTGATGCCTAGGAGTGGACAACTTAAAATGTGGTCCTTAGTCACTTTACTAAGTGATGTACTTTATTTTTATAAAGCCACTTTATAAAGGAGGTTTGAGATTATTGGGCTGAGAGGCCCTTTCTACAGCCCAAAGTGGATGCGATGTGTCACGTCTGTTACATGTAGACATGTCAGCTCCAAATTTAAATTGGCTAGATTGTAAAATACGTTTATATAAATATACAATGAATTTCAATTTCAATTTCTTTTCACGCATCCTCATGTTTTAAATAATTTTTTTCATAAATAGCTACAAGAATAACTATTTTACTTCATAATCACTGAATGAATGCAATTTTTGCATATTTGTAGGCTTTGTGTGTTATTGTTTAGGATTCCAAATTGGAATAGTTGGCACGTTGATGAATATATTGGATTATGTATTGTTATGTTAATAATAGAACAATGAGTAAGATATTCGTTTTGTGATAATTGCAAATTAACCAATAATTGGGTAAATTGAAAGCATTTTACTTCACAATTAATGAATGAATGCAACTTTTGTTTATTTGTAGGATTTATATGTTATAATTTACAACATGAAATAGTTGGCACTGGGATGATTAAATTTGGGTAAATAACTATTTTACTTCATAACCAGTGAATGAATGCAATTTTTGCCTATTTGTAGGATTGATGTGTTATACTTTAGAACATGTAATAGTTGGCACTTCGACCATTAAATTTGGGTAAATAACTATTTTACTTCATAATTAATTAATTAATGAATTTTTTGCTTATTTGTAGTATTTATGTGTTAGCATTTACAACATTTACCACATTTACAACATTTACAACATCATTCCAAATTGGAATAGTTGGTGGTTAGATATTAGTTTTGGGTGAATATCTATTTTACTTCATAATTAGTTAATTAATTAATGCAACTTTGGCCTATTTTTAAGATGTCCAAATTGGAATAGTTGGTGCTTGAATGATTATAACCTAAAATATATTAGATTAAATGTATTTTTAAGTTGATAATATAACAATGAGCTAAATATTAGTCTTGTAATAATTGCATAATAATAAACAAGCATAGATCCATCTTAATGCTCTATCAAGCACCCAGGGATCAAATCCCTTGAGGTGCATAGCCTTTTTTAGAGTCTTCAACGTCCTGAATAGATTTGATCCCTATCGACCCTTGATAGAGCCAGATTTAAGCTGGATCTACACTGGTAAAATTAAATTGACTTTATGAGAATATTAAAAGTGGGTGAAATATTTAAAGTCTCATTAATTATTCAAGTGAAGTGCATTAAATTCATTTAATGAGAAAAATGTGAGCAATTAATGAGCACCCTATGTCTCATCAAGTTAAATTTTAATCCTATCCATTGGATGGAAGGAGTTGGTTATCTCAAATAAAACTAGGGAAATACATTCAAACCTACTTCATTGTTACCCAAGTGATTTGGAGAGCAAGAGAAAGAGAAGAAAAGAGAAGAGTTTGAGAGAAGTCGACCTTTTGAGAGAGAGAGAAAAACTGTGGAAAAACTGGCATGATTTCCAAGGCTATGGAGATGACATGGATCCCAAAGCAAGAGCAGTGAAGTACAACACAAAAATCGAGGATTGAATGCACACAAATTGAGGAAGGCACAGAAATCGAGGAGAATTTTGGGCACACAAATCAAAAAAATTTCTACATTTATTGCTGCACGTATGTGAGACCATACTGTTGGTTTTGGGCACGATTTTTGAGACAGTTTGGGCACAATTAATGTTGTTGTTAGGCACATAAATCGAGGCAGGGACAAATTCTGCGTTTTAATTAATTTTGGCACAGAAATTGAGGCCACACATGTGAGGCCATACTGTTGTCAGGAGGGCACATATTTCGAGATAAAAATCTAAAAGTTTCTGCAGATCGTACAGTGACTGTTCGACACACTTTTTGAGAAGGAAATTGTTGAGATAAGTACTACTATTAATTTGTCTTTGAAAGAAATAAATTTTTTTCTCTGAACAGGTTTTCTCTTTGTGGTTTTATCCTGGACCAAGTTGGTCAAAAATCACAATGTCAAAAATTTATGTGTTGCTGTCCTATAATTTTATAAGTTGTTTAAAGTTGAAAAATTTCCATGTGTTTCAAGAAAAATTAATTTTTCATGCATGTAAAGTGATTTTACAACTATGGGGTTTGGGAATTAAATTTTATGTGAAAATAAAAACTTGAAACCGGGTTGGAATCCTAAATTTTTTATGGTATCAGAGTTGATATAAAGGGCAGAAATAAATTTCAGAGTGAAATTTTAGACTTGGATAGAAGGGAGAACAGGTTGGTTGTTAAGTTTACAGGTTCTTGGATTGTTTGTAGTTATGGTCACCGGACTTCGATATGAAGATAGGTTCGATGGGGCAGTAAATTTTAGCCCATGGAAGGTTAGAATTGTAACGATTCTGGAAGAAAACGAACTCTGGGATATAGTCAATAGTACACAAGCACATCCAGTTACAGTTCCTACCGATGCTACAGATAAGGTTGCTTTTGTCAAGAAAGATGTAAAAGCGAGAAGGATCATACTTGATGCTATGAAGAATCATGTGATCCCACATCTCACAGGAAAAGATCATGCATTTCAGATGTGGACTGCCTTAACAAACTTGAACCAAAGTTCCAATGAAAACTGGAAAATGGTACTAAGGGAGAAGTTGAAAGGCATTCGCATGAACAAGGGTGAAAACATGGCTACATACCTTACTAGGATTACACAGGTCAGAGATGAACTTGGAGCAATCATGGAGGTTGTACATGGCAGTGAGTTGGTATAGACAACATTGCATGGTGACAAAGCTACAGGCCATATTTGTGGAGTCCGTAGTTGCTCGTGAGCATATGCCTTCTTGGGATTGTCTCTGGGACTACTTCATCCAGGAGGAGACCCATAGAGGGTATCTACAGGGAAGTTAATCTCAGAGTATGGAAGATGAAGAGAATGTGGCATTGGTAGCAAAGGGAAAGAAGAAAAATTTCAAGAAGGGCCCTAAGAGTGGGGCCAAGCAGCGGAGTGGCGAGCAGAAGAAAGACATGAGCAAAGTCAAGTGTTTTGCTTGCCAGAAGTTTGGGCACTATGTTGGACAGTGTCCGAACAAGAAGAAGAAGCAGTAGACAACAACTACTGTAGAGATTGATGAGTAGACATCTTAGTTTGAGAGAGAGTTTTCTCTCTATACTAGTCAAGTTTTCTCTCTATAGTAGTCATTTAGAGAGAGCATCTGTTACTAGTATTGATGTATAGGATTAGAGGGAGTATTCTCTACTAGTTGGTCATCCTTCGAGTGTCTCCACTGGTACATGCACCTGGTACATTGATAGTGGGGATTCGAGCCATATGACAGGTGCACGTGATATGTTTACAGAGTTTGTTGAGATAGGCTTGGACTTGGAGGTGGTGTTGGGTGATGACACTATTTCAAAGCAGTTGGGTGAGGGACTGCCACATTTCAAAGGGATTCCATGGAGCCCATGACACCGAGGGATGTCTTGTATGTCCCTGGGATGAAGAAGAACTTAATATAAGTTTCCAATATTGACGATGGAGGATTCATAGTATATATCCTGGATGGGAAAGTACATATGTTTCCCAAAGGATCGAGTCCTTTTGCATCGTTTGTGATTGGTGTGAGATGTGGAAAACTATACAAGCTCTTATTTTAGGCTCATCATGCTTTGACACATAGCAACAATAGTACAGATCTTTGTGAGTTATGGCATAGGAGGATGGCTCATTTGCATCATCTTGCTTTGAGGACGTTGAGAGATATGACTACAGTTTTTCCGGAGTTCAACACATAATAGAGTGGAGTGTGCATAGGGTGTGCTTTGGGAAAGTATACCAAGACTGCTTTTCCGAGCAGTGATAGCAGGTTAGTAGGTATGTTAGAATTGATTCATTCTGATTTGTGTGGACCCATGTCATCTACCTCATTGACAGGATTTGAGTATTACGTCATTTTTATTGATGACTACTCCAGGAAGACTTGGATCTACTTCCTGAAGAACAAGAAATCATAAGAAGTCTTGAAGAGGTTCCAAGAGTTCAAAGCTCTTGTGGAGAACCAAACAGGGAGGAGGATTCAAGTGCTCAGGTCAGACAATGGGGGTGAATATACCTCCAGTGCGTTTGATGAGTTTTGCAGACAGGAGGGCATCAGGATGCAGTTGACTGTTCCATACACTCCACAGTAGACTGGAGTTGCAAAAAGGAAGAACAGATTTAGTGGGAGCATCTAGAGTGATGCTCCATGATCAAAGTTTTCATTTCCTTCCAAGGGCCAAGGCCTGTAGCACTGCTACTTAAATTCAGAACAAGAGTTCGTACTGAGCCTTGGGGTGCAAAACTGTTGAGGAGATGTTCATTGGTAAGAAGCTTGAGATAGGTCACTTTCACATATTTGGATGCCTCACATATTCTCATGTCTGTTCAGAGAAGAGGAAAAAGTTTGAGCCTACAATAGAGAGAGGTATCTTTGTTGGTTATGACGAGACTTCGAAGGATTTCCACATATACCTTCCAGCACAGAGGAAAGTTGTTGTGAGGAGGGAGGTGGAATTTGAGGAGGAGTGAGCCTTCAGGAAGTCTCGGTCAGAGTAGGATGAGCAGCATGTTCCTACTTCACAGGTGAGTGCATCTCAGAGTCCAGGTGTTCAGGGTGTTGGGTCATAGGTGTCAGGAGTGATAAGTTCACAGGTTTCAGGATCTTTAGATTCAGGGACTCAATATACAGAGACTTCAGGAACATGTCTAGGTTCTCGGATTACAAGTTCACTAGCCGTGGGTTCTCAGACCCCCAATGTTACTTATTTTGGGAGACATGTGTCAGATGAGGATGTATAGGAGGAGGGTTCTCCAGAGGAAGCTACTTCAAAGAAGAGAAAGCCAAGTTGGATTAAGGAACTCATGAAGGAATCTTCCGAGTTTGTGGGGAGACCCAAGAGGGAGGTCAAAAAGAGTAAAGCACCAAAGATATTTCCCAGCTATATGGATATGGTGACTAGCCTTTAGGAGTCGGAGCCTTCTACTTTTGAGGAGGCAGCTGCACATCAGGTTTGGAGAGATGCCATGGTGGAAGAGTACAGTTCCATCATGAAGAATGATGCGTGGGAGATAGTTCCAAGACTAGAGGGGAAGTCAGTTGTGACTTCCAAGTGGCTCTTCAATATCAGGCATGCTGCAGATGGCAACATCGAGAAGTATAAAGCTCGGTTCGTGGCGCGAGGCTTCTCACAGGTAGAGGGAGTTGACTATGATGAGACATTTGCACCAGTGGCTAGATACTCTTCCATTAGATCGGTGATCTCTATTGCTACAAAGATGGGTTGGAGCATTCATTAGATGGATGTGAAGACAACATTTCTTAATGGTGTCTTATAGGAGGAGGTATATATGGAGCAGCCAAAGGGATTCGAAGTGCATGGGAGAGAGTCCCATGTGTGCAGGTTGAAGAAGGCCCTTTATGGGTTGAAGCAAGCTCCGAGACCTCGGTATTCTAGGACCGATGCATATTTTTAGGAGTTGGGATCCAAGAAAAGTGAGGCAGACCCTAACCTTTACTACATTATGATTGGTGGGGTCCCACTTATTCCTGTACTGTATGTAGATGACTTGATCATTACAGGTGCATATAGAATCATTGCAGAGTACAAGAAAGGTCTTGCTTCGGAGTTTGAGATGAATGAGATTGGACTGAGGCATTACTATTTGGGTTTGGAGGTATGGAAGGATCCTAGGCACATCTTTCTCGGACAGGGGAAGTATGCTTTATACATTTTGAAGAGATTTCGGATGGAGGAGTGTAGACATATGACTACACTGATGATCACCAACTAGAAGAAGCTTTGTGCTTTTGAGGGAGAGTTGGTAGATCCGACATTATATCCTCAGTTAATTGGTTCTTTGATGTATTTGGCCAACACCAGGCCAAATATTTATTTTGTAGTGAACACTATGAGTCAGTTCATGGCAGAGCCTCAGAGAGTTCATTGGATTGCTACAAAACATGTGTTGAGATACTTGCATGGTACAATTGATTTTGGTCTGGATTATAAGAGAGGAGATGGAGTCAGATTGACTGGTTATACAGATTTTGATTAGGCAGGCGGTGTGGCAGATTGAAAGAGTACATTCGGGTTTTTTCAGTCTGGGCTCAGCAGTGGTGTCTTGGTTCAGTCAGAAACATAAGTCTGTTGCGTTGAGTTCTACAGAGGCATAATACATGGAAGCTAGTTAGGCCAGTTGTGAGGCCATATTGATTCGCAAGTTGTTGGTTGGATTATTTGGTCTGGAGTTGATTCCTACAATGATTCACTATGATAATCAAAGTTGCATCAAGCTTTCCGAGAATCCAGTGTTTCACGACATTTCAAAACATATTGAGATCAGATATCACTTCATTCGTGACTATGTCCGGAGAGGTGCAGTGGAGTTGCAGTATATTCCTATTGAGGAGTAGGTGGCAGAGATTCTGACGAAGTCTTTGGGAAGATGCAAGTTTGATAATTTTAGAGACAAGTTGGGAGTTGTGAAAACACTTTCCTCGGTAAGAGGGAGTGTTAAATTTTTGTACCAAGGCAAGTGTTGTTCACTCATGTGATGCCTAGGAGTGGACAACTTAAAAATGTGGTCCCTAGTCACTTTATTAAGTGTGATGTACTTTATTTTTATAAAGTCACTTTATAAAGGAGGTTTGAGATTATAAAATTAAATTGACTTTATGAGATTATTAAAAGTGGGTGAAATATTTAATGTCTTATTAATTATTTAAGTGAAGTGCATTAAATTCATTTAATGAGAAAAAAGTGAGCAATTAATGAGCACCCTAGATCTCATTAAGTTAACTTTTAATCCTAGCCATTGGATGAAAGGAGTTAGTTACCTCAAATAAAACTAGGGAAAGGAATTCAAACCTAATTCATTGTTACCCAAGTGATTTGGAGAGCAAGAGAAAGAGAAGAAAAGAGAAGGGTTTGAGAGAAGTCGACCTTTTGAGAGAGAGAAAAACCGACATAATTTCCAAGGTTATGGAGATGGCATGAATCCCAAAGCAAGAGCAGTGAAGTACATCACAAAAATTGAGGAGGATTGAATGCATAGAAATCAAGAAAGTCACATAAATCAAGGGGAATTTTGGGCACACAAAACGAGAATTTTTTTGCATTTATTGCTGCACACGAGTGAAATCGTACTACTGGTTTTGGGCACGATTTTTGAGACAGTATGGGTGCAGTTAATGCTGTTGTCAAGCACATAAATAGAGGCAGGGACAAATTCTGTGTTTTAATTAATTCTAGCACAGAAAATCGAGGCCACACGTGTGAGGCTGTATTATTGTCAGGAGGGCACATATTTCGAGATAAAAATATGAAAGTTTCATTAGGCCATACAATGACTGTTTGGCACACTTTTCGAGAAGAAAATTGTTGAGATAAGTACTGCTGTTAATTTGTGTAATTACTCTATGAAAGAAATAAAAATCTCTCTCTGAACAGGTTTTCCCTTCGGGGTTTTATCCTAGAGCAAGTTGGTAAAAAATCACTATGTCAAAAATTTATGTGTGGCTGTCTTATAATTTTCTGAGTTATTTAAAGTTAAAAAATTTCCATTTGTTTCAAGAAAAATTAAATTTTCATGCATGTAAAGTGATTTTACAGCTATGGGGTTTGGGCATTAAAATTCAGGTGAAAACCAAAACTTGAAATCGGGTTGGGAATCTTAAAATTTTTATGGGTGACATCTAGGGTTTCCAGACTTCTCTTGCTTGAACACTCTCTCTTGATTTGGGGTCTCCTCCACAACATTGCTACCCTTGAAGCTTCCACTAGCTGTTCGCTTCTTCCTTCTCCCTCACGTGTGAGCCGTATTTTGTTTTGAGACTGCCGTACCCTATTTTGAGGCTGCCGTACCTTGTTAAGGGTGATATTGTTTTGCTTGAGGTTGTTGTACTCTTCTGGAGGGTGATTCTGTTTGTTTGAGGCAACATACCTTGTTTGAAGGTGTCGCAACTGTATTTGAGGGTACTACTGCTTATGTGAGGATGTCGCTGCTGCTTGTGATAGTGCTGCTGTTTCTTGTGAAGGTGTCGCTACTGCTAGTGAGGGTCTGATGCCTGTTTAAGAGTACTGCTGCTACCTTTGAGAGTGCCACTGCTACTAGTGAGGGTCCGCTTCCTGTTTAAGGCTACCGCTGCTTCATGTGAGGCTGTTGCTACCTTGTTTGAGGCTACTGCTGCTTGTTTGTGAGGGTACTGTTGCTTGTGAGGGAACTAACGCTGTTTGTGAAGGTACCGCTGCTTGATGTGAGGGTACCACTACTTGTTGAGGCATGTTTAGGACTGTATTGACCTCTTGAAGGCTACTGCTGCTTGTTGGGAGTTGTTTCAGACTGCTAGGTGGTTGCTGTCCTTTGTTGAGGATGTTTTGTGGTGTTCGTTCACTACTGTGAGGTGTTGTGAAATGCTTGAGGCTATCTTTCATTGTTGGACACTTGTTGGTTGTTTTGGTTAATGTCTTGTGGAGGATCTTGAATGTGCCGTACCCTCACTTAACTACTGTACCTATCTAACTCTATTCTTCAACACATTCTCTCTCTCTCTCTCTCTCTCTCTCTCTCTCTTAGGTATGTGATTACCCTTATGTAAGGGTCAATTATTTGTTCTAATTATTGATTTTCCTCTGAGAGGCAAGATCTGATCTGAAAGTCAAATCTGAGTATAAGGAAGGACCTCGCCATCAGATAAGTTATCAGAACTTGAGTTTTTGTTTGTGAACTTGATTCTCTTATTGATTATATTTTTACTACTGCTGTACTTTATTTCAGTATTATCTTTTTTAATTTAATTTTGCATTAAAGTACATTTTTTCTTATTTACCGTTGATGTCCTATTGTTATTATTTTACTTCAGTGGTACTGTTGTTATTGTTTTTTTTGCATTTAGTTAAATAATGTCTTAAAACCCTAAACATTAACATGGTATTAGAGCTTAGGGTTTGTAGCTAGCTCTGTTTTGCATCCTAACCGAGCCTACGTAGATCCTAAGGTAAGGGTTTGAACTTTATCTAACTTGGTTGCGGGGGTTCATAGGACATCAAAGTGATAAAGCATGTAAAGATATGATATTTAATCATTAAATTTCGCTTAGAGGAACAATGTACCATTTAGACACCAGTGCATTCAGTTGTATGGCCACATAAGTATTAATTTCCTAGAAATAAATGTTTCTGCCAAACTTAAAAAAAAGACAACTCCAGTGGTACTACCAGTCTATGCCCTAAGTGTAACATCAGAAAAGAGATGATGGAATCTG
Organism: Larix kaempferi; assembly: GCA_027924585.1. Lineage (NCBI taxonomy): Eukaryota > Viridiplantae > Streptophyta > Pinopsida > Pinales > Pinaceae > Larix > Larix kaempferi. The sequence goes on along the minus strand of BSBM01000480.1, from coordinate 13,899,885 downwards.
TAGGCTATGGATTTGATGACTCCTTGAAGAGGCATGTCGGTTATAACTAGCAAGGTTTGAATCAGGTATGTTTTCTGTGATGAGTAAGAAGCTTACTTAACTCTTCATATGTTTAGATCTTGACTTGTGTATCTTCATGATCAATAGTACATGAATCAAGGGTGTACATGATCATGATACTTTCTAACTTGATCATTTTACAGTGTAAGTCTAAAGAGTGTTGTGATTCATTGAACAATATGATCATAGTATACAGGTGTAAAGAAGTTTAGTTACCCGAGTAGCTATATTAGAAGTCATCTATGTATGAATTAATCATGACCATATATCTAGGGTTATGATGTGTGATGATACTTGATATCTTGAGAATGATATAATGCACACTTAAGAGGTACATGCTCAGATCTGAAAGACATTGGTTTATAATGCATAAAACTCAAAGACACTTGATCATGACATGACCGTGACTTCTGCTTGGAGGCAAAAATTAAGAGGGAGGACTCTTTTTCCCACATATGTTTGAATTATCACGTTTGATGGTGAAACATACTCTTATGAAATATTGCATATGTGTGTGACTGATATTATTCCTTTGATAACATCTAGATAGTTGTCTAGTATATGGATGGATTCTAAGACTATGTGAAATTGATTTTGGTTATTGCTAACTATTGGATTGAACTTAGCTTGAGGATGATATGACTTGCTTTGAAAGAAGTCTGCAAATCCTGCTTATGTTCAGATTTGGATGCATAGTTCCAGAGGGAGTTGAGTGCTTAGATACAGAAGGAGTAGGAGGCCCCACATAATCAGTTAATATAAATGTTCATCCTCCTAAATGTCGGCATAGATTCATCCAATTCACATGATCACAAAAAAAGACTTGCCATGTATTTGATATTGATGACTTGTTCATTACTAAAGAGGAACAACTAGTAAGCTCAGAGATCAAGAGGGAGACAACTATGCTCTTCAATCCACAGCAGAATGGGATTGCAGAAAAGAAAAAGTAAGAGATGTGACCTTATATGAGGAAGTTGTTTATAGTCACTTCATAGAGCCTCCTAGTAATATAGACATGGAAGTGCCAGCTTCAGAAATCCCAGTCCATGAGTCATCTCTTTCAGATGAGCAGAGGGAGGAGGCTAGGGAGCCTTCGGTTAATCTTTTTAAGGATCCTATTGAGAGGTGCTTCGGTTTGATGTCTCAGTTGAGCCACGTCACTGATTTAGATCCCTCCACTTATGAGGAGGAAGCCAAACATTAGGTTTGTAAATATGCTACGTTAAATGACACGAAGAAAGTGGTTCTCAGACCACAAGGGAAGTGATTTATAACTTCCAAATGGATCTATAAGATCAAGCTACTTGCTAACATCAAGATCTGTTTGAAGCTCTTAGAAAATATTGTGATCTATGATAGGTCAAAACACATCTAGAGGAAGTATCACTATGGTAGGGACATAGTGCAGAGAAAAACCATTAGGCTTCAGTATGTCCTGTCAGATAAATAGACTACCGATGTGTTGACTAAGCCTCTATCCACAACGAAGTTTGCGTACTTCTGGGACAAGCTTAGTGTTACTGAGAATGCCTCTCTTAATGAGAGGGAGTGTTAAAGTTAATGCAGCTGCGACAACCATTCTCTGGGAGGATCGCACCCTAGTAATTTAACTAGGGTTCCTGGTCAGTTAACCAGGTAGTGTAAGTCCCTAGCAGGTATCTAGAGCCCCCAATAGTCTATTGGGGTTCTTGGTCTGGGACCAAGTAGGTTGGAGCCATGGAAAAGTCCCTAGAATGTGGCTAGGGCCCCTATCTGTCTCTAGGGAATTCTAGTAAGGGAAAAGATAGTTTCTTGGTCATGAGGACCAAGCACATCCTATAGGAAGAGAGAGAGACATCCTGGTCTAGGACCAGGTAGACTCTTGGTCAGGGACAAAGCAAGTCCTGCAGGTGTACTTGGTCAATTAACCAAGTGGATCTTGGTAAATTAGCCAAGATGATGTGTTGTGATTCTCTCCTCTCCTAGGTCTTCGAGATGGTTGAGCTAAGTTGTCTCCTCAAGGGAATGGACACCCCTTGTTGGAGTCATTAGCATTTGATCTTAGGAGCAGTCAGGAGGACCAGAGGATCACATCATCCAGTTTGGACCTTCCTTATATGACGATGATAAAACTTTCAGTTATGGTATGGGACACTTGTGCATTACATACATCGGGAGAGAGATAAAACAGGTTGTTTACCCCTCCTTGTGGTTAGAAGGGTTGTCTTCCCATCTTGTTGACTTGTGGTTTAGCCTTGTGTTGGTTTGGTCTTATGTTGACCCCTCCCTTGTTGGTCCTATGTGCTAGCGCCCATTTCTGAGTGTGGTAACCTAACTCCTTTTTTATGTCCTTAGTACCCTCTCCTAAGACGTCTCAACAATAATTTATATTTTTTATTTGTCATAAAATTCCTTATTTGTAGGACATCTTGACCTTGTTTAAGTAACCCTAAAGTAAATGAAGAATCAGAAGGAAGAACCTTGTAGAAGTCATTAAAGGCTATAAACACAAGTCTAATACTTCATTGTGAGATCATCTTGAAGGTGAGATCTGATCTAGGGTTTCCTGCTTACTTATTTGGGTTGTTAATTTTTGTACCAAGGCAAATGTTGTTCACTCATGTGATGCCTAAGAGTGGACAACTTAAATGTGGTCCCTAGTCACTTTATTCATTGTGATGTACTTATTTTTATAGTCACTTTATAAATGAGGTTTGAGATTATAAAATTAAATTGACTTTATGATATTATTAAAAGTGGGTGAAATATTTAATGTCTCATTAATTATTTAAGTGAAATGCATTAAATTATTTTAATGAGAAAAACGTGAGCAATTAATGAGCACCCTAGATCTCATCAAGTTAACTTTTAATCCGAGCCATTGGATGAAAGGAGTTGGTTACCTCAAATAAAATTAGGGAAGGCATTAAAACCTAATTCATTGTTACCTAATTGATTTGGAGAGCAAGAGAAAGAGAAGAAAAGAGAAGGGTTTTAGAGAAGTCGACCTTTTGAGAGAGATAGAGAAAAACTGGCACAATTTCCAAGGTTATGGAGATGGAACGAATACCAAAGCAAGAGCAGTGAATTACAACACAGAAATCAAGGAGGATTGAATGAAAAAAAATTGAGGAAGACACAAAAATCAAGGATAATTCTGGGCACACAAACTAAGAAAATTTATGCATTTATTGCTGCACATGTGTGAGACCGTACTGCTGGTTTTTGGCATGATTGTCAAGATTTTCAAGACAGTATGGGTGCAGTTAATGCTGCTGTGAGGCATAGAAATCGAGGCAAGGACAAATTTTGTGTTTTAATTAATTTTGGCACAGAAATCGAGGCCACACGTGTCAAGCCATACTACTATAAGGAGGGCATAGATTTCGAGATAAAAATATGAAAGTTTCAGCAGGCCGTACAATTATTGTTTGGCACACTTTTCAAGAAGGAAATTGTTGAGATAAGTACTACTGTTAATTTGTGTAATTTGTCTTTGAAATAAATATAAATCTCTCTCTGAACAGGTTTTCCCTTCAGGGTTTTATCCTGGACCAAGTTGGTCAAAAATCACTATGTCAAAAATTTATGTGTGGCTGTCCTATAATTTTAAGAGTTGTTTAAAGTTGAAAAATTTCCATGTGTTTCAAGAAAAAGTATTTTTTCATGCATGTAAAGTTATTTTACAGCTATGGGGTTTGGGCATTAAACTTCATGTGAAAACCAAAACTTGAAACTTGGTTGGGAATCCTAAAATTTTCTTGGTATCAGAGCTGATATAAAGGGCATAAATAAATTTCAGATTTGTAAAGAAGGGAGAACATGTTGGTTGTTGAGTTTACAGGTTCTTGAACTATTTGTATTTATGGCCACTAGACTTAGAATTGAAGATAGGTTGGATAGGGTAGTAAATTTTAGCCCATGGAAGGCTAGAATTGTACTGATTCTCGAAGAAAACGAACTATGGGATATTTTCAACAGTACACAGGCAAATCCAGTTACATTTCCTACTGATGCTACATATAAGGCTGCTTTTGTCAAGAAATATGTAAAAGCGAGAAGGATAATACTTGATGTCATGAAGGATCATGTGATCCCACATGTCACAGGAAAAGATCATGCATTTCAGATATGGACCGCCTTAACAAACTTGTACCAAAGTTCCAATGAAAACCAGAAAATGGTACTAAGGGAGAAGTTGAAAGGCATTCACATGAACAAGTGTGAAAACATGGCTACATACCTTACTAGGATTACATAGGAAAGATATGAACTTGGAGAAATCGGGGAGTTTGTACATGGTAGTGAGTTGGTACATACAACATTGAATGGTGTGAAAAATCCATGAGCCATATTTGTGGAGGCCGTAGTTGCTCGTGAGCATATGCCTTCATGGGATCGTCTCTGGGACGACTACATTTAGGAGGAGACTCAGAGAGGGTATGTACAGGGAATTTCATCTCAGAGTAGGGAAGATGAAGAGAATGTGGCATTGGCAGCAAAGGGAAAGAAGAAAAAGTTCAAGAAGGGTCCTAAGAGTGGGGCCAAGCAACAAAGTGGCGAGCAGAAGAAAGACATGAACAAAGTCAAGTGTTTTGCTTGCTAGAAGTTTGGGCACTATCCTGGACAATGCCCGAACAAGAAGAAGAAGAAGCAGTAGACAAAAACTACTGCAAAGATTGATGAGTACACAACTTAGTTTGAGAGAGAGTTTTCTCTCTATACTAGTCATTCAGAGAGAGCATTTGTTACTAGTATTGATATACAAGATCAGATGGAGTATTCTTTGATAGTTGGTCATCCTTCGAGTGTATCCACCTCTACATGCACCTGGTACATTGATAGTGGGGCTTCGAGCCATATGACAGGTGCACATGATATGTTTACATAGTTTGTTGAGACAGGCTTGGACTTGGAGGTGGTGTTGGGTGATGAAACTATTGTCAAAGCAGTTGGGTGAGGGACTGTCACATTTCAAAGGGAGTCCATGGAGCCCATGACATGATGGATGTCTTGTATGTCCCTGGGATGAAAAATAACTTAGTATCAGTTTCCACTATTGAGGATAGAGGATTCATAGTATATATCCTAGATTCTTAGCAACACTAAGCTTGTCTTAGAAGTACCCATACTTCATCGTGAACAAAGGCTTATCAACACATCGATAATCTATTCCTCTAACAGAATATATTGAAGTCTCTGCACCATGTCCTTGATATAGTGATACTTCCTCTTGATGTGTTTTGACCTATCATAGAATACGAGATTTTCTGAGAGCTCCAAACAACTCTGAATGCCAGTAAGAAGCTTGATATTATAGATCCACTTGGAAGTTACAATTGAATTCCCTTGTTGTCTGAGAATCACTTTCCACACGTCATTATCCATTATCAAATGGATGTTTTCTATCATAGCACCTTTCCAAACTTGATGTTTGGTTTCCTCCACATAAGTGGAGGATTCTGAATCAGTGACGTGGATCACATTGGAGCACCCTTGAAGCTTCTCAATAGGCTCCTCAATGAGATCAACTAAAGGCTTCCTGTCCTTCTCCCTCTTCTCATCTGAACGAGATGTCTCATAGACTGAAATTTCTTGCAGTTCCATATCTAAGTCACTGGAATACTACTTGGAGTGATGGAAGGTCACATCTCTTCTTTCTTTTTCTGCAATCCCACTCTGCTGGGGATTGAAAAGCACAATTGGCTCCCTCTTGATCTTTGAATTCTAACAGGGGTTATGAACTAGAGCTTTAATAACATGTCCTGAAGCCTTATAAAGGTCACCTTCACGGAATCCAATCACAATGGCTGAGCTCATATTTCCATCCTTAGGCCACACTAAATCCTTTCCTTCTGAGAAGGCTATAGAGAACCCCTTGTCTTCTAAAATTTCCACCGAGAGAATAATATTCTTTAATCCAGGAACATATAAAATTTCCTTAATGTGAATCAATGTACCTGAATCAAGCTATAAGGCAATTGAACCAAATCCTTTTATGGCATATGTACTTCGATCTCCCAACTCCACTTTCACATTGAACTTCTTATCTTTGTAATCTATAAGAGCCTTCTTGAATCCAGTCATATGATTGGTGGCTCCACTATCTATCCACCAAGAATCTACTGAGTTGGATATGGAACCTCAGAGTGTTGAAACCAAGTAGCATTCTCTTTGATCTTGTTCTTTGGTCTCAACGTTAGCTTTCTTTTGTTGTGGCTCTTCTTCTTCTATAGCGGTTGAAGCATGATACTTCCCTCTATGCCATTTCTTGTTAGGAGGTTTCTTACAATCTTTTGCATAATGACCATACTGGCTACAATTATAACACCTTACCTTTGACTTATAAAAATGCTTACCTTGAGGTACCTTACCTTTGTCCTTATGCTGAGGGAATATTCTTCCCTTCTTTGTCTTGGCAGCAAGGGAATGATTATTTTAGGCAGGAGGACCATATCTACTTTGGATTCTACTTTCTTCTTCTAATCAATCGTGCCACAACCTATCAAAGCTTGGTTGAATATCTCTTCCATTTACTGCTGCAAGAAATTTCTCCCAAGATGTAGGAAGACCATCTATTGCTGTTTGCACAAGGTCATCATCATCTACTTCAAATCCAATTGCCATGAGATGATCTCTTATCTGAGAGATCTTTGAGAAGAAAGAGGCGACTGACTCCTCCTCCTCGATCTTCAATGAACGAAGCTGATTTTTCAAGACCCTCTTCTGAGTAGGAGCCTTCTTATCATAAATATTTTCTAGGGCATCAAAGAAATCTTTAGCTATCCTTAAAGGAGCTATTACAGGCATCAAATTGTTTTTAACTGAGTCAAAGATGGATCTCTTTGATTTGGATTGCTTCTTCTTAAATGCTTCTATTCCTTGATTTGTTGCGATCTCTTCCACAACCCTAGTAACCAAATCATCCAAGTCACTCTCCTCTAGAATGTTCAAAACAATAGCCTTCCATGCATTAAAGTTAGAGGCTCCTTCAAGCCTATCTTCTGACTTAACTGAGGTAGAAGCCATCTTCAAACCCTTACTATAAACTTGATGAGATTTGTCAAGAACCTTGTGCAATCAAGTTGGTTAAAGCTCAAACCCTTACCTTAGGATCTATGTAGATTCTGTTAGTCTGCAAAACAAAGTTAGATACAAGCCCTAAGCTATGATTCCATGTTAAAATTAGAGTTAGGTTAGGGTTTGAAGCATACAATTTAAAATTTTTGTACTTTAATGCAAAAATAAATTCCTAAACTAGAATTGAAACAAAATAAAATTAGTACAGTTGTAACAAGGAAAAATTAAAACATAATTTTCATCTCTTTCAACTTTTACACTCCCAATAGGTCACCGTGTTAAAGTTGAAGAATACAATTAACAATTGTATATCAAGAGAAATAACAATAAGACTAATTGAAGATCTAACTAACAATAAAAGAAGAATGAGTCTGATAACTTACTCAGTGAAATAGGACCTTCCTTATATGAAAAAATCTAACTCTTAGAACAAACTTTTCCTCTCAGAGGAAAGTCAACAACTGGAACAAAACTGACCCTTACCTGAGGGTTAGTACATACTTGAGAGAGAGAGAGAGATAATGGACTATAGGAAATATTCAGGACAATCAAGATGTACACAACAATTGTAACCTCAAATTAACATAGACTCAGACTTAAATCAAAGTGTGTGGCAACCATCAATAGATCACATCCCTATATCAATAGGAGGCATCCCTAAAGCTTTAGATATGATCCAAACAAATATTAACACAATATATCTGACCCAAACAAGTATTAACATCGTAGATCTGACCCAAACAAGGCATCGATCTCCACAATCAACCCTGAGCACAATAGATACGACCCATGCAAGGTATTAAAAACCAGCGGCCTTTACAAAAGATAACAATCATCCCACAAAACAGTCCACATGAAGCCTTAGAGGCTGCGACCCACCCTAGAAAACCTTATACAGGATACGACCTGCCCTATCAGCCCTCAAACAGGCTGTGTCCTTCTCTATCAGCACACAAAATGGTAGCGAATCAGTCCACAAAATAATGGCCTCCTCAAATGAGGTAGGAACACCTCCTTATAGGCTGCAGTCACTCCTAGTTAGCCCTAAAACAAATAGGACAGTTCACGGTGGGAAACATGCAACCTTAAATCAACAGTGGTCATCTCCAGACAGCTTCTAAATAGTAGCAACAGTCTCAGTCAAGCCTAGAATGGATGTAATAGGTGGAAACAAGGGAAACATAACCCTAGAAGGAACTCGACCCTCTTACACAAGGCTGTATTGTGGACAGAAGGCCCTAGGTAACCCTCTAACAACTGAAAAACATGCTCAAAAATAAAATCAACATCCCTAAGAAGATAGATCAGACTTGAAACCCTTGTTATCAACCAACGACACAATGTTGGAAACCCTAAACCAAACACTATAAATCAGAGATGAGATGAATCTTTTTGATGCATTCACAATGAGGAATTAGACTTGCATTTATAGCTTCTTAGTGGCTTCTAGAAGGATCTCCCTTCTAATTGTTCATTGACCTAGGGTTTCATCAAATAAGGACGATTACCAAAAAAATAGAAAATAAAATAGTGTCATGAAGTCTTTTAGGGGTGGGTACTAGGTTCAAGACATCATACATTAAGGAGGGTCACCACTTATAAAATTTAAGACATCAAAACAAATAGGTTTAGGTACCACACTCAAAGGGGGGCGCTAGCACATAATACCAACAAGTAAAGGTCAACACAAAACAAAGTTGTCGCAAAGCTAAACCCCATGGAACAAGGGTGGGTAAACACCCCTCAAACCATAAGACCAAAGGTATAACCACAATGTGGAAAGAAAACCCTTCTAACCAAAAGTCAAGGTGGTAAGGAAACCCTTCTAACTATAAGACAAGGAGCAACAAGGTGGGAAGAAAGACCTAAGGGTGTAATAACAAGGTGGGGATACAACCCATTTATCTCTCTCTCAAATGTACAAGTGTTCCATACATTAATTGAAAGTTCATCATCACCGTATAAGGAAGTTCCACACTTGATGATGTGATCATGTGGTCCTCCTGACTGATCCTGAGGTCAAGTGCTAGTTACTCCACCAAGGGGTGGCCGGTTCCTTGAGAAGAAAACCTAGCTCAACCATCTCGAAGACCTAGGAGAGGAGGTCATCACACATCATTATCTTGGTTAAATGACCAAGATCCACCTAGTTAACTGACCAAGTATGTACCTATAGGAACGGATTGGTCCTAGACCAATTAGAATCTACCTGGTCTCAGACCAGGAAGTATCTGTCTCAGCCTGCAAGATTTTCTTGGTCAGACCAGAATACCCTAGAGACATATAGGGGCCCTAGCCACATGCTAAGTACTTTTCCATGGAATAAACCTACTTGGTCCCAGACCAAGAACCCCAATAGACTGCTGGGGGCCATAGGGTACCTTCTAGGTACTTACTCTGCCTGTTTAACTGACCATGAACCCTAGTTAACTGACTAGGGTGCCATCCTCCCAGAGAATGGCTCTCATAGCTACATTAACTTTAACACCTTGTTGGTCCTATGTGCTAGTGGCCCTTTTTGAGTGTGGTAACCTAACTCCTTTGTCATGTCCTTACTACCCTCTCTTAAGACGTCTTAACAATAATTTATATTTTTTATTTGTGATAAAATTCCTTATTTGTAGGACGTCTTGACCTTGTTTAAGTAACCCAAAAGTAAATGAAGAATTAGAAGGAATAACCTTCTAGAAGTCATTAAAGGATATAAATACAAGTCTAATACTTCATTGTGAGATCATATTGAAGGTGAGATCTGAGATCTGATTACTTATATCTGATCTATGGTTTGATGCTTACTTATTTGGGTGATGTCTAGGGTTTCCAGACTTCTCTTACTTGATTGCTCTCTTGATTTTGGGTCTCCTCCACAACATTGCTACCATTGAAGCTTCCACCAGCTGTTCGTTTCTCCCTTCTCCCTCACGTGCTTGCCATACTTTGTTTTGATACTACCGTACCCTGTTTTGAGGATATCATACCTTGTTTAAGGGTTATACTATTTTGGTTGAGGCTACCGTATCCTATTTGAGGGTGCTTCTGCTTGCTTGAGGCAGCCATACCTTGTTTCAAGGTGCCACTACTGTATTTGAGGGTACTTCTGCTTGTGTGAGGATGCCACTGTTGATTGTGATAGTGCTGCTGTTGCCTATGAAGGTTCTCCTATTGCTAGTGAGGGTCCGCTACCTATTTAAGAGTACTACAACTTCCTATGAGAGTGACACTACTACTAGTGAGGGTCTGCTGTCTTTTTGAGGCTACTGCTGCTTCCTGTGAGGCTGCCGCTATCCTGTTTGAGGTTGATGCTGATTGTTTGTGAGGGTACTTCTGATTGTGAGGGTATCCTTGCTATTCGTGAAGGTACTGCTGCTTGATGTGAGGGTACCACTGCTTGTTGAGGACTGTTTAGTACTGCATTGACCTCTCGATGGCCACTGCTTCTTGTTGGGATTTGTTTGGGACTTCCAGGTGGTTTCCGTCCTTTGTTGAGGTTATTTTGTGGTGTCCATTCACTACCGTGAGGTGTTGTCAAATGCTTGAGGATGTCTTTCACTGTTGGAGACTTGTTGGTTGTTTTGTTAATTTCTTGTGGCTGACCTTGAATGTACCGCACCCTCATTGAATAGATGTACCTACTGTTGTACCTATATAACTCAACTCTTTAGCACTCTCTCTCTCTCTCTCTCTCTTATGTATGTGATTACCCTCAGGTAAGGGTCAATTATTTGTTCCATTTATTGATTTGTCTCCGAGAGGCAAGATTTGATCTGGAAGTCAAATATGAGTATAAGGAAGGACCTCATGGTCAGATAAGTTATCAGACCTTGAGTTTTTGTTTGTGAACTTGATTCTTTTATTGATTATATTTTTACCACTGCTATACTTTATTTAAGTATTATATTTTGTAATTTAATTTTGCATTAAAGTACATTTTTTCTTATTTATTGCTGATGTCCTATTGTTATGATTTTACTTCAGTAGTACTGTTGTTACTGTATTTTTTTTGCATTTAGTTAAATAATTTCTTAAAACCCTAAACATTAACCATATGTACCCATAAATCAATAGGTTGTAGATATTCTAACCAATCCCTTAGTAAAAGAGAAGTTTGAAGCATCCGTAGACAAACTTGGATTGGTATAGAACTCCTTCCTTGCTAAGAGGTAGTGTTGATGTTTTTTAGCCTGGACAAGAACTTATAAATAGGTTAGGTGTCAAACATGCATGAAGTTGTCCAAATTAATCTACTTTGTAATTCACTTTAGTAATAAAGTGAAATTATTTTAATTAGTTGTTAAGTCTAATAAAATGCATTTTAATGCATTAGTGATTTAGACTAATCTCAACCATAGATCTCACCATGGGATTATGGTTTTGGTAGATTAGGTCTTCAACTAAAGTATAAAGGTAGGCCAAAGTAGAGGGTAAAGACACATTTCATTCTTCATGAAGCCAATTTTGTTCAAAGGCAAAGAAAGATGCTGAGTAAGAGGAAAACAAAGAAGCAATGAGAAGATCGACTTGTAGGGTTTGTCGATCGAAGATATCAGCTTACAGAAGTGATTCCGTACAACCGTACATAATTATGTACAACTATATAGATAGATCCGTACAACCGTACAAACATGTCGTACTGTCGTATGGAAATGTCAGGGGAAACATGTTTTTATTTATGGTTGTTTTTTCTCTTCCAACAGGATTAAAACCTCAGTTTCAAGGTGTCCTTGTAAACTTTGAAGTATTAATGATAAATAAATTTGAAGGACAGATTTCCTGTGTACTTGTTTTGTCTGTTTGTATTTTTCAATCATCAATGTGATTGATGCATGCTCAGATTTTATTTTTGTTATTGAGTAAATTTTAGATCCGATTTTTTATTAAAGAGGCATAGGAAAACAATTACCTAGGGCATGAAAACTTAACAATCTTAACATTCGTTCAATTTAGAGACTCATACATTATTTATCCTTACCTTGGTCAATCATTAAAATCATAATTTTTATGAACAATAACCAAGTCCTTATATCATGGAGCCATGTTCTGATTATACATCCTAATGCTCCTGACATAGGCAAGTAATGGAAATATATATTCCTTGCCCCCAATGTCAAGAGACGCTACCTTGGAACAATTTTTTTATTCGGGTTGTAATCTAGGCTGCCAACCCTTCTTTAAATGCTCTCAACTCACCAAAACAAAAATAGGACGGTTCTATGTTAAATGTTGTCCACCAACTTTTCCATGGTGAATAGATTCTTGTCAATCTTATGGTGTTCCATATTCCTCTATTATTTTGTTTGATCATGTATTCGTCCTTAAAAAATGGTCCCTTTCCAATTGAAAAAGCTAATGGTTTGACATATTCAATAATCTATTGCATTCCTAAAATGCTTTAGCAACTTTGCAATCCCAACATGTTTGATAGTGCTTGTTTTGTGACAAATCACATATTAGTTATTAGTTAGACTTGAATATTGATGTCTATTGTTAATTTCTAGGGTTTGACTGCATCGGGAGTAGTGACATACATTTACAACGCATAGAGATGTGTAACTTTATTTAACACTAATAAACTAAATTGAATTAAAAAGAAAGAAAAGAAATAGATAAATAAATAAGAATATAATAATATAATAAACCAACATAAATCCATGTTAATTTTGATCTTTTAAGCACTGATAATTTTGTACCTCAATTTATTTTTGATCCCTATTGGTGCTTAATAGATCTTGGGATATTATGGATCTGTGTTGTTAAGACCAACCACCAAAGTACCTTAGCTTTAAAAACCGAGTGACTTGTCAATGGGAGCTTGGATGGTTGGTAAAGTTAGGGTGTTCATCTTTCTAGAGGCATTCCTACTTCTTGAGGTCCAACATGCCCATGTAAGTGGGCCATTTATTGTGGTTGGAGCAAGGTGCATGTCATGGATGGCTTTTGTAGAATAGATACTTCCCAAACCTAGTTGAGTAGTAGAAATATAGCTACCATAGTGTGTGAGATGTACTCTCTTCATTATAATAAATTCTTATATGAAGAAAAATAATGCTTGCTTGTGTTGACATGAATCATCCATAAAAAAGGCAAGATTTGTGGATATCTTGATAGCCCCCAATCCATCTAGTTTCATGATCTTGAATTGCCTGCTTTTTGTTATGTACTTGCAATTGAAGGATTTTGTCAAATTTGGACGTGTAGCTCTTTGATACTATAATATGGGTCTTTTATAGTATGTCCATTTTGAATGTTTCCAAATGGGAACTTAATAAACATCCAAGCTTTTATTTTAAACAAACTAAACTCTAATTGAGAAGTGTTCTCTAGAGGCTTTCTTGTTCACAAACTGTAGTCCTTGAGCAAAGTTCATAATTCTTTGTTATGACCATTCACAAAAATATGTGCTACAAGTCTTCCCAAGTATGGAATTTATTTTTTCTCTGATTTCTTTTATGCAAAAAGGGAGTTAAACCAATCTACCCCTTTGAAGGAAATATCCATATCTTTTCCTAGATCCAATACGCTCCTTGGTCAACCAAAATCCCAATGCAATTCCTTGGAAACTTGATTCTAAGCCAACATGATCCTCTTGTGTAGGCTTAACATCAGGGACAATGTACATTTTTTTAACAATAGTAAAAAAAAATACAAAGGATGAATATGGACCAGTATAATACCCTGGTGTAATTGGTAGAGGCTAGTTTGAAATTGGAACTTGAACATTAGTTGTTAATGACATCTTTAGTGAAATCCATCAATGTTAATGGGGCCTAGAAGGTGGGTCTCATAATAAGATCCACCAAGGAATCCCATTAGAAGGAGATACTGACAAGGTAAATCTATTTATTCTCCATTGATCACCCTCGTTTAGGTGAAATTGTTACCACTTTTGTTTTGAAAAATATTCGGAATACCTAGGATGAAATAAAGCAATTTTGATCATGGAGGGAATTCTATATTTCCATTTAGTGATAATTGTTTATTGTGGTCCCCTCTTTTGTTACATCAAATAAAAACCTATGGTAAATAAGCATGGCTTTTAACTTGATAATGTTTAAGAGAGGCATACAATGAGCCCACTACTAGATTTCACGCCTCCTTCCATGCTTGTTCGATGATTTTTTGCATTGGACTAATGTAGTTTCTAATGTCAATTTCACATCGTTAGTTTTGTGTCACTTAAGCTACGTTAGTGGCATTGAAACAACATCAAAATTAACATGTGTTTTGAACATTTTTTTATTGAAAAGCATGGACCAAATGCCGCTTAACCAATGTTGGCAACGCGAAACAAACATAGAATGTGTGTGGCTTGAGCGTCTCTTAAGATATGTCTTGAATGTGTAATGAACATGGATTAGTCATCACTTTAATGTCCCTTATAACATGTTGGAAATGTGGATCAAACGTGGCTTGAACATCCCTTATACCATGCTGGAAATGTGGATCAAACGTGGCTTGAACGTCCCTTAAGCGATGTTGGAAACATGGAGCAGACGTGGAACAAGTGTGGCATGGACACCCCTTAAGCCACGTTGGAAACATGGATTAGACATGGCTTGAACGTCCCATAAGCCACTTTAGAAACATAGAAAAATGTGGATCAAACGTGGCTTGAATGTCCCTTAAACCACTCCATGACGCGACTTGAACAAAAAAACCATGGAATTAACATCCAAGAGACGTGGAATGATTGTCGGTTAACCTATATAGATTCGATGTTTTAGTTATGTTATCGACACTCAACCCACGTCACTTGTACGTGGACTCAGCATAGTGTGAACACCCCTTAATCCATGTCATGAATGTGACTTGAACAAAAAAATGTGGAAGTGATGTCCAAGAAACGTGGAATGAATGTTGGTTAACATATACAGGGCATTTGATGTTTGAGTTATGCTATCAACACTCAACCCAAATCTCTTGTATGTGGACTCAACGTAGCATGAACGCCCTTAAGCCACACCATGAATGTGACTTGAACAAAAAAAATGTGGAAGTAATGTCCAAGAGATGTGGAATGAATGTCAGTTAACATATACATGTTCTACGTTTGAGTTATGCTATCAACGCTCAACCCATGTTGCTTGTATGTGTTCTCCTTATTATATTCAATGATGAGATGATGTGACTACATAAATCCCATCCATTTCCATTGTCATTTGTGTAGAATCTTATTGTAGGCTTGTAAATGTTGTAAAGGTGGGTGATTGGTGTGGATGATGATCTCCTTTCCCATCAAAGAGACCTTCCATTTTCTAACAACTATCATTAAGGCATAGATATTTTTGTCATATATGGGGTGTTATAGGATTAATCCATGAAACAATTCAAAATGATAACAATCAAGCTTACCTACTTGTGTGAAATTAGGTTGAGGTTGTTAATTTTTCAGAATTTACTTCAATCTGATCTAGGATCTTAACTGAGAGAACAACATGTACAACATATCTATAGCATATCAATCATGGACACAATAATGCAAGCACACAAGAGACACAGAGTTTACTTGGGGAAAACCATAAAGGTGAAAAAACCCAATAAATTCCTCAGAGATAGATAGAGCAATGATACAACCCAAGCATAAGAGATAGACATCTCCTAGCAGTAGCTTCTCCGCCTCCACAAGTGCGCCACTCTCTTGAGAGTGTGAGAGAGAATAGAATGATGAAATAGAGTGCCTCTCGCACTCTATTTATACTTGACTTGACTTGCCTAATAACCTTTACTAGGTCGGCCTTAACTTAACCACATAACATAATGCTGACTGGGCCGACACCCAATAGAGTGGTCTAATAAGCCTTTGACCCACATAGCCGACCCCCAATAGGGTGGTCTAATAACCCTTAGACCCACATGACTTATACGCGGCCGACCCCAACAAGGTGGTCTAATAACCCATTAAGTATAAGTTACGACACTTACAATATAAATTATGACACTTCCGTATAGAGGAATAATAACATCTCTATAGGAATACAAACACTTCCATATAGAGGAATAATACCATCTCTATAGGAGTACAATGTACATATATGAAATACATTCCGAAGTTACATATACATCAACAGAGGTAAATATTTGATTGATTTACTTTCATGACATTAGGAGTTGGACATTTGATTGATTTAGGAGGATTTGGATTTACTTTTGTACACACTAATTATGAAGGACATATTGTTCCTAATTAAGTTTTTTGTATCTTCTGGTTAAGATAACATGCCTCATTTACATTTATGGTTTCCAAACACTACATATGCATCCAATGGTACCACGTCTACTTCCATTGCATCAATGAAATCAACACTAGTGGAAAATATGAACTATCAACGCTGCATCCTTGTTGACCCATTCAAGTCGTTATGAAAGAGGATGGTCATGGACATCAAATTTGGACTTACTAGTGAAATCCTCTATTATGAGGTTAATTTATGAACTAGACTCAAATGTAACATCTACCTTGTTCTTCTTTGCATGTATTTTGATATGAACTATTTTATTCATCTACTTCTCTTTACTATGATGGAAGATTCTCATGTTCATCTTGTTGTACATTGTAGGGAACCCAAATACTTAAGAACTACGTTTAGGCTCTTGGGACATATTTCCAACTAAATGATTTGTCTTTTAAACTTGGCAATAGTGTTTAAACTTAGTAGTATACTCACTTATGTTTTTTCCTTGTTTCTATCTATAGTAGTGTCAATGGATCCTCAACCCTCTTTTTAACCAGTAGGATAAAACCAAAACTTAATGAGGTCTTTGAATACTTCCCACTTAACTCCTAGTGAATTTCCTTCCAATGTAAGTGGCTCAATATATATTTTCCACCAAGTTTGGTCATGGTCCACACTTGAGGTCCTCCAGTCCTATCATTCTCAAAAGAAGGCTTTACTAATAGCATTAGGTGTGTTGGAGGGGCCTAGGTCGGCCTGTCGATTAGGACCTCCCCCCGACCACTCTGAAGTATATATCGACAGGTCGCGTTGACTAGTATAGGTCGGGTCGGTCAGTTAGACCGATAGACGGTCATGTAACTATATTGACATATATATATATATATATATATATATATATATATATATATATATAGGCTGTTGAGCCGATGTACTAGTTAGATTGGTTCTATGTTGTATTCTGCTCTTGCTGGTTAATACTGAAGGCTTGTGCTTCTCTCTATTTGTCTCGTATCTTGTATCTGATTCATTGTGTATGCTTGCTTATAAACATGTAATGTATCTATGGTAACCACATGAACCTTAGGACTACAACATCTGGTTCCATTGCTGGTTGATGCATTGAATAAATAGCAACATGACCTATGATTTCAGAACCTTAGGTTACAACATCTGGTTCCTAGTGAATTTCCTTCCAATGTAAGTGGCTCAATATATATTTTCCACCAAGTTTGGTCATGGTCCACACTTGAGGTCCTCCAGTCCTATCATTCTCAAAAGAAGGCTTTACTAATAGCATTAGGTGTGTTGGAGGGGCCTAGGTCGGCCTGTCGATTAGGACCTCCCCCCGACCACTCTGAAGTATATATCGACAGGTCGCGTTGACTAGTATAGGTCGGGTCGGTCAGTTAGACCGATAGACGGTCATGTAACTATGCGAACAAGCTGACGATTAGCCAAGTGAGAGATCGTTTCTTCTCTGAGACCCATGAGATATTTGTAGAGTTCATGCCGACCGCCTTGAAGAAGCTTTTGGATGAAAAGACCAGTTGATGAAGCAGAGAGGAAGTTGTTGTTGAAGTTGATCAACGGAGGATGCACGAATCTGTCGGAGTGGTGCGAAAAGATTGCAGACGATTTCTGTGAAGAGCAGGCGATTGAAGACCACGTCTCTGCAGACAAAGTTAGAAGAAAGTTCTTCACCTAACTAGCTGAGCAATTTCTGTGTTCTCTGCCGACCTTATTGTTCAAATTTTTGATCGACAAAGGCGTTGCGCATATTGTCAAGACACGACCGTTGCTGCTCTTGCCCCTTCCAAACTCTAATTGGGAGGAGAAAGAACGTAAGTGGGAAAGATTTGTAAAGGAGCGCGAATGGGAATTATTCTTGAACAAATGATGGTCTGTACTTCCCCAGTGATCTAGAAAACTTCGGACTAGCATTGGGGGGTGACGAAGCATGTTCTGATGTACCTAGTTTGATGAAAAAAGACATATGACAAGATGACATGGCTAGTAGTGGATGAAAATACGACAAAGGAAGACTCATGAGTCATAAAAGCACCTTAGATATCTAGAAAATTGAAAGAGAAAAAAGGAGGCAGTGACGTGAAGAGCTGCGGGAGTAGGAAATTGTGCTCCGGAGGACGTGAGGACCAAATGTCGTGATAGATGTAGAAGAAAATATGCCAGAGTCAAGTCGAGCCTGCGATGATCAGGGTGTCGAAGAAGACCTGTTGCCGATGGATGAAAACTTGTGTATAGAGTGTGGTAGAGCTCTCCAAGTTCAGATACCTGAAATGGTAACACCTCCTTCTCCATTTCATTTAACACAAAGTGTTTGGGTTTAGGAAATTGTCGAGGAAAACCTTGGTCTCCATGTTGGTAAGTCAGGAATTTGGAGTCGTCGAAGTGAAGAAGGCGATGATATCAATAGATTATTGATTCATTGGCTGGAGGAAGGAAATTGGGTGTCCTTTGAACACGAATTCTCGAATAGAAGCTTTCATCTAGTGTACTTAGAACATGAAGAAGCGCCCCCCTGCCAATACCAAATTTGAGTGACTTGTCGAGTACGTCAGAAAACTCGAGATTCAGCGAAATCTCGTTCGGGAAGAACTTTAATTGGATTTCGACAAAAGTGGTAGAAGAAGACAGACCCGGTGAAACAGAAGAAGTTCTAATTACTGGTTCTAAAGATAGAGAACCTAGTCCAAATAGACAGCTAATTCAAGCTAACGAAGCACCAAGTTTCGGGTGTGGAAATAATCCACCTACACCACCATCAAATTCTCAAAACAATACACTAGCAGACATGTCGCACTCAACAACACACCTTCCATTCTATGAAGGTGATGAAGACCCGACAAGACATTGGTTTATGTGCGAAGCGATATGGATAGCCAATCAAATCACCAGCGAAGAAAGGTAGGTTGCTCAGTTTGTTGGTTCGCTGAGAAAAAGAGCACTGACATGGTATATGGGTTATATAAAAAAATCTCCAAATGCAACCAAGGAACAAATTAAACAAAGTTTTTTGGTCTTTTTCATGATCGAAGATGTGACATACCTAGCGGCTGAACGAGTGAAGACAACAGTCTAGAAGCCGACAAAAACTTTCAAGGAGTGTGACAAGAGGTTCAAATACCTCCTAAGCAAGCTAGACTATGAGATTGAAGAAAAGCTATTAATCAAATGGTTTATTGCCGGTCTCATAAGTAAAATCAGAATACATGTCCATTGAAAAAGTGTTAATACTTATGCAGAGGCATTAAAAGTAGAACTGGAGATTGAATGAATGACGAATACCCTCTAGTCTCCATGGACAGACATGTCGATGAACGCCTTGAAAGTATGGAACAAGCTATCCGAAGCATAACTTTGAAGGGGCCAGAATTATGGTGTACAACATGTCGACCTTCGGGGCATACCAAAGACTCTTGTTGAATTGAGGATCGATGACAAGAAGTTAAACTCATTCAAACCAGATTCTTTTGCGATCTGTGCAAAGAATATGACTCACATACCACAAACGATTGTCCATACAATTTGAAAAACAAGAAGGCAAAATGGTGTCAAATTTGCGAAGTCAATACACATGCGATTTAAGAATGTCATATAAACTTGAAAAATCGACAAAATTACCATGCAGTGTACCAGACAAACTCTGTCGAGCAACATCATGACATAAATGCTGGAAGCGACAGGTATGAGAGAAACGATGGAAGAAATAACTGGTACAATCAGAACAGGAACGACAGATACCCAAGGTATAACGACCGTCGATATGATCAATGTTATGACGGCTACAATAGATGCGGAGGATACCAGAGTCATGGTTGTGGCGGTGGTGGTCGCAGTGTTCGACCTAATTGACCTGGTTTGTGTTTCACATGTCTCAACGAGGATCATCGGCATGCAGAATGCCCCTATAAGGAAAGAACTAATCTTACATTTTGTACAAAGTGTGGGGTAGGCGATCAATTTTTAGAGGATTTCCCTACCTTGATTGAGAAAATAAATAATAAAAAGAATGTTCATGTCTTATCTTATGTATCCAAAAATGATGTGCTTCGTACAAAAAACTTGCAAATTGTAACTAGGAAAGGTACTCACATTGGTCAAGATAAGCCACAATAAGTAAAATTGTAGATAAAGAGGATTACCCAAATCCTATGAAACAAAAATATGTGTACAAAAATGCATCCGACATATTTTATGACTTAGCAGCACATGAAGACATTGAAGAAAACCGACAGGAAGTTATTAATGAATTGTTCAGATTAATTTCAAATGATGAAGCTGTAGGAAAAATGATTGACCTGTTGCATAAATTGAAATATAAACATGTCGAGCAAAGACAAACTAAAAACATTTGCTGACTAAATCAGGAAGAGAAAAATGATGTTGACCCATTGGTCGACTTAGACATAAAGGGATATCATGTACGACAAGTCATACTAGAATTTGGCTCCCAAGTGAATATCATGACTCGTGATACCTAGGACCAACTCGATCGACCACAATTGCAGGAATCGGGCATTTATCTAAAGCTCGCGGATCAAGGATTAATTGAGCCGATTGGAGTATGGAAAGGAGTCGAAACTTACATCAAAGGCATCACAAAAAAAGTGGATTTTGAAATCATTAATCCCAAGGATGATGGGAGTTCTTTCCCAGCCTTAGTTAGTCGACCTTGGGGGCGAAAGATGAAGGCCTCAATTTCCTTAGACAAAAGTACTCGCGTCAAGTTGAAAGGAAACAGGTATAAGGTTATCATACCAATATTCCTATCTCAGGTAGAACCATGGTTGGAACTTGCAGAAGTAGATAATGATATTCGACAACTTTATCGAATAGACAATAATGAAGATCGCATTGAACCAAATTCCCAAGGAGAACTTCACCTTGGAGATCCTGTTTCACTCGGATATAACTCCGATGCAGAACTCTATGACTAGCAGATAGAGAATTATGATTTGCATGCGAAGGAATGCTGGACGGTGGAAGCCATCTCAAAGAAGCAAATAAAGAAGTGTCTCTCAATATCATATACACCGAAGATATTTGAACGAAAAATGAGAGCATATCCAACACTTGTTCCAGACAGAAGTTTGCAAACATGTAACTCGATATTGAGGTACAAAGAACGTGATTCACCTGCTGTACATGTCGAACATGTATCAAAACATGTTGGGGAGCAAGGCTGACTACAAAGTCTGGTAGAGACATTTACTGGTCAAGCTACGAGATGGTGGGACACCCATCAGTCGAAACTCCAAAGCTGGAATACCGCATCAACATTTTTTGTAGAAAGGTTTGGAGGAAGGAAACTGATGTCTCAGGCCGACATCCCTCTGTTTACACAGGGACAAAATCTTGAAGCCCACATCGACTGTTGCGAAAGGGAATGGAGAAAATTGGGCTATAAAGATGAAAGAGCATGGCCTCACCTCTTCCGCAGAACACTTGATGATTTACCTAATAAATGGTATATGATGGAAGAGGCGAGAGGAGAAACTTTCATTTGGAAAGACTTGAAGGAAAATTTTATTAAGGATTTCCAGTTTTCGCCACAGGAGGAAAAGTTGGTCGAAGCAAGTAAAACTATCAAATAATTTCTGCAGCCGACAGAAAATTCAGTACTTGTTGAAAAGCAGCAGATTACTTGCCGACCTACTACCTGTTATAACATAAAGTCGATAGAAATCCAACATTCGACAAGATTAAGCCTCGAAACGAAGAAATATGTCGAGAAGAGTTTTCAATGGAGACAACATCACCCCAACATGTCAAATCTCGTAAAAACAATCTTCAACACAAAGATTGTTGAAAAAGACGAATAAAAGAAGGTGAAAGACCGATAAGTGACAGTCATGCACTAGAATGGATGGATGCGAAGATTAAAACAAAGGAAGTAGATATCTCAAATGACGACCGACTGAAAATGGCAATAATTGGTGATTACTGGAATGAGGAACAAACAATAGAAATCACCAGTCTCCTTGAGGAATTCCAAGATGTATTCGCTTGCGATTACAAGGACTTGAAAGGAATTGTGTAGGAGATGGGCGAGATGAAAATTGATATTAAACCAGACACCAGGCCAGTAAAGAAAAGACCCTACAAACTTGCTCACAAATATAAGGACATTGTTAAAAAGGAGATCGATAGTATGCTTGCAGTAGGAATCATATATCCTATCTACCAATCGGAGTGGGAAATCCCGATGGTTTTTCAGCCAAAGAAACAAGATCCGACACGACTGAGAATCTGTGTCAACTTTCTCGAGCTGAATAAGGTAACACTCACAGACCCCTTTCCAACCCCTTTCGTAGATGAAATTATTAATGAAGTTGCAGGGCATGAGTGCTACTCTTTCATGGATGGATTCTCGGGGTACAACCAAGTACCTATTGAAAAGGAAGATCAGAAAAAGACAACATTCATGTGCGAGTTCAAGTCATTTATGTACAAAGTCATGCCCTTCGGTCTGAAGAACGCACCAGTGGTCTTTTCAAGAATTGTCATCAAAGCATTTCAAGAACATATCTACAAAACCATGGCTATCTACTTTGATGATTGGACAATCTATACAATGCTAAAGGATCATTGCAAATAGCTTCAACTGATGTTGGAATGGTGTCAGCAGATACAGTTGTCACTGAACATTAAAAAGTGCATTTTCGCGACACCTATTGGAATATTACCGGGCCATGTAGTTTGCAAAGAAGGAATTAAGGTCGACTATGCGGAGATCAAAATTATGCTCAACCTAAAACCTCCAGTCAATCCAAAACTAGTGCGGATCCTGTTGGGTCATACCGGGTATTATAGGAAGTTTATCAGACATTACTCTGATATGACTTACCCTCTCGAAGAACTGTTAAAAGATGATCAATATTACAGGTGGACGGGGGAGTGTGGCATCTCATTTAACACATTGAAAAGAAAAATGGTCGAAGCACCCATCCTCCGATTTCTGAATTGGTCGAAAAAATTTCATGTGCATATTGATGCATTTGGAATAGCAGTCGGCGCCATTCTAACACAACCTAGAGAATATGGAATGGATTATCCTAATGCATTCAATAGTCAGAAGTTGAATAAAGCTGAAAGAAATTACTCTATGACCGAAAGAGAAGCATTAGGTATGGTATTTGCAATGCAGAAATATCGTCATTATTTATTGGCTAACCCCTTTGTATTTTATACATATCATCAAGCTTTAAAATACTTAGTCAAGAAACCATTGCACCATGGGAGGTTGTGTCACTGGCTTCTACTATTTCAAGAATTTGAATTTGAAGTAATTATTCGACCTGGAAAGGCTAAAGTCGGGCTAGACCACCCGTCGAGAGTCGACACAGGAGAGGAAATGACAGGAATCGAAGATGATTTTCTGGACGCACATTTGTTTCATATTGAAGCAGTCCCTTCAGAACTTGCGGACATTGCACAATTTCTCGAAGATGGACAAGCCCCTGAAGGAATGACTGAGAAAAAGAGGAAGATCCTGGCTATGAAAGCAGCTCCCTACACTTTGATCAATGGATTCCTCTATAAAATTGGCTTGGATGATATATTATGTCGATGTGCACTTGAGCATGAACGACAGAATATACTTGTAGAAGCTCATTCTGGACTGGCAGGAGGACATTATCATGCTGACATAACAACCAAAAAAATTCTGCAAGCCATACTTTGGTGGCCGACAGTTCACAAAGACTGTCGAGGGTTTGTATCTAAGTGTGATAGATGTCAGCGTATGGGTCGACCACTGCCAAGATTAGAAATGCCGTTGGTTCCAATTAATCCTAGCCGGACATTTGAAATTTGGGCGATCGATTTTATTGGACCATTTCCAGTAGTTGGCAGGCGGACAGGTGCTCGATATCTTATCACTATTGTGGAATATGTCACCAAGTGGGCAGAAGTAGAGCCGGTCGAAACATGTTCAAGCGAAGTTTCTGCCAAGTTTATCTATGAAAATATCATAACATGTTTTGGATGCCCCTTAACATTGATAAGCGACCAAGGTACACATTTTGTGTGCAAAAACATTGAAGCGCTGACTAAGGAATTTGCATTTGATCATAGAATAAGCACAACATACCACCCTCAGTCTAATGGTGCCGTAGAGTCCTTCAATAAAACACTCACAAGAGGACTGACAAAAATATGCAACACGGAGAAAGACGACTGGGATGACAAAGTACATGCTGTTCTTTGGGCATATAGAACAACATACAAAAGAACGACATGACATACACCTTTCTCACTTGTCTATGGACAAGAAGCAGTCATCCCATTGCATTGTCGTTGAAAAGCATTGACTATTGCAGTAGTCTTGCACATTGATGTCGAAGATGCTCGACAAGAACAACTATTACAACTATTGATGCTGGATGAAAATCGACAGATGGCGATAGAGCATCAACAAGTCCAAAAACAACAACAGAAAGCATGGCATGACAGAAATATCAAACAACAGAACCTGTCAGTTGGAGACTTGGCACTCCTTTATAATAGTCGTGTAAAAGGGAAACCAAAGAAGTTGCAGACAGAGTGGATGGGACCTTATATTGTCGAAACATTAAATCCCAATGGATCAGTCCGAATGAAAATGCTACAAGGTAGTGTTTTCAAGAAAGTAGTAAATGGCGCCCGACTTAAACGATACAAGTCGTGAATATTCAAAAAAAAAAATGGTTAGAAGTAACCGAACGAGAGAAAGTACTATAAGCAATCAAGTAAACAGCAAGGCATGACAAAAGCAGAATGACGAGATATTGGTAGAATAAGGATGGAAAGAGCAAAGAGAAAATCCAGCCATAACCATCGATATTATCGACATCTTCAAGAACGCCGACGAGTTGCGGAGGAAAATCAGGCATGATAGAAACAATGGAGCACAGGCTGACAAAACTCATCTAGAGAATCCCATCGACATGACACAACAAACGAGGTATCACGACATCATGATGGCAAAGAAATAAAGGATAAAAATACCCACGACGCCAGAATTAATGCACCTGACAGGGCACCGGTATCCTGTCAGCTCAATTTAATACCTCCGTCAAATCGACCATCAATACAAGCCTCTACGTCCCGTTCACCCGTGTCGAGCAATTCCACCATAAATCCGGAGCTCGAGGATTCTTGGGCACTCTTTTGCCGAGAACTTGAATTCCAAGATATAGAGCTCCTTGACCCTGCTGAAGCAACTTTTTCCTTCTTGAACCCTGAATCCACCATGGCTCCAAGGAAAACCTTAACAACAACCAGGGCCGCTACGACGACGGTTAGAGAGATGGAAAAATAACAATCGCCATTGGAAACAAGATTACAGATGATTTGAAATGAAAAAGCGCTAGAACCTGTTAGAAAAACCAGGATCGCAGAGCAATAACAATAAACAGAAATGCAAATATAATCACACATACACATTACAAGAGAGACACAGATATATCATGGTTCACCCAACTTGGGCTACGTCCACACTAAATTTTCCAGTCCTTATTATTATTACCGTCCAGCAAGTCGAAGGGATACAACCTGCAGCACAACCGCTGCACTTCCTCTTCTCTGTTTCACAGTGTCTCTCCTGATCTCAAAGATCTTTACAATGCATAAAACCTAATACATCAACCACCCTAGCCGTATTACAATGTCTTTCTTTTATAGGGGAAATACAATGGGAAAATACCACGGGATACCCAAAACCATGGGCCCGCAAAACAGCTGGCGAAAACAGCCCCAAAAATTTTCTTCGGGGGCATTGCCCCCGAACCCCCATTTCATGGGGGCACTGCCCCCAGACCCCCCAGCCAGGGGGGATGGTCCCCCCTGGAACCCCGTGGGGGGGTGATGCCCCCCCACACCCCCCCCACTGGGGTGAGTGTACAGTCCACCTACATATCATATAGAACTGGGGTACAAACACGGCTGATACAATATCATCTATGAGACTAGAAGATCTGGCTCCACAACCAACAGAACCCACTTGGAAGAGAGCTTGGAAAGACATTGAAGAGTGGGGGAAGGAACCAGATGGCCGCTGGAGGGAGGAAGCACACCATCCGCAGACATCTACAATTCTGCAGTATATGAAGGCACCTCTATTGGATAGTTTCAGAGGACTTAAAGAAATCATTGCACAATTCATTATTCCACACAAAGAATCATCATAAGCCGCATAGCAGTCGAACAACAACACAGAGTCCGATAATCTAGAACATCTGTTGACAGATGACAATATTCAAAGGGTCGCAGGAGAACTGCTTATAGCTCGACGGAACAAGGTGATACCAACACAAGGGAAAGGAAAAAGAAAAGTAACCTTTCAGGAGCCTACGGAAGAAGATGAGATTGAACTATATGACACTGCCACCCAGATTCTCGAAGATGCAGCTAAGAATAAGTTGCCTGTAGAAGAGTAGTTCAGGAAATTTTAGAAACAGATAAGTACCAGTCATCCAGCAGTATTGTTAAGAAACCAAATATTCCGGTCGAACCCCATGTCAACCTGACCATTCTTACTCCCCCTTCTTCCCCGACCTTAGTAGAGGAAGAAATTACCCCTTTATCATTACCTGCTCCTATTAACCCAACAGATGCTGCTTTGAGTATGTTTATCACAAACTTCCTGACTCTATGTCCCAAATGGCATGAGATGGTCATTTAGCAACCAGTATTTGCAACCACGACCGCCATCCCGCTTAATTTGGCTCCCCCCAACACTATTGAAACCACCAATTTACCTTTATCATCGACAATACCAGAAGTTTTCGGTCACAAAAAGATCCATCATACCAGAAACCTTGACCCATTAGGTCTAATTTATTCACAACAAACAACCATCTATACCCATCTTCCAGTCACACCAATACAACAACAAGTGAGTCCACCTCGACCTGCAGTCGATCACAGCAAAAAGTCCCCACAAGTCGTTGCTTCCCAAGTCGAGTCCGCAATTCAAGAAATTGAGTCAATTCTAGTCTGTCCGAGTCTGTTCGGTAGTACCACTTCATTGAGTCCACTTATGACATTAGTCGACCCACCATCCTTCCTGACAAGTTAGTCGAGTCTCCCTGCCGACGGATCCAAGTCTAGTCCAGTGATACAGCAGCAAAACAAAGAAGCAATAATGACAGAAGCAGTTGAAGACGCATCAGCTCAAGCCAAGGAACTAGCTTCAACTCAAGATATTGCAGCCGACATGACAGAACCACCAGAACAAACCAACATTCAAGACACTAGTACAAGCAATATTGATACATCCAGCGTACCAACAAATATTCCACTAAGTGCCGGAACTGTTGAACATGAAATTACAGTTTCCACAGAAGCAGGACCAAGTATACAAGTCCAGGAAGAACAAGCTGTTGCTAGCACACAAGCAGCCATCAACATTCATCCAGCAACAGTCGACAAAGAAAAGGGGCTAGAACAGCAAATCCTAAGTAAAGAAAAAGAAAAAGAGAAAAGCAGCCAGAAGAAACACAAAGAAAGGAAGCATAAAGAGAGAGAACTTCAGCAACAATTACAAAGGCAGCAAGCACAGCAAAGTCAATCAGAAAACACTCTCTCAGTTTACTTAGATCAGTTTGGAGCTACTGCCAGCTATCAGTCACAGTTGGCATCCCAAGAAGAGCTTGATTTACTTGAAGATGCAGTCTTCAGAGCAAAAAGGCAGCGCTGACAGGAGACAGAAGACCATTTACTCCAGCTACAGGAAGAAAGGACTACATTTCTTTCTAAGTGTGAAGACTTAGCTCAGCAGGTCATCCCACTTTCATCAAGTCCCGACACGACATCACCTCTCGATAGAGCATATTAGTTATTTGAGTCTGTCATGTCGATGCTACAATCCAAGCTTCTCAAGAAACACCAGGACCAGGCCGTCAAAGTATCTTCTCTCATGGAAAATCAGTTTACAGCCTTCATAGAAGCTCTCAATTTACTCAAGCAGTATGATATTCAAGCATAAAAACTTGTCGAAGTTCTGAACAACTGGTATGTACATTATGGCGAAGTCTACAAAGAACTGCAAAAGACAAGGACATGGTTAGGCACACTTCACCGTCAGCGCTTGATTGCAGAAGAAGCACTTATTGAAAGACTTGATATTCAGATCATCATGGAAAATAAAAAACTGGACAAACTAGAAAAACAGGGAACACAGTGGATATCTCAAGCATGCTGCGGCCTCAACAAACTTGAAGAAATTCATCCCCGACTCTGACATCTACTTACTGCTTCCCAAGAAATAATTACCATATTTGGACTCGACATGATCCATTTACAGACTATATGCACCCACGACAAGATGGAAAACTTGTCGAAGCTCACGACATTGACTGTCGACATTCAAAATTTGCTATGTGCCCGGGAAGAGTTCCAACACCATCTCTCTATTTCTGCCGAAGTTATTCTTGAAGTCTACCTACAGATATCTGATGTTGCTAGCTCCATCTTACCTTCATCATAACCGTCTTAGTAATTATTTTGTATTTTTGATCTCTCCATTTCTTTGGGATGAAGAAAGATTTTGAGGTGGGGGAGATGTTGGAGGGACCTAGGTCATCCTATCGACTAGGTCCTTCGCCTGACCACTCTGAAGTATATGTCGACAGGTTGCGTCAACTAGTATAGGTCGGGTCAATAAGTTAGAATGAAAGACAATTATGTAACTGTAGTGACAGATATATATATATATATATATATAGGCCGTTGAGCTGATGTACTAGTTAGATTGGTTCTATGTTGTATTCTGCTCTTGCTGGTTAATACAAAGGCTTGTGCTTCTCTCTATCTGTCTCGTCTCTTGTATTTGTATCATTGTGTATGCTTGCTTATAAACATGTAATGTATCTATGGCAACCACATGAACCTTAGGACTATGCCCAATGTTGTTATAGCTTAGAGACATGGTATCCACACCTACCCAGACATTCTTGAACTCACTTGTAGTGGGAATGCTCTCCACTCTAAAAGTAGATCCTTTCAAACATAAGAGAAAAAACATTGTGCATAAATCATACATGCACTATCTATTCTCAATTTTTTCATTACACACATCATTGTGTGGATCTCCCCATATTTCAGACTACCCTGGCTACTATTGGTCATTCCTATATGGCACCCATCAAATTTGTATAAAAAATGAATACGACATCTCTCCTTAACAATGTTCGGTTTCTCCACACAACACTCATTAAGTCGACCACCTAGAACCATTCACTATCCTACCCATATATTGACGACCAAATAGCTCACTCACCCTTGTAGGCAGTGTGGGTTGTTGACACATTACTTGTTCTGATGTCCTATCTTACATGAAGAATGCGCAATATGCCTTGAGAAACTAAGGAAACCACACCACATATCTTCTCCTATTGCTACCATGTAGGCATTTTTGAAAGAGAAAATATTGCCTCCGTCACACGATACAATTGGAAAAGTTAATATGTTCTACATGTCACCATCTAATGCTTCTATGATTGATGACTTATTATCATCATCAATAGGATTTATCATTGCTACATCACCAGTAAATACCCCGACATCATCCCCTTGACCTAATTATCCATCATTATATATTATCATGATGCACTTTGGATCATACAACATGGTTGACATGACACCTTTGCAATACATTTCCATTTAAAACAATCATACTTCAAATCCCATTAGATTTGGAACCATTGTTCCAAATGACTTCCTCGATTTCCTTTTTCACTCAGATGAAGACATATTAGAATCTATGACCACTCCTGAGACACAATGGGATGATATGCATAATCATTCCTACTTCTTTCCCTAGGACACATCCATTACCAAAACGATCGATAAGTACTTCGTTGAAACCAAGGATTTTATCTGTCCTGACCATGTTGATTGGTTAAAATATCCTATTCCTTCCCATGATGCTTTCTAAGAAGGAAACATGGCTAACATATCCCATACCATTCATGTCGATATTTTAGTCACTCATGACATCACATAAAACATCTCAATCAACACCTCTTGTTCCCAATAAGAGGGTTAGTGATTACAAAACACTATTCCAAGAGTTTAGGGATATTTTCACCTAGTCATACATAGAGATTCCAAGGCTCTAACCATCTATCGTTGAACATCATATGAACACATGGCATGATGCTTCACCAGTATTGTTGGAATATTCTCACCATCATTTTTCAGATTTGCATGCCTGCATGCATCCAGTCATCATGCATTCATTTGCATGCAACTGCATGCATCTAGTCATCATTTTGGTGGTCTCCCCAGCACCTAGAGCCTGTCTTCAACCCCCAATAGCCCTCCTACCTACCTGATGCACCCTATTTGATTCTCCTTCATGACATGTGTGCCTTTTCTAACCTACCAGGAGTTATCATTCAGTTAGAGCACCTTATCTCACCTACCAGGAGTCTGACAGCCAGTTAGAGCATTGATTGAGCAGTTCTTCCACTGATTGCTCATCCTAACTTCCTATAGCTCCCAATTAGCTAGTTCTAGAGTGCCACTTGATCTTCTGACAGCCTCATGCGCCCTCCTTGGAGTCTCCATCCCACGATTCATGCCTAGATGGTTCTGTTAGACTCAGTTAGACTCATTTACCTGACCTTTCACCATTTATGACTAATACTACTGATTGGATGATGTCTCCAATGTTGTCCAAGCTAGACTTTGAGCATGATTCGAATGACCTCTTGGTTAATTCAAATTCTATTGATAGTTATTTGTATTGTATTCATTATTCACAGTGCCAGATCACAACTTATGTATGATTATACTACTATTCTCCATTTTTTGTGTTCATGAGTGATTATTGAGTACTTTCTTCTCTTCTTCTCTGCACTTCTTGAGTGAGTTTTGTGTGAGGCTTGTTACAACTGTCAGATCCTACTGCAGATTATCACATGGTATCAAAGTTGTGAGATATTCCTACATATCATCACATGGTATCAGATCTTGCAGCAGCTATTCGAATTGCATCCATTGCAACAACAGCAGTTGCATCATTTCTTTGAGAAACTGTCTTTCACTTGAGCACCAGAAGCCTCTAAGTTTCCAAAGCAAATCCTGGTGCTATTACCTTGAATTCACTGGAGCAATCCAGTGAGGTCTATCCAGGTGTGAAGGACTTAGTCATATGTGCTTAGTGTCCTAAGGCAGTGTTCATTCGAAGTGTAGCAAATCTCCATCAACAAAACTCTTCTTGTTTTGCAGGTTTATTCATCCATTCAAATCCCTCTTCAACAGATTCAAATTTAGAAGCTATTATGGATCTCCATTTTTTTTGCAGGTTATTCGAAGTGTTCTGTAGTTGCATATGTTTCTTGCAGTTGCAACAGTTTCAAAATATTTTACATTGGTGATTTTGCACTGGTGATTCTGCACTAGTGATTTTGCACTTCTGCACCAATGATTTCATCATAGAAGGATGGTTTCTCGGGTTCAATGTTACTCAACAAGGAATCATTGTTGATCCCTTGAAATTTCAAGTTATCCTTGAACTCCCCCACCAAAAATAGGGCATCAGTTACAAAGCCTTCAAGACAAAGCCGCAAAGCCAACTTCCTTCATCCTATCATCCATGATTACACCACACAAGCACAAGGATTTGTAGATATCCTTCAAAAGGACATCCATTTCTAATGGGAGGACCAAGTACAATAGTCCTTAGAGGCATTAAATAAGGAACTTACCTCGGTTTCCTTGGTAGCCCCACCTAACTTTGGCCAAGATTTTATTCTTTATGTTTTGATATCCCCTTTCTAAGTTTCCGACGTCTTAGATAAAAAAGGTGAAGATCACGGGGAACATGTCATTTATTACATCAATAAAATATTGTTGGGACCACCATGTCACTACAACCATGATGAAAAATTGGCCTTGGTTTTCACCCTCTTAGTGCAAAAACTACACCACTACATCTTTCTTTAGAAAAAAAAATAGTCACAGAATCAAATCCTATGAAGTACATACTAAGTGAAAGACTTATCAATGGTAAGTTCACTTGTTGGGTCATTATTCTCAAAGAATTGGACCTAGATTTTGTGATGCCCAAAAGTAAAAAGGCCATGGCCCTCATTGAGTTGCTAACTAATCTCTCGACTGTTGCTGTAAGACTCTCTATAAATGATTAGTTGCTTGATGAACACTTGTTTGTTATTTCCATTGAAGACCCATGGTATCGAGACATCCTCTTATATCTATGCACTCATAAATTCGCTTCACACCTCTCATGTGACATTCATCGTCATCATTAAGCCCCTCGCTATCTCCTCAGTAGACACATTCTTTAATGACGAGGCTCTAGCACCATCTTAGTATGATGCTTATCTCATGAGGAGGCCGTGTGTCCTTATTGATGGATGAAATGGTTCATGTGGTGGCCACTTTTCTGGATTAGAGACTGCCCAAAAAAACCTTGTGCAAGTTAGTTTTGGACAAAACTCTTCAAGGACTGTATCCATGCTGTCAATCGTTGTGAAAATTGTAAAATATTTTCCAGCAAGACTTGAGATCCTATGGATCCTTTGCACCTCGTCATCACAGTCGATCCTTTATACAAATTGGGAATTGATTTCATTGAATTCCAACCCACATCCACTAATGGACACAAATATATCATCATTTCCTTCGATTACTTCACCAAGTGGGTCGAGGAAATTCCCACCTTCAACAACACTAGGCCACCACTGCTCGATTCCCTTTTAACCGCATCATCACACATTTTAGGATTCCTAAATAGTTGGTCTTTGACAACAAAACTCATTTCCAAAATGAGATATTATAGGAATTGTTTTTCTTGCTGAGATTCATGCATGGTTTTTCCACCCCCTATTATCCACAAGCAAATCGATAGGTTGAGGTTGTTAACAAAGTCATCAAAACCATGCTTCAAAGGGTAATTAATAAGAATAATAATAATTGGCATCACATTCTCTTCTCCGCACTTTGGGCATATAAAATGTCAGTCAAAACTACCATGGGATTCACTCATTTCCATCTCATTTATGGTGTCGAGGTTTTTACCCATAGAGTGTGATATTCCCACCCTCTAAACTTCCATCAAACTACTCTGTGATACCCTTGCACTTGAGAAATTCCTGATCACTTTGTAACATATCAACAAACAATGTTGTGTCTCATTACAACAAAATGAGGCTATGAAGGCACGATCCAAAGCTCATTATGATTTCCAAGTTCTCCCTCACATACCCATAGGAGGTGACCTTATCATTGTGTTTGACACCAAAAAGGACACTAAATCAAGAACAAGTAAGTTCGTTTCCCTTTTGAAAGGACCATATAATATCGTCAAATGATGTATTCCCAAGGGTGATTATGTGCTAGGACTCTCAGAAGCAACTATTCTCAATAACTCTGTCAACATGTTGTACTTGAATAAGTTCTATCCCTAACCCACACCGTCATATTTAAACAAACATTGTAGATACACTATAATTTTCTTTTTTCATTTTCTCTTAACCTTTTACCATTTACAGACTTATTGTTTCACACATATTAGTTTTGTTTCCTTCTTATATGACTTCAAACATAGACAATTAAGTCAACTTCGTTGACAGAGCAAGTTGTTAGTCAAAGAATATCGTATTTGTTGCTTGGGCTATTTACATTCTGCACATACTCTTTTCCACACTAGTGGCACATGTCTCGTTCAAGACACTAACAACCAAGTAGAATATGATGTTGTCATTTGATTGTTGGTTGGTGCCCTCCACTCCCGTGTTTTCCACCTCCACGTCCACTTAGATTCTCAATTCCTTGTCGCACAATTCAACAACATCTTCCATGTTCATGATCCATGCCTTTTCAAAAGTATTTACGTGTGTAACTTATGGCTTGATAGTTTGAAATCCTCATGATCATCCATGTCCTTAGAATTTATAATACATTTGTTTATCATATCACAAATGAGGTTTTGTATTGACATTTATTACATTAATTAGTGCATTGTTCATTAAGGGAAATAAGATTTATGTTTTTACCATCAGTTTATGACATGTAATATCACATATGCATGAACTAAAATACATAAACAAACCATCACATCCATACATTTGAACCATAAATCTCGAAATCCAAGAAAAAAAAATGTGCATATATATATTGTATATATATATATATCATGTCATGTACATCGTGCATCTCATGGGTCACATAAAAATTAACCTTATAGGGGTACACCAAAAATCCACCTTCGATAGGAAACCATAAAAATATATATATACAAAAAGGGCCCATGGGCCATAGATTTCTAACCCTCTCCCTCCTCAGGAGAGGGATAATCCATCAAGGGTAATATAAACATGGTCTCTTGGAGGTGTAATCGCCCCTGCTACTAGTGGTGGTGATGGTGACCTTGCTATTGGACCCACTACTACAAGGGGCGGTACCACTCCTACTCCTATAATACTTGATTCTATTACAATCCCTTGGGTAATCCTCATATGATGGCTCTCATAAGCCACACATTCTCTCCACAAGATCATATTCCACCCAGGGATAACACCCTTCGACATATGGAGTAAAGTCTCCATCAAATGGTCATCCAAATTTGCCCAAAGTTGCTCATCTACACCCTCAAGGGAGATTGCAAAATGTCGCTCAATCTCGACATACCCAGCATTAGGGTCACCCCTTGCTAGGGACCCCCCATCAACAACTCTACCTTCCTCCCCCTCATGGGGGAAATCCTCCTCTCAATGATGTGCCGACGCCGAGCTCAACCAGGACCAGCTGTTGCAGAATTTTATGTAGATCTAGCTAGAGGCATAGTAGGTCCCATATTTGAAAACAAAAACAACATAACACAATTAGTATCTCACATGTATATAATAGTTGAGGCATGCATGGAATACAAAAATGAAAGTGAAGTATTAATAGGATATGATAGAATAACTACTCATCCATGGGTCCCCACCCAATACCAGGAGCATGCGGAAGGGGATCTGGATCTCCTTGGAAGTCTCCCCTTGCTAGAGGTAACACTCTATGGGACCCCTCCTTTGCTTCCACACGAATAGTTAGTTCATGGCGAACACCTATCTCACTTGGACACCACTAGCACATGGCATCACCATGCCATAGAAGACCATATGAGGCTCCCTTGGCCCCCAAACAAGTACACCAATGTTAGGACTCAATGACAATAATTTATCAATGAAGAAGGAGCATAGGATCGAAAACTAAGCATGCATGTTAACAACAAACATGTGTGCTGAAGCCACCTCCAACCTATCACTTGAGACCTTCTCCACAAGGAGAGGTTGTTCTCTAGCAATTTGATGGCTTGTTGTTTCCCTTAACACACGAACTATGATGGTCATCACTGCCATCATTGTTAGATCCTCTATATGAGAAATAAATATTAACCCATCCTTCTTTGCATCTGGGTTCCCCCCACAATACCGAGTAACTAGCTGGTCTAGGGTCCATGCCCACTAAAAACACATGGGTCTCCTCCCATATTCCCCGGATTGGTAGACCAATCAGAAAATAAATATCAAAATGATCGAGAGTGATGCTCTTACTATCCACCACAAATCAATCCAATTGTGGGATCCATAAGCCCATCAAATCCCTCAGGGGATGATCATTGGATCTCATCATCTGACAATATTAATATTTCAGTAGCCCTACTTCTTGTAGGCGTTGTTGAACCTAGGAATTTTGGGCCACCTCATCCCATAATACATTGAAATGGCATTCACACCACCTAATCGCCATGTTGCAGTATTTCCTACAAAACCAACCAAGCAAAATATGAGTTAGTATTCAAAATTAAAAATTTAATTTTAAAAACCAATAAAAATAGAAAATTCCACAACGTTTTTTCAACACATGCGTGTGGCAATGCAACCCACAAGACATGCAACCCATGCTGTGATTGCAATAATAAATTTCACTACCACATGATAGTACTCAAGAACTACCAGGTAGCTAAACAATGCAGCTAAAAGCACTCATCTCTCAAGTGGAGTGCAACCTCCCCAATGGATGGATGCACTAATTTCCTATGTGGGATATACAAATCCCAACCTGATGGTTATGCCGCACAGAGACATAACTCCACGTCCTTCACAATGCAATTGTCGAAGGAATTGTTATGTTTTTCCATGTGGTAATTCCTTCAAAAACCTTGTGGCTGCACGGAAACCCCTTACGGGATTCTGTTGAGTCACCTAGTGACCCTAAATGAAAAATTAAACATATGAAAACGAAGAGGAGGTGATGGTGGCTTACTTGAAGCTTGTGGATTGGAAACCACCAATCCAATTATCCAGAATCAACAAAACAAGGTTTTGGCAACATGAACTCAAACTGTAAAAAAGGAATTTTCAAATGTGGGCCCCACCCTTATTTATATCCATTTGGACCAAACTTTAACTAAATCATTTTAGATCTATAACTCTATTTAACGATCCCTCAACACTATCATGATCAGGATCGTGAGCTCTTCATCATGGTACCATTTGTTTCATTTCCCATGAAACTTCATCATGACCTTATTTTTTGACCATTTTCTTAGGTACATCTAGCCATTTTCTTTTACCATTTGCACCATTGAATTTTGTATGATTTACACTATTATGATGTTGTAATTGTTTTATGTGTGCAATGTTTTGGTCGGACAACTTCAATTTTCCACCCATCGACCCACTGTCGTCTTATAAGGAATATGTCCTTAACCCTGCATATAGGCCTTGTATTACTTTTGTATACATCACAATTCACATCACACTCTCATTTATATGATAATGTTGTTGGGATAAATAATTTTACTACCATGGGTGTGAACACCATTATAACCCCTTCTATCCACACATGCATCCCATTTTGCTCTAAGGACCATAGAATTCATTGACCATTTCACTAAGGACACTACATATCTCCTCCTTGATGCATTTTGCTGACCACCCATTCAAATTCCTCATCACATATCGTTACAATTCACACATGGCCTCTCATCCCCACCATAATCAATATGCCATATATGTTCATTTCCATCTAACCAACCCTCGAGAAAATACACAAGTTGGGCCCAAACTGTTGATTATAACACTATTGACACCAATTCATATCTGCAGGGCCACTTTGCATGGTATTTATTCATTGGGCACCTGTATTCTCATTTGTAACAATTACCATTATTATTTTATTCGTTTGTAAAAAGAAGTTCCCTGCCACACACGAAACGTGGGAACAATTTCAATTATCATTAATTATTCTTTAGGCAACAACATCCTTGGTCACCCTTGATCGACGTAGTTACCTTGTCACTTGCTGTCCACCTATAAACAAATTCATCAATATCACTATTTCCTTGCTATATGAGCCATTGTTTTCATCTTAGTTTGACATTACCACTCAATACTCAATCCACAATATGTTCACGCTACTACATTTTGGGGGAAAATTCGACGTTTAGACCTACGTCATAAGTCAAAAACCATTTTTTAACATCGGATAGACGTCATTTTCATGGTTTTTTGAGGAAAAACACAAACAAGTGTCACTAAAGCAACATTAGTATTTAATATCTCTTAAGTGACGTCATTGGGCATCCCTTAATCAATGTTCAGAGGTGTCTCTTAAGCGATGCTTCAAGGCATCTCTTAGGAGACGTTTAATATTAGACATCGCTTTTTTATCCCTGTTGTTGCTTAAGCGACGTGACATCGAATGTATTTTAATTTTTTGGCATCAATTGGGAAAAATTGTAAACATATTCAGACAGAACAAGTATTTAGGTTTTTTAAAATTCAGCAAGAATAATTCATCGAAGGACTTTGGAGGGATGAGAAATTTGCTTATAGGTAGATTTTTTTGTTGATCAACAATACACACTTTTGAATTAATTTTTTTGATAGGTTTAACAATTTGATCTTTGTATTTCTTCTATCAATGGCTTGATAATGTATTTTATTGAAACAGAGCACAATGTTAGACAATCTAGTTCCCGATCTGCTACCAGAGCCGAATGACTCGCTGCTATGCAGGGAGCTATCGATTATGTATATGGTGATAGAAGCAACTATGTTCCAAGAAATGATCAAAATCAACCCTTCAATGCTGAAGCTATAATCAACGATTGAAAATGTTATTGCCCTTATACGAAATGCAGAGGAATGAAAAGAAGAAGAGTTTCCAGGGAAACAACCAGGAAACATTGCTAAGAGTATGGGCACTTGGAAGGGGGAAACCAATATAATCTCCTGGTAAGTTATCAATTTTTTTTTTTTTTTTTCTCATTTCGCAATACTCTTATTATTGATCGATATTTCAATACTAATTGGTTATATTTTTTGAGAACTACCGCATAGACAAGACCATCAATGCTTGCAAACCCACTCGCTACAATTCATAGTACTGGAGATGTTGAGGGCGGTGACATTGAGGTTGATACATTAATGGAAGAAAATGACCCCAATATTATTGAGGATGAAGGGATAAATAGGTTGATCCTGCCATGGATGAGAATGTACTTGCAGACGAGGATGAAAACATTCATGATGTACCTCTTATTGATAAGGAGAAAAAAACCTTATACAAAGACTCAAATACAAGTCTTCTCTCAACTCTTTTGTTGCTAGTCAACTTGAAGGTCATGAATGGGATTTCAAACACAACAATGACACAATTGTTAAGGTATTCAATATTTTTATTTTTTTATTTTCAATTGCTTGTTTTTTTTATATATTTCTATAATTTATTAGTCAATAATTATGATTTGTCCACTAATTTATATATATTTTTAGACTGTTAGGTGACACTATTATACCATTGTCAAATAACTCACCTTGCACATATAGAGAAATGTGTGCCGTTTTGAAATATCTAGGAATGGAGTATAACACAATTGATGCATGTCCCAATGATCATATCATATATTAAGGACAACATGCATCAAATAGTGAGTGCCTTGAATGTGGAATTAGTAGATATTGTACTGATCATGTAACAAATAGGGTGTCCTGAAATTTCTTCGCCATTTCTCAATAATTCCACGTTTTCAACGACTATTTAGGTGTAAAAACATTGTAGAATTTATGGATTACCACGCACAACACAGAAGTGGAGATGGTGTGATGCGAATGCCTAGAGATGGTTTTAAATTAAGATATATTATGAAAGATGGACAATTTTTAAAGAAGAACCCCGTAATTTTAGACTTTCGTTGGAAGTTGATGGTGTCAACCCATTTGGAGTGATCAAAATCATTTACTTAGTTTGGCCAGTCTTTGTTATAAACAATAACCTTCCTCCATGGATGGAAATTAAAAGGGAGCACGTCATGATGGCATTAATTCTTCCAAGTACTTATTTTTAAGAATGTTAATATAATATAAACAATCATCTTTTTATTATTATTGCACGTACAAGAACTTATTAACCATGCATGTTACTTTTGAAATGACTACTAGGTAAGCACCAAGTTAAATATATGGATGTATATCTTGAGCCTCTTATAGACAAACTTTTAAAATTACGGGCTCGTATCATGTAATGTCCCCTCCCTGAGGGAACCATGGTCAAACCACTAACCCATTCAATTCCCATGGGTCCTAGTGGAGAAATTAAATTAATTAATAAGGGAGTTAAATTTTGGCCAAAGTTACTTTATGTAATTAAATAATTATGGTGGATCACAATTTTGTTATAATTAATATTTCTAATAAATGTTTATGATTTGTCAATGGCCTAGGTGTCTCAAGAGGGTGCATAGGATAAGGATAAAGCACGTGAGTTGTCCTCCTCAGAAAAATATGGAAAGAAAGTATCCAAAAGCAGAAACAACAACCAAAAGCAGGAAATGCAGAAAAAGCAGCAGAAAAGCAAAGAGGATAGAAGTTTCCTGATTTTGGAAGATAAGGCTCAAGAAAGATTAGTAAAAGAAGGAAAGGAAGAAAAAGGATCTAGGAAATATACAGAGGATAATTTTATCCAGTGAGGGTGAATTCATGGAGGCAAGTGGGTCCTATGCTAGTTCAACTTACGAAAGAAGCGTCCACGCCACCTTTAGTTCGAATTTCCAAGAAGGCAAGCTCTAGAAGGAAGGAGAAAAAGCTAGAATAGGTTAATAAAAGGAGGATGATAAATCCTATTGAAATATTTTTTCATTTTGAGTATTCATCTTGATATGTTTGTGCATCTCAAAGGCTTGGTTGGTGTGCCCCTTGCCAGCATTGGGTGATGTGCCCCTTTAGATTCATTGATCCAGCTGAAAGATTGAGAGATCCTTCTATTGGAGTTTGAGGAAGAGGATATCCAGTCCTTTTCATGGATTTTAAGGAAACAATTATAGTTTATTTGTAGCTATGTTCTGAGCTACCATACGGTGTGTTGGGATCTCAAGTTGATGTGTAGAGCCCAGTAGCAACAATGTCTTGAGTGTGGTGTGTTTTGGACATTGAAGAGGGTGAATTGAGGAATTGTGACCCTTGTGATCTATAGAATCTAATCATATGCATTCAGAATGATGTAACATGATTTAATCCAGTCCTATTCTCTGATCCAATAGTAAAGAATTGCTTCCTTAATCTGAATCACGTTTCTCTTGCTTCTATGTGTGTAATCTTAGAGAAAATTGGACATTATGAGAGTTTTTCATTAATTAACTAATGAATGTGCCATTATAAATATTATTGGGGTATGTTACTATTAAATTAAATCTAGATGATCTCTTATACAAGTTTTATTTCACAATTCGTGGCCCTTGGATTATATTTGAAAGTCACTGTTCCCATGCTTGTGCTAATGAAGAGAAATTTGACTATATTTTATGTTTTAATGAAATTGACTATTTTCTGTGCTTCTAAATTCTGATATGAAGGTCCTATTAGCTGAATTAGAAGTATTAGAGTCCATCTCCACTCACAGATAAAAAATTAGGAAGCCCTTAGTGCCATTCGAATTGGTTTGGAAATTGTCTCCCCCCCTTATCCAAGTCTTGAACGTTACACCTAATTGCTTCCTTATCAGACAAACTTTGTATATCAAGTATAATAGATTCCATATCATGTTGGGGACCTTTAAATAATTCTATCAGTGGTTTAGTTACTTCCAGTACTGCACTAGAAGCAGTGGAGTTACCACACCATTCTCGAGGCCATTTCCTTGAAGCCTTTGGTTTAGCCAAAGGAGTCTACCCAAGTGTGATGCACTCTCGAATGTGCACTTTACGAAGTAATAATTCCACCTCTATTGAGTCATTCACATGTGTCTGGGTAAAAACCAAGTCTCCTTGGCTATTTTGAGAAGGTTTGGCATTGTTTGGAATACCAATTAGTTCAATAGTGTGTCAAATCCATCCTCTGCGTGTCCAAGTAGTCATTTTTGGAGTTTATAGTGTGCCTAGAATGAGGTTTGGGTACATTACAGTGGTATTAGAGCATGATATTATGCATCCATGAGAATAAATACCAAGCTCCATTTCCCAGTTAAAGAAGAAAAGTTACAGAATGAGGCTTGTACCAATAGCCGTTGAATAAGACCTTGAACAGTTTGGATAAGAAGAGGTAATCTACATAGATGGAGGTTTGCATATGTCATGGGATGTGGATAAATTCTTCTATGAACCAATACATAGAAATTATAGAAGGCATAATCCACCAATGGCTATCCTTTAGGAGGAATTAACAGGAAGGTTAACAACAAGTGTTAACATGCCTCACTGCTATCAAGAGTATCTAGATTTGAGTGAGAAGATCTGTGCAACTATTCCCTTCAAATATTATTTCAATTGCAAGCATGGATTTTGAAATTAGAATGTTGATGAGGATTCTCTTGAGAGAAACAAACCATCCATAGAGGAACCAAGTTGTTCCACCTCTCGGAGTAAAGGAGAAGAAAAGAGGACCAAATGTGAAGCTTCATTGGAGCCATTTGCATATAGTGGAATCATGATATTATTTGGGTTTTATTCAAGGAGAGACTCCAATAATATTGATCCTAGGACTACCAAGGAGACTAAATAACATTACAGAATGGAAGGCCAAGCCACAATGCAAGAGGTTGTTAACAATGTGGAGAGCGAATCCACTCTTAGACACCCAATATTCTTTGTTGGCGAGTTTGAGATCACTATAAAAGAGATGGGAGATGGAATTGGTGGTGGTTAAACAACTTATGGAGAATATTTAGAGGAAGAGAAAAAATCAACCATTCGAGCATCATCAAAACTTCATCAGGAAGCAAAGCGTAACCACACACCAATTGAGAGTGAACCTGAAAGTTGGGTGGAAGAACATGCCATCATCACTCCACCACACGAGACAATAGAGGAGACACAAAGGTATTTCCGCAATTCTAATTTTTGTATTCCTTTGTTTCATTTTGAGATGGTCGCCACTTTCGATGAGAAGATTGGCATGGAAGAGTCTTCCACTATTGAGACTCAAAATTTTGGTATCGAGAAAGAATGTAGTGTGAAGGACAAATTGATAGATGGGAGTCTATATGACTCACAAGAGTTGTATGCACACAGATGTGGAAGCATGCATAATTCTCTTAAGGAGCCATTGAGTGACTTAGAGAACCAACTCTTGGTCACAGAAGAAGGGTTACTGCAAGCCTTGTCCCAAAATGATGATGCACAAAAAATCATTGGAAATATTATTGGAAGGATTTAGTTGGAGGAGAGACAAGTAGAATTTGTGGAAAGAGACTCTACT
Source organism: Larix kaempferi (assembly GCA_027924585.1). Classification (NCBI taxonomy): domain Eukaryota; kingdom Viridiplantae; phylum Streptophyta; class Pinopsida; order Pinales; family Pinaceae; genus Larix; species Larix kaempferi. Next base: position 13,856,876 of record BSBM01000480.1, on the reverse strand, counting down.
TCTGAACTATGCATTATTAAAAGAGAGATAGAAAACATGAAAGAAGATTACTTATAGCTATTCATGGATAGAGACCTTGCTCTCAAATTTGCAAAAGAAAAGGTAGCAGAAGTAGAGCAGATTCACATGGAATTGGGAGGATCATATTCCTTCCCCAGGACCACATGTGATTAGATGTGTGTAGCTGATTGTACACATGATATTTTGGAGAAGCCTCATGTGCGAGGTGAACATGAGGAATTTTCAGAGTTGCAAGTGCTTGAAGGAATATTTTCCATGCAAAAGGATTTCCATGCACTAGTTTCGCTCCAATTAGATAAAGGGATTTCTCTATGTGAGGAAGACATAGTCATGGAGGATATTCCTATGTTCATTCCATTGGGACCAAGCAGCAGAGAGATCTATGCATCCATTGATTGGGTGAATAGATACATAGCAGATATGAAGACTCCATGAGGTAATTTTTTTGTGTGTGTGTTAGTTGTGGATTAATTGATGCATCTCACATTGTCTTGTTTTATGAGAAACAAAAAAAAGTACATATGGATGCAATATGATGCCTCCAGTTCACATCCATCTAAAGATTGGGTGGAAAGATACATAGCCAATATGGAGTCACATTGCAAGGAAATTTCTACTTACTCTCCTAGTATGTGGAATGCAACAGTGCAAGAAAGATACGTGATGGCACATGAGGATACACACATGTATTCTCTTCCATTTGATCCTGATTGTTTGGTCATCCCATTGGGTTTGACAAATACATCAGTCCTGTTGCAGTGTCATGAGAAGCTGAATGATCTATGGGTGTTATTTGATGCTTCCCTCATGCATGGTAGAGCATGGGAGTTCCACTTGTGTCATTTGGGTGGAACAAGTGATAGCAGTGTGAGCTATGGGATTGGAGTGTTGTTTGCACATGTGGAGTTTTACATATTATTTGAGAAGCTCATAGAGTTGATGGTTTGCATTGGGAGTGGAAAAATCCCCATTTGGTGGATGGATCCTAGCATACCATGGAGTGACAGATTGTCACAAGCAGTAGTGATGATGGATGGTATGCAACAGAAACTATGGGATCCAGGAATTGATGGTTTATTTTAGACACCATTGATGTTTGGGAGGATACGATTGAGATAGTGGGATCCAATCATTCCTTGGCATGATGGATTGTCTTGGATGTCATTGATGTTTGTTGGAGTGCAGTACAAGAAATGAGACCATGGAATTGCTTGAGGAAAAGCAATTTTGGGCAGGGAGGACTGTAATGTCCCCTCCATGATGGAACCATGGTCAAACCACTAACCCATTCAATTCCCATGGGTCCTAGTGGAGAAATTAAATTAATTAATAATGGAGTTAAATTTTGGCCAAAGTTACTTTATGTAATTAAATAAATTATGGTGGATCACAATTTTGTTATAATTAATATTTTTAATAAATGTTTATGAGTTGTAAATGGCCTATGTGGATCAAGAGGGTGCATAGGATAAGGATAAAGCATGTGAGTTGTCCTCAACATAATAATCTGGAAAGAAAGCAGCCAAAAGCAAGAAAATCATGAAAAGCAAAGAGGGCAGAAGTTTTTTGATTTTGGAAGATAAGGCTTAAGAAATATTAGTAAAAGAAGGAAATCAAGAAAAAGGCTTCAAGAAAGATATAGAGGCTAATTTTAGCTAGTGAGGGTGAATTCATGGAGGCAAGTGGGTCCTATTCTAGTTCAACTTACCAAAGAAGCATCCACGCCACCTTTAGTTCGAATTTCCAAGAAGGAAAGCTCTAGAAGGGAGAAAAAGCTAGCATAGGTTAATAAAAGGAGGATGCTCAATCCTGTTGACATATTTTTTCATTTTGAGTATTCATCTTGAGAGATCTGTGCATCTCATAGGATTGGGTGGTGTGCCCCTTGCCAGCATTGGGTGATGTGCCCCTTTGCATTCATTGGTCCAACTGAAAGATTGAGAGATCCTTCTGCTAGAGTTGGAGGAAGAGGATATCCAGTCCTTTTCATGGAGTTTAAGGAATCCATTAGAGTTTATTTGTAGGTTTGATTTGAGCTACCTATGGTGTGTTCAAATATCAAGTTGTTGTGTAGAGCCCAATAGCAGCAATGTCTTGAGTGTGGTGTGTTTTAGCCAGTGAAGAGGGTAAATAGAGGAATTAGGCCCCCTGTGATATATAGAAGCTGGTCATATGCATTAAAAATGATGTAACATGATGTAATTCCATCCTTTTCTCTGATCCAATAGTAAAGAATTGCTTCCTTGCTCTGAATCATGCTACTCTTGTTTTTATGTGTGTAATCTTAGAGAAAATTGGACATTTTGAGAGTTTTGCATTAATTAACTGATAAATGCGCCCTTAGAAATTTGATTGGGGTAGGTTACCATTAAATTAAATATATTTGATCTCTTTGACAATTTTTATTTCATAATTTGTGGCCATTGGATGATATTTGAAAGTCATGTTCCCATGCTTGCACTAATGAAGAGAAATTTGACAATCTTTTATGTTTTAATGAAATTGACTATTTTCCGTGCTTCTAAAATCTGATTTGAAGGTCCAGTTAGTTGAATTAGAAGTATTATATGCCATCTCCACTCACATATTATAAATTAGTAATCCCTTAGTGCCATTCGAATTGGTTTGGAAATTGTATTCTCCCCTTATCCAAGTCTTGAACCTTACACCTAATTGCTTCCTTATCAGAAAAAATTTTGTCTATCAGGTATAATAGCTTCCTTACCAGGTTGAGGACCTTTAAGTCAATCTATCAATGGTTTAGTTACTTCCAGTACTACACCAGAAGTAGTGAGTTACCACACAATTCCTGGGGCCATTGCCTTGAAGCCTTTGGTTTAGCCAAAGGAGTCTACTAAGGTGTGATGCACTCATGAATGTGCAACTATCGAAGTAAGAACCTTGATTCCACCTATATTGATTCATTCACATGTGTCTGGGTAAAATACAAGTCTTCCTGGATGTTTTGAGAAGGTTTGACATTGTTTGGAATACAAACTAGTTCAATGGCTTGTCAAATCCATCCTATGTGTGTCCAAGTTATAGTTAGTTTTGGAGTTAGTGTGCCTAGACTGGGGTTTGGGTACATTACATATTAGTATGTACAACATCACCAAACCTATAGGCCATAATTTTTTTTAGTTCCATGGAATACTTATATGGAAAATTCATTATGCACCCAGTATTACACATTTCTGTGGTATGTAAAGTTCCCATGTATCTCTATGCATAATTTATTCTGCAATTATTTTTATAATATACAAAATTCTATATGTCAACACTATTCCATAAATTGTAGGGATTCAAACAAAGGGAAAATATGCATGTCCAGTATGTGGTCCAAGAACAATATCTAGACGTTCAAGAAGTTTAGGAAAGGAAGTGTACAATGAGTTTAGACATTTTCTCCATAAGGACCATAGGTATCAGATTACCGAAAAAAATGACTTCAATGGAAAGGAAGATATTGGAAAAAATCGATGAAGAATGGCACCTCAACTATGGAAACATCATGATAGTTTCTACCTAAGTATGAAAATCTAGAAATAAAAACAAGTGAAATTTAGAGCCCATGTGGTGGTCAAATTCCCTATCCATGACCCATGAGTCATATAATTAGTAGTTTTCTACTAAGAGCCTAGTTTTTATGCCATGGTTAGGCCTTTATAACCATTCATCATGCGACAATACTTAAAATTGTGACCTTATCACACTCGTAGGTGAAAGATTCCTTCTACAAGTATTGTGTGTGATTTAGAGCCCTACACATGGCACATGATTCTTTTAATAAACAATAATGGCATAGGACTGTAGTTCCCATCTGCAAGTATTTCCTAAGCCTTGATACCGATCCATATTGTATGTAACCAAAAGATTTGATTAATGATTATCACCAAATTGATCTACGTAGGTATCATCTTTGTGAGAGTAGTTACAAAGTCTCACTATTTATAATTTCACATCTTATGGAGCATTATTACATTGGAACCTTGATTGTGTATGACATCACCTTCTATTTTGACATGTGTATCATGATTATATTCCCCTTCTACCAAAGTTTTATGTCTTGATCCTTTAAAGAAACAAATGTTAGTGGATTGAGGACAATAATAAAAGGGTCTAAGGAGAAGATGGTTCCAAAAATAAATATGATCCAACTAATCAAATATTGATCCTTGGAGTTATTCTCAAAGATTACAAAGACAAAAAAATATCTTGTTTGTTGTTTTGTTGACTTTAGAAAATATTCCAATTTAAAGCTATGTCATGGAAACACTAGAAAAAAATGTTTATTCCTCTCGAGATTCATAATGTTATGACATGGATCTACAAAAATGCCATTACAATATCAAATT